>BOPP01000122.1:1934781-1957929 GCA_017312745.1 Gryllus bimaculatus | reverse complement strand
GGCGAGCTCGGGGGCAAACGCGGGTTCCAGCTGAGCAGAGGCGCCTGCGCGGTCCGGATATTTATACGTGAAATATGCAGCCCCTCCCCCTCCCCCCTTCCCACGCAGCCGCTCCTGGAGAGCTCCGCACAATCCTGCCTCCGCTGCGGCTGCCGCTTCTGCCATGGAAAGAAAACCGCCTTAAATAATGGTAGAACTGTCACACGATTAATATGACTATGGTGTTAACAAAGTGGCATTATTTCAAAACAACCTGACTATTAATGTTGCAATTTGATTTTGACAGCAGTAAGATATTAGTTATAAATGAATATGTTACTATAGGCTGATATAAAACATCAATAAGTATATTTGGAATACGTGATATGTAATGTCAGTCTCCTTATCTGCTTTTGTGAAGATCAATTAAACATTTCGAACGTTGCATACTATTTGGCAACATTATAAAATTATTGTTCTAACAGAATAATAAATTTTGAATTGTTTTTTCGTACTTCCCTTGATTTTCCAACAAACTGATTCCTTTCTTTAAAAAATCGGGTTTTTAAATACATAATCAATATTAAGTGCACTATTAATTGCGTTATTTTATCCTAAAGAATTTTTCTGGGTTTTTGAAGTTTTTATTTAGCGGACGTGCATGGGTAATATTGGCTCCTGAAAGTTAGGCAACTCTACATGTAGAAAAGAGAGGCAGAAACATAAAAGTTCCTTGGCTGCGTCAGAACCTGATCGGAAGGACACCTGTGCATAAGAAGATGACCGGCGTTCTACTGTACTCTGTACACCAGTGGCTCTGCGACATTCTCTTCTATGTTCTGCGAGTAGACTGCGCTGACACAAGACCTATCACAAGCTGAGAAAACGAAGGGAGCCGAAAAAAGGGGATGACGCGTCGCTCACCAAACATCAACGTACTCCAGAAATAAACAACCTTACGTCAGAAGTTGATCTTTTTAAAAGACACTGCATAGTCCTTGTTTCTGTAAATAAATACTCCATTTCGTTAAAACTCTACAATTGCGAATACTATTGAGAATATCATCAATCAACGTCCATGTGTTGTCCGTTCGTGTATACCTGTGGGGCCAAGCCAAGCATGCATACAAATTTTATCTGGGTTTATAAAATGATTGAGATCATTATCAACTTGATAAAAGAATAAACTATTGAAATATTCAACAGAATTTCAGTTGTTACTGATTGTCATTACTGTAATCAAATCTTGTCGTGGAATCGCCATAGACAAAATTCTAATAGAGTTTGTCAGTTAAGAGACGCACTGATCTGAAATTTACAAAACAAACCTAAAAACACTGCTTTTCGAGCTGAGTAACATTTATATGGCAAATATGAATTGTTAGGTTAATCTTTAAAACGACATGATCAGAATATAAAAGGCATCTTTCTAAAGATGCACGTGACGATGGCTGAAGAGAAATCACAAGGACGAACTACGTAGCTCCCTTGCCCTCCAAGCGCTACTTGGAGCAGAAGCATTCGGACAATTTCCGCCGGACGAGGGCATAATGTCAGCGGGCTTCCTCGCTTCGATGAAAACTGCATGCCACTATTAGGGTTGTAAACCTTCATGAGGAAGTTTGTAAACTGACTACTGGGGGAAATTTTTAGTGTTCGTAAATTGTTTGAGATGAAATAATGAGGTTCCCAAACTGTATGAGAGTGTGATGGGCTGTGAGACCACATTCGTGCCGACAGTTCGTGAATAAAATTCTCGCTCTCAAAAGAATTAATTTAGGTTAGTACGTGTTTTGTGATGATAAATATTTATATTATTATATCGTCAAATACATTTAATTAATTATTAGAAATATTTTTCTTTAAAGTACTCAAAAATATTGAAATACAACGTACTTCACGACGTACGATTTCATTCTAATATCTAGATACATTGAAATATTTCTCCTCCATCTGTAGAACTATGATAATTAAAGCTACATCACATCATTGAAACACATACTGGACCCTAAACACCTTTTAGAACATTCCGTTCATTTCGATGATAGGACTACAATAGTAAATTATTTCTGAGGATAAATTAAAAGCAACTTGTGGTCTGCAAAATCAAAAATGCAGCTGAACAAAACCCCACACTATGATTTTCAGATTCACATTTGTACTTGTTTTAAGCAGGTACACTGCTTAAAACAAGTACAATACTTTTTTATAACATTGCAATTAATTAAATATTTTAACAAACACAGTCTTCACGAATAAAACAATAACATGATATACTATGTACTATATTATAAAATCAACATTATGTCAATTGAAAATAAACAGTACGCGAAGGATTCTTTTCATACGTAGCATGCAAAAACGGTACTGCTCCTTAACTCAAAACGTGAAAAGCAAATATTTCTTGTCGGGCCTATTCCTTAGAGCCTTCCAATCGCACGATGTCACCTATGTCGTAAGTGCTGACTTATTGAGAATTAAAATTAAGTCGTACGCACATTATAGCGTATTCAGTCGTAGGCACAATAACACAACAGAACATTTGTATTTTCAAGTCAACTTGTAAACTGTTTGATATCATTTAAATTTTCCCCGACTTGAAGGGTTTCTGACAAAATCATAGACACCTCTTACGCAGGGGAAGTCTGCATTGTTTTCTTTCAATTTCTGCACCCATTGCAAATTAGTATTACATACTTAATGATGAGATGACAATTACTTGGAGAGGAATGAGGATAGGAAAAATGACATAATCGAATATTTTCATTTTTCAACCAAAATAAAAATTGTTTTATTGTTTTTGCATTTCCCCTGAGTTCTCGAGGATCCAAATACATCTCTCATATGATCGGAGACTGAATAGTCTTCTTTTAATTGATGTGCGCATTGTAAATTAGTGATGAAGCTACTCTAGAATGATATACGACGCGAGTCTACGAAGAAATACTCATAATTCAAATATATTTTTACCTTCGAGTTGACGGGAAGAGATACGCAAGATCCCTTGCGTTTTTGTCACGTTTTAGCAATGAGAGTTTCGCAATGATGTGGATCCACTTAAATCACCCGGATAGTCAGCTCCATTGCCTCATTGCAGTGATTTACGATGCCCTATAGCCAGCGTGCTAATGAATGCTCGGTCTTGTCGGTAGCAGTAAAACTGAGGACCTAAATGTGCTTCGCCGCATCTGGCTCTTACATCATGCGAGGTTTTATGTCAGCTCATGTAGTGGATAGAAACGGTAAAAGCAAATGACGTCACCTCAGCGGAAATATGTTTCATATCGCACTACTTTCTAACTCGTAAGAGTTAAAAATATGGTTCTCATTCACAAGGTAATAACTCTGAATTTAAGGTTTTATAGTGAGTTTTCAGTGAGACCTTTCATGCAATTCACGTTTTAGAATATTTAATAATGACAGGCAACAGTAACGTTACTAGCACGAGATAACATAATTGTAATACATCTCGGTACAATATTTTTCAATAATACAATTTATGACCTAGTATGCAATAGCACATCATTTGTATCCATTTAAAAAAATAATTTAGTTAATATGTTCTAATTATCTTATTATCAACTCGAAGATGAAGTGTTATGCCTATAATGAAATGATTCTAAAAATAGTTTAAACCAAATCAAATACTAAAGAAACGGGTTAATATAAATATTGCAAAATAGTTTCAGATAATTATTTTATTGATATCTCTCACACGATAAAACACATTTTAGAAAAAGGATAAACGCAATTGCATTTAAAGTAATTTAAGTAACGTGCGTAAGTGTTGCGTTGCTATCACCTGCCTCTATTGCAGCTTCATTCTTCTACTCATGGTCGACTGACCAGAGTTGCCACTACCGTCGCTACCATGATCTTTGTCACTGGAAGCTTTTTAACAAACCATTAAGTAAACCCTAACAAAGCTCATATGATTAAGAACATTTCGAGTAGAAGAAACTTTCTTGCACCATCATTACGATAAATATTTGTTTGACAAGCAGATAATATGATAAATATTTAGTTCTCAGTCCCTGTCTCTCACTATTAACCCTCAACCTGCTTTAATTTGAAATACCTTAAAAAGTACGTATAAGAAAACGAACAGTGTTTTAAATAATAAATCGCGATTGCCATCATAACCATCATTAGTTGTCATCACCAAATAATTCTTATTCGCAACCTATATTCAGTGAAGATGCAGTTTCACTTCTAAAGACGCCGCCAAAGCTATCGCAACTCTCGCCTCCGTCTCCTCCACCACCAACTCCTCTCCCTCCTAGTCTCCCACCGCCGACACTATCGTCACTGAACGCTATCACCATGGCTACCGCTGCTGGCAGTGCTACTGTCCACCGGCCCCACCACCACTTTCAACCTTACGTTCCACCATGAGCTCTGCGACTCATTGGCTCATCGCGACCACCACCTCTAACACTCTCGTTAACTTCTCCGCCCATCACCGCCTCCGCTGCCGCCAGCCCCACCGCAACCTCCCTCACTGCCACCCCGGTTCTAACCACCACGTCTCTGCGAGCCAGTTGGATGGCCGCCACCCAGCACCAACAATCACTTCCCGCCCATTCCATCATCTTCGCGCGCTTCCCTAGGCCGCCGCTCTGCTATTTGCGTGGAGGGGAGCGGCGTGGGATCGGGACGGGCGGGGTCGAGTGTGGGCGGGGAGCGGGTGCCAGACGGGGGGAGGGGGCGGGACGAACGGTGCCGGGCGTAGCCCAAGAGGCGTCTGCCAAGAGGCGCAGCCCGATCCGGCACCTCCCCGCCCACTGCCCCGCCCTTCGCCCTCGCCCGGCGCCGCTAGCCATATTAATCAAAACTATTAAGTAAGGGCAGCCGCGTCGCCGTGCTCCCGGCTTGGCTGCCCTCCTCCAAGCTCTACGCCGCAGCCCCTCACTTCACGCACTCTCCGCCCACCCTGCGACGCCCACCGCCCCTCGCTTCTGACTTCCCCTTCCGGTCTGTCGCAAGCGATGACACTGCCACGGCCCTCAATTGGGAAACTAAACTAGTTTCCCTCTTGACGTATTTACCTGCAAACCTTCATTTAGGGTAGGGACGGGCCGCATCGCCTGGCGTCCGTGCATTTTGGACTCCACTACCTCTCGCAAGCATCACTCCTCACCATTCACTCTTCATCCTCACGTCATTCAACTTCAACGTTCTCTTAACGTCGCTCGTTGTTCAACACCTTCTGCCCCTCACCGTTCATCTGCCTCTCACTCTAATCTCCCACGATGTTCTTTTTCATCTGGGTGCCGCGTCCTATTTCATTTTCTTGGCATTGGGTGTCGCCACCATGTACTCCTTGTGCTGAACGGTTCTCTCGCGCTGTACGGTTACTTACAATCCACATTAAATCCAGTTCAATTTCCTCTCAACACTTCAGTTTTGCATGCGTCTCCAGTTTTAATGATCTTTAATTTTTATTTAGTCGTCACTATCGCCTTATTTGGATTGGATGTGCAAGAATTCGTAGCCCGTAGAGCCCGATAAATGAATGAGTCTTTTGAAAAAGGGTTCATTTAACAATTAAACTAGTGTTTTGTTATATTTCAGGAGAAGTAACCAGGAAAACGAGAAATTATGAAGAAACAAATACAGAATTATGAGTGAATTTACGGGTTCAATAATTTATTTGCTAATATGACTCATTTAAGTTAAATATTACGTCATATTCTTATTGGGACATAGTAAAAATAAAATGTTGATGGCAATGAGTAAGATGCTGATAAAAGAACAAATTAGTATCAAACGTCAAATGCCACTTCATTGAAAAATGATAAATATTCACAAAATACAGGAGAAGGATGTAAAAACGGCTAATGTTGCATAATTAGCAAATACTCCTCTAACCAGAATGAATGTCTTTCCTAATATGCTGTCGATTGACTTATTCAGTAGAGCTTGTGATACATAATCTTCACTTGTTTAAGAAGTTAACTTTAACTCCTCTTTTTATTATATTTTAAATTTCATTAATTTGCATGCTATTGAGAATTATGTAATGTAGGTATTGCATCAAAAATGTACTCGATTGTCTTTTGAGAAGGTATGATTGTTGCTACATTTTTTAAAACTTGTTATATGTATTAAGGAGACAGTTCGCCTGTTAATTGACTAAACAAATAAACTAGTGGTGCTAAAGAAAACGTACTTTCTCGTCAGTATTTTCACGCAAAATTTGCCCGGAAAGTACTCAAATTATTGAAAATTGTCCATGACCTTATTTCAAAATATATCTTTAAGGAACAGATTTTATTAAGGGAAAAATCTCGATCTTTAATATTTTATTTTTAGGAAGAATTTCCAAAAAAACAGAGTTTTTGACGAATATGAGACCTGCACTATTCACCTAAACGTTCTTTACTCTATCCAACAACAAAACAATAAAAATCTATGGAGTTATCTTTTTCAATATTTGGAAAATATCACAAGAGGTTTATGTAAAGTATCCCCAAAAATTAAAATATCGGATTAAAATTCAAGAAGCCTCGACATACGCCAAATTGATTGGCAAATATGAATTTTGAAGAATATCGGCTGAACCTTTTAGCCACTACAGTTGTTCACAGACGGAGAGACGGACGGACGACAGACGGATGGACAGATGGACGGAAGGACGGAAGGACGGAAGGACGGAAGGACGTAAGGACGGATGGACGGCCGGCCGGTCGGCCGACCGGACAGACGGACAGACAGGCAGGCAGGCAGACAGACGTTTTGCCGTCATAGGATTTTTTGGCATCGAGGACTCACAAAACATGGATTCTGGCTACATCAGGTGTTAGAGGATTTATTTTTCCAAATTTAGCAACTGGATTTATCCACTTTTTCGTTACCAGGGTCCTGCCACCCTTTTTCTGCTAAAAATTCGACATTTTTAGCGCAGCATTACATAACTCAGTCTCTTTTCAGTAACGAGAATATAAAAATGATATTGTAATTCCGGTGCTCTATTCATTTTTTCCGTTTAATGAAATATGGATTTAGAAGAACATATGCTCTTTTGCGAATGACTCGTGAATAAGATAAATATGTTTAAAAGTTTCTAAAAATAAATTCGGCACATTCTATATACTCCCCCAAAAGAACTACAGGAAATCATTGAAATTGTACGACACATGCTGGCAATGTGTACCAATGATACCGATGAATAATTAATACTTCAGCTACAAGAACTCATCCCCTCAAGAAATAAGGTAAGGAATAGTAAATATATAAGGGCAGAGGAATAATTATCTCTAGCTTCCTTCCAAGCAGTAAATGCATCATTTCCTGAGTCATACATTAGTTAAATCTGCTTTATATGAGATTATTGCAGCAACTATATTATTTATTATAATTGTCATTGCAAGTAGTATTAGAATTATAACAATATTGTTTGACTGAGCAAGAGCGGGGTTTCCGTTAACGACGACGAATTATAATGTTAAACTCCGATTCGTGCAGCGCAAGCGCTAGGCGCTAGGCGCTCGGCGGGGCGCTTGCATAATGCACTGGGGCTGGGGGCCTGTCGCGCGCCGGCGGAGGCGCTGTCGGGCGCGAGAGCAGCGCTCCAACGAGTCGTCGGCATCCAACATTCAGCGCGCAGCCCGCGCGGGCTGCACAGGAACGGAGAAGGACACCTGCAGAGGAAAGGGGGCAGGAGGAAGCGGGAAACGGGAAGGCGGGGAACAGGAAAGAGAGAAGAAGAAAGGCGGGAATGGAGAAAGCGGGAAGGGGGAAGACAGAAAGAATGAAGCGGGAAGGCAGGAAGGAGGAAGAGGGAAAGGCTGAAAGACGGTTAGCAGGAAGATGACGAGACGAAAAGGCAAAAGCAACAACAGAATAATACAATAATAATAAGATAATGGATCGACACATCGATATTATTAATAAAAACCTACTACATTTAAGTTCATCATGTTGAATATTAAGTAATGTTTTACCCAGTAAGATACTGGATTATTACTAACTCTGAATTCACACTTACTTAATGTACAACTTGTTCTAATAATAATAAAATAATAGTAGCTCTTAGCCTTATTCGTAAGATAATTTATGAAACATGCCACCAAGTGCCTTACTCGCTGTTTATTGGAAACTATGTACACACATACCAACAAGTGATACATTTGTAGACACTTTGCATTATTTTACTCTGTTGTTACTTTCACTAGAGCTTCTACATTGCCATTGAAACTTGTTAGTGGTTATTATACTGATTTCTGTGAACTGTAAGTCCTTTCCCAATATATAATAAGAGGAGATCCTTGCTTTATGGTAGTTACCATAATCTCAACTATGTTTTATTTGAACTTAATTAAGCTCTGTATTATCTTAAAAAACAAGATTCTTCCCTGCGACGATTTATGGTAGAAGCAAAGCAGTTTGACTAAGGTCGCAAACCTCTATTCTCCAGACAGGGTGACGGCAGCGGCAAAGAAGGAGACAGCAGACACCGGCTGTCTATTTGTTTCTAAGTTACACATCAACGTTTGGCAGAATACACCTTGCAGACATTAAAATAGGTGTGAATGCAATGGGTATGGACGTCGCAAGAAAGGGCTCAGCCGGCGACCGCACGTTGTTGACATCTCCGATCTACAGGACCCCCAGAGCACGTCGACCACATTTGCGTAATCGCAGTTCGTCGGACTATACAATTGAACTGGCAGCAATAATGTTAATGTGGAGTCCTCTTGTACGATTTTAGTGTGGGTCGTGGGCCCAAAAATATTTTACTAGTCGTACACTGAAAGCCTGCCTGTGGTGCACTGGTAAACGTCTACCGAAATCTCACGTGTTACTCGCCCGATATCTTTTTCGCGCCCGCCTCCTCAGTCTCTCGTATGTCGCTGCAAGGGTCGTTGCCTAATACTTCCAGAAAATCTGCCTGACGTTCTCATTTGCTAGTTAAGATGTCGTGCGACGTCTGGATCAGATTGATTGATTCATGGTGTCCTCCGGGCGTGACAACTGCTACGGTCATTGAGGTCATCTCGTCAGTGTTATCGCAGGAGGTGTCGGTGATACTCCCTAGTGAATGACGAGATCCAGCGCCGAGCTACACGCCCGTTAGTGAAGTTTTCTCCAACCAGGTATCTCCAATCAGCGGTATACCGTCACAAGGGACAAGCTCAAAGCACCAGACTGGTCTCCCAACAAGTGCAGTAGAGTGGGTTAATTAAGGGGTGCGAATCAACTAGGAAGAGGCAGGCGGTCCGTTTCTTACTACGTCAGCATTCGCCTAGTGTTGATAGGATAAAAAATGGAAAACCACCGATCAGAGCTGGGCGCTAGAATTCTCCTCCTGGCAGCGGCTATACTCTATATAATTTGCTAGGGAAAGAAATTAATTAATACATTTCTTTATTGCCTAAGCAAAAGCAAAGTGTCACTGAAATTATTGATTACATACAAACCTTAACGATTTTGTTCTGCGTTCGAAATAAAAGTAAATTATTAAGGAATAAAACTTCGTTGAAATCTTTCTTTAATATAGTAATGATTGTTAGGAGTAGCTAATCTTATTTTCCTTCATAAAAGGACTTCTGAACTCAGTGACGTTAAAAAGTCAATCAATTTTTAAAAATGCAGAAAGTTTTTCTTTTAAAATATTAATTTACAATGTGCCTGCAGTTTGCACGGGCATAACTAGTTGGAATCTTTTGTGTGCAGCCTGTTAGTTTGTTGCCAAAGAACGACGTCAACTCGTACCAGGGCTCGATGGCCACACCCTGTTCACACTGACACCCATACACTCTCCCACACGCGTGCACGCCGCCCCCTCTTCCGGTGAAACAAAGGAAGCGCGTTGTGCCGCTGCCACTGTCGTGTTTAGCGCAGTCAATGAGTTTAATTACGAATTTCAGGGAAACTAAACAAGGGGGCACGCGCTACTGCCTCAATGGCGGATAGCGCGTTCGGCCGCTTTCGAGGGTGATTATAAAGGATGCACGAAAATCAAACCTAAAATCAAACCGAGAGCCCAGGCAGGATAGTTTAAATCACCGGGCGCGTAGCGCCGCAGTGTCACTGCCCTGAGAAAGCCTGCGACATGTCAGGCGAAACGTCGGCACCCCAACCAACGACGCGGCGTGTCCCGGATAGCCGACAATTCATGGATTCGAGCCGCGGAAGCTTACGTATAAATCAAACCTAAAGTCAAATGATGACGAGGTGGTAGAGCAGTCGAAAACAATTTTATATCTGGACACAAGAGTTGAAAATGTACCGTTGTAGAGGGAGGAGTGAAAACATCATACTCATTAAGGCTGAGCTAGTACAATGCTTCTAACAACCACCCAATTGAAAATAAAATCCGGTAATTTAGGAGAATTTGCATGAAATATATTGAAACACAACTCCGCTAAGTCTGCACAGATTATTTTAGTATACGTACAGGACAGATCATCCTATTGCATTATCATTAGCGACTTTTAAGGTTGGAGTTCCGTAGGTGGCTGATTTTCGCCGTTACCTATGTAGCGTGTCCAATTCACCCGCTGACTGGAGAAGAATTCTATCGTCCAGCTGCTCTACTTGGTGGTTTTTCATGGTTTCTTCCATTAACACTAGTAATGAACATGTGCTAACAACACATATCTCTTATCCCATGGCCGCACGAGATGTTGTTCCTAAGTACATACATGATACGTAAAGTTTATTTATTATTTTACCTCAACGTCGCCAATTGACGTGCCCGGAAGAATCAGTGAATACCTCCGGCGCCTTCGTGCCGAGAGCCTCCCGTGGCGCGTGGGCGAGCGGGGCGCCTTGTGAGCGGGGGAGAGGCGCCTATTGTGCAGCTCGCGACGGCGCGAGTGGAGCTCACAACTACTCAACTGATGCAGCCGATGCTTCACGAAAAGAAACCGCTTCCTTTTAGGCACACACACATAATTTTTCCTATGAATTTCTAGGAGCTCTAGAGGGTGTTAAAAATGAGAAATATGGACGCGTGGTTAGAACTTTTTTTTTACAAACAAACATGTTTGCAAACAGTTCTCTTCTATTTGTAGCTGTCGCAGGAATTATCTTACATTATTTAATGCAGAAAGTACTCAAACTCGGGCCCGGTTTCAAGTGCGAGCCCCTTCATTTACAGCGTTGTAGAGTGCTGTTGTCTATGAGAAACGTACGAAAATAGTAGTTATTTGCAAGACTGCGGTATTCTTTGAAGGCGCGGGCAATTTGGATGTTTGAGAGCACTTTACAAAAAGCCTCAACATTTTTATAATTTTGTGGGGCCAGATAATACAAGTTTTACTGTTGAAAATTCGAAGATTTTTCTAGCAACATTGCAATATTTTCTGTTTACTATGTAAACATGTAGGATGAGAAGATTTTAAAAATAATTGAAACATCCCAAGCAGGATATAGGATTCAGTATTTAGGAATCTGCAAATATACTATAACGAAATCCAAAACTGAAAATAGTAGCATTACATAATTCGAGAGCGAAATCATAGGTATGACGTACCGGTAATCATCACGTACATTTTGCGCGTTAAACCTCTTCGTATTCACACGCTCTCCATCCGTCATCTTTTTAGTAAATCCAAAGATGATGACCTCGAGCGGTTTCATCGGCGTACGCAAGTAGCAAGCATATTGTCAAATGCAGGTTTGGCAATTTTTAAATGATCATGAGCTAATCGACGAGGACGACCACAGACTGATGGTTCTTTTCTGATATTGATATAGTGCATTGTGGGGTGCTTCAAAATTCTTCATTGACGAGACGGTAGACGTAAATTAAGAAATACAGCAAAGGTTAGCTATTGCAGGTTGTAAGCTAACATGACACAACTCTGTAGCCTAGACCTTTTGACACTTCGCTGACGTATTTGTTATCTTAGCGATTACCCTTCAGGAAGAAGAATCTGGTGATAATGAGTGAGAAGAGAGAAAGTCTGCTTCTAATATGGGGTCATTGACATAAGAAATTATGAAGTTTCAAGAGAAGTGTTGCTTTAATTTTAAACTTAATGTCGGATTAAAATAACCTTGTGTTTGGACTATTGTTTAACGCAATCCAAAATGCTTCTACAAGGCATTGTTATCTGGAGTTTTGGCGTTTGGGGGCGATTTGGGACATGGGGCGGGCGCGGCTGGATGCAGCGGGCCGAGCGGGGCCAGGGGCGCGGGTGGGAGGACGGGGAAGAGGGTGGAACGAGAGGGCGGGACGGAGAGGCGCGGGCGAGTGTGTGGATCGGGCAGAGAGGCGCGGGGGGGGGGTGAAGACCAATTGAAGACGGCGGAGCAGGCGGGACAACCAGGGGCGGCAAATAAATAGTGATTTGTTGACGAAGAATGAACACGCTTTTCAATTGTATATTTTGTCTCTGAGCAACCGTGATCATAATACCTTTATTCCCCTATTATATAGTAGTCTCGAAGTTTTTGAAAGATTTTGTTTAATTGGTTTTATCATTTTAGAGGACAACCACCTGAAATATACGCCACTACGTGACACAACATTCCATTCACAATAAGTCAAAAGAATATGGTCCCAAAACTCGGAAACTATTTGCCGCAAGACTGCTACATCGCCACTTGTTACTCGCGTGACAGTCTGAACTCCCTCTCATCTCTACAAAATTCTTGGGTACAAAGCAAAAACGTTTCTAATCTAATCCCAGTTGTAGACTCCGGAGGCATCTGCTACTGCCACTCTAACCGAGAAAACAACAATCGAACGAGACATATTGCTAATAGAGGAACACTCGTAATCAATTAAGTCATGAAATTCATTGTATAATATATAAATGAAGACGGAATATTGATACATACGTGTTGATACAGAAGGAAACAAGCGCGTTTTTCGCCTTTATTATCCAACGTAATCTTTACTGAACCATTTTAAAGTGATTTAATGCTGTCCAGAAAGGGGCTAAAATGAATAATATTACTGTACAGGATAAAAAAAGATTTTTGATTCTCGCGCCCAAGTTGTACAT
Organism: Gryllus bimaculatus; assembly: GCA_017312745.1. Taxonomy (NCBI): domain Eukaryota; kingdom Metazoa; phylum Arthropoda; class Insecta; order Orthoptera; family Gryllidae; genus Gryllus; species Gryllus bimaculatus. The sequence continues at coordinate 1,944,988 of BOPP01000122.1, read as the reverse complement.
ATTATAAACAATATTACATAATAAGTCTTCTTGTAATTAATGCCAAAATTCTCTTAAAAACGAACTACTCGAATTTACAAGACCATGTGTATGGTAAGCCTGAACAATCGATAGTTTTGGGTTTTGGATTCACTCCATCGCCTGGCTCCCGCCCCTCCCACGACCGCCGTTCGGCCCCGCCCGGCTCTCAAGCTTCCAGCGACGGCCGTCACCGCTCGATCCGCCACGGCGCTCGAAGCACTTGCCACCACGCTCCGCTCTAGCGGCGAACGCGTGAAACTGGCCGAGGAATTGGTCGCCTCGACGCTACGGGCGCCACGGGCGTAGGGAAGCGGCAATACAAAGCGATTCAAAATTGCCTTCAATTTTAAAAGCCAAGTGTGTCACGATATTATACGTTTGCAGTAAAATTTTCCTGCGATATTGTTCGTCCACTAAATCGTCCATGGAGAACATTGGCGCTCCTCAAGATGACAATTTGCGATATACATGACCAGCCCGCCAGTTCGGCGTATGAAAACGTAAGCCTTTCTCATAGCAAAACCATTCCTTTGTTTAAACTGCGAGTGTCACGCACTGAGCCAGTCGTATCAAGGTCACGGACAAGGTAAATAGCTTACTAAAATACGTAGGCAATGGGTCCAGACCAACTGGCGCGAGATTTAAAAATAGAATAATTACGTTCCCGCGGATTTCACCTTCACGAACCCTTATAGAAATATCTCTTAATTTTATTTTCTATTTTATGGTGTGTAGTTCTATTTTATGGTGTACCTTGTTTTCATTGTCAAATTTTATTTGTAGAATGAAAGAGAAATGAAATGAATATCGTTTCCCTGTTCGAGTTGAAGTCCGGAGCTCAAGACATGTCTTTCGGGGTTACAATAATCTCCCCATATCCTTCTAGGAAAAGAGATTTCCAATCTATTATGAATTACACACGCGATCAGCATATTCCTTCTTTTTTCAAGTAACAGTTTATGAATATTAAAAGAACTTTTACATGAGTTAAATTGCTCCATGAGGTTTTTAGAGATTTCAGTAGGAAGAAAAACTTTAACGAGATAAAAACGATATCAGACAGCGCAATTAGGAGGTGACTCTTTCGTATTTAAAATTACAAGTTGGTTAAATTGCTGGCACTAAATTCATTAATGGGGAAGCTGGTTTTTGTTTTATTTCTTCCTTTCATTTACTTTTTGCAAATTGCTCTCACTTTTTGCTGTCAAGAAATAATGGTCAGAACATTGGAAAACATTCACTGCATTACATTCACACTCAGAGAGCTCGTTTAAAATACGAAGCATTGTAAGGCAATTATGTATTTTCGACCACTTTTTTGCATGAAACAAACTGTCTTTGCGCACGCAATAACCATCTCCAAAAAAGCGCCCCTCTCACATGCCACTCGCCCATGCCACTCGCCCATGCCACTCGCCCATGCCACTCGCCCATGCCACTCGCCCATGACACTCGCCCATGACACACGCCCACGACACACGCCCACGACACACGCCCACGACACACGCCCATGACACACGCTCATGACATACGCCCATGACACACGCCCATGACACACGCCCATGACACACGCCCATGCCACTCGCGCATGCCACTCGTCCATGCCACTCGTCCATGCCACTCGTCCATGCCACTCGTCCATGCCACTCATCCATGCCACTCGACCATGCCACTCGACCATGGTTCTCAACAATGGAATCTGTCTTGTCTTTTGCAGCACGGCGCCTCGGTGGCTTTTAGTGGGCGAGGGGAGCATGGGTGATGGGAGGGAGAGCGGCGGTGGGATGGGGACGGGGGTGAGAGGGGCTGAGCTCTTGTGCTGTGCCGCAATCGCGCCGCACGCAGCCCTCGCAGGGGAACGCTCGGGCCCCGTTTTTGTCCCGCCCTCCCCCGCTATCAGCAAAACACCGTCGACAGCGCCGCCGCCGCCGCCGCTCGCGGAGCCCACGACGACTCCGCGCACCACAGTGGGACGGCCCACTCCACTGACTAGATGCGACGTTTTCAAAACACCCATAGTTCTATTAAAGCATTGATGTGTTACACATCTATGTATTGAAACCGAAGGTTTTTCAACATCGATGTTTTGGTTTTGATATTTTAACGTTTTGTTTCTGGGTGAAAAATTAATAATTTTGTAGACGTTAAAATATAAAATGACTGATGGTACCAGTGCATGTTTATGTGTTGAAACCACATGAACGCGATTTGTACTTTCGCATCGGCATAATTCTGATACCCTGGTATTTCCTTCGTCTTTCCTTGTATTTCGCTCACAGATAAGCGTTTTTTAAAACTTCTGTCGTCAGATAAATATTGATAATAAATTAATATATACCGCCACTGTCTAATTAAATTTTGTTGGGAAAGAAATTAATGTTAGAGGTGAGTATACCTGCTTTAAACCATCAATGGATTTTGGTCGACGTATGTTTTCATATTGAATGCCGATGTTTGGCAACATCAATGATTTGTAGTCCATGTTGCACCACTACTGACAAAGGGGGCCCACGGAATTGAATACTTGCTTCAGAAGTTCAAGTGATGTCTCAAACAACAGAAAGAATTCATGAAAAGCGTAACGAAGAAACACTACACTAAAAGATGCAATGAGTAATACTTTTTTACGTTATCGCATACTAATTATGTACTGTAGAAATTTATTGTAATTCTGAAGCCGGAAAACGGCTATATTTCGACAGAAAACCTTTTTTGCGGGCTTCTAATACCCCCAAAAGGGATAATTATAGTTCGTAAATGTAGATTATTTCTTCTTATACAAACGTAATACTACGTCCTTGATAACGAAAGATTGCTTCACGGCGAAAGTCTATCAGTAAACGAACAATGATAGCGACTGAACTGTTGGAAGAATTTTCACAAAAAGGTATATTCCCCAATCAATTTACTTGATGTTACAGTTCATTGAGGTTGAAATTGATATTTTGATTTTTGAGAATACATTTCATAAAGCTTCAACGACATTTTCGAAATGTTCGAATTTTTTTTCTTTTTTTCGTACATATATTTCAAAGGACGCCTATAAAAGCTAATGATGATACATAATAGTACATATTTTATTGTACTAGTTAGTTTTTGAATCTATCTATACTGGCAAAAGTTTTGGTTTTGGTCAACCCTCTTTTAGCTGCAAATTGATTGCCGCCATTTTTTCATGATTGTAATTTTTTAGTCTTGTAATGGTAGAACTAAATACTACTTCGAGAATATTATAGAAGAGTATAACCTGATCCTATCGGTAAATTTTCGTTGAAAATTTAGACCCACTCTAGAGAAAAAGGTGGTTGAGCATTTCTAAAATTTCACAATTTTGATCTCATTTTCACCGAAAACATTTGAGTTTTTCCTTCATTAGAAATCTTTTTTAAGTTGATTTTATTCATAAATGAAATATTTTATAAATGACATTCGTATTATAAAAATTAATGACGTGAGAATGACTTAAAAAAATCATTGGTCGCTAAAATGTCGCTAAGAAACTAAGTAATGACAGCTTTCATTTTATAGGTACAAAACCTTGGAAATTTCTCCCATTAGTTAGTATGTTAATTAACAATTAATCCAAGAACTCTTAATTATGAACTAATTCATCATAGAAAAATTTGACGGGGATTCGTTGAATTCTGTATTATAAAAAACTGCAGTAGCATTTCAACAATCTGTGGAAAACTTCAAAATCTGTCGAAATAGACATTAGAAATCAGTTCCTCTTGCGCGGGATATTGTTTAGGGATGCTCACTTAGATTATAAGCAACCCTTAAATTAAGCATTCTCTATCCATGCTTTTCAAATACAAATATGAGAGACTGCCTCTACAAAATCCAAGTACGTGAATAAACATGGTTGGGTGTCTCAGGAACGGTGTGAAGCACATAACAGTTAAAAAGAAGAAACGGTGGCCCTGCCGCTTCCTACAAATATTTTATATCCGCGCGGAGGGGAAGAGGGGCCAGACCGATACCACAAGAAAGAGCAATTTCAAGTCTAGTAAATTTATCGACAACTTCTCTACATGCAAATCAGAAAATACGAGTAAAAAGTCGCGAAATTTCACGGGAGAGGAGCTCGTAAAAATACTCGTAATAAATACATGAACGCTGCGCGGGCGTCGTAAATTGGGACAACTAACGACAGGGCGTCTTACATGACATTAAGCTTACCTTATACTGCCGGCGGCGGCGGTGATGGTGGGACAGTTTTGGTCGAAGAGGTGTGGGTGGACGCGACGCGGACACGGTGGAGTAGTGATGGTGGGACTGGTGATTGTGACAGTGATGGATGGGACTGTGAGGGCCGGGGGAAGATGGAAAGGGTGGTAATGATTGCATGCTTTGATTGATTTATTATTTTGTTTCGAGACGCGTCAACTACTAAGTTCATTAGAGACGTAGTTTTGTGAATGTTACTTTCCGGGAGATGGCGATGTTCTTCTCCAGCTTCAACGTGAGATCCGACCTTGTCAATTTGCGGGGAGTTTCTCTTTCCAAGTACCCCCTCCCCCTTGTCAGTGGGGCATATTTCCTTTCGGGTCAAGCGCAAAGATTCCGGCTGGTCTTCCAGCATGCAATACTGTACACATAAACGTGTGCTATTCCCCATGTGGGGTGAGGGTAACATAAAGTAGACCAGACATTCACCTGGTTTTGTTCGGAGAAATGAAGACAACTGATCAGAGCATCCGACCAATAGAATAATTCCCCAGACATTTCTACCTAGCTATGTAGCTAGAGTCAAATATCCGTCACGGTCAGGTCTCGAACTAAGACTTTCTGATCAGAAACCCAGTGGCAACACTTGTTTCGCTGAGTTCAATCATCCGGTGGAGGGTTTAGTGGGGGAGGGATTAGAGACGGGGGGGGGCTCGGTGATGGATGGAAGGGAAGGGGTGGAAGGAAGCGGAGGAAGAGGGCAGTGAAGGAGCCGACGGCGAGTTGGGGGGGCGACATGAAGAGCGCGTGCACGACGCGGCCGCGTCCAAAGGCCGCTGCATGCTCTCCCAGTTCGCTGTCCCCCGGGGGGCGGGAGGCGGGGGCGGGGAGGCGGCGGAAGGCCCTTTGCTCCGCCGGGCGGCGGCGAATGCAACATCCCAGGGCGGGGCGGGGATTAGACGCCGCACGTCAGCGACGCAGGCGGGGCGGCCGGGGCAAAGTTGGAGCGGTGGAAATGGAAGATCCACAGAGAGGGTGGTTGGCGGATATCATGCCGGGACGACGGCATCGTCGAGGTGATCGGGAACATCGCCCATGGGCTGCAGGGGCGCGAATGGAAACAAACTTCAAGGGACGGCTAGGATGTGGGCAGCGTGCGGGAAACGTCGGGCGACTGGGCGTCGCGCGGAGGTCCATCGGGGGAGGGGGAGATGGCACGTAAAGTAGGCAGGAAAGCAAGAGAATTGTACACGAGATGAAGGATGGCGGGGCCTTAGGCATTGGGGAATGGAAACATTCTACATAAGTTGGGTAGTGATGCTTAAGTCACAAAAGGAGGGGGGCGGCGGGGAACGGCGGGGGCGGGTGGGTGTGAGGCGGTGTGGAGCAGGGGTGGTGCATGTGATGGTGGAGGCGAGTGGGGAGTGGCCGTAGAGACGGTGGAGGCAAGGGCCTTGACCTGGCTTGCCTTCTACAAATAGGCCGCTGCCGCCCCGGAATTAAAGCCCGCGCCAGCCCCATCGCTCAGCCGCGACGCCACTGCCGCGCCCGCCCTCGCGTCCATATCCCTAGCCTTCCTCCCTCCCCCTTAGGCCGACCTCTGGCTTCTTACATCACTCCCACGGTTCTTTTCACGGTCAGAAATTCTTATTAATAACATTGAATTTAATATTTAACATTGAAGTTAATATTTTGGTACATTTTATTAAATGTGGGTGTCTATGAGAAACATTTCTTACAGAGCCTTACCTTCGTATTGTTGCACTCGCGGAATTGTAATTGCAATCCATCAGATTGGGCGACTTGTAGTGTAGTATCAGATCGCTCACCTATGGGTACCAGGGTTCAAATCTTGATCGATACATGTGGAATATGTTTTGGACAAAATGAGTTTTTAGAAGCTTTGATCGGGGTTGTCCCGTTTCACGAATCTTCCAGTGCCACTCTGCCGAATCATCATTTGATTCATATAAATATAACCCATTTATTAAAACCATTTCAGGACGAGAAATGTAAGAACTAATGTTCATAATAAAGAATTACGATTCCAGTTTCAGTCACGATGGAACGTGGCGGTGACCAACACGTGGTACGGGAGGTTCCCCTAGGCATTCTCCCACTAGGACAAACACTTGGATCCCGGATGATCTCCCGTCGTAAATGGAAGATTACAATTTACAGAGCATGTACGTTTTTGTTGTAAGGGAAGACAAGGGAGCAAATATTTGGAAGAAGCGAGGAAGACTCGCGAGCTGTGGGTGTTCCGTGTGTTAGAGAACTGCTCCGGTAATCGCTTGGTGTTGATCGGATAAACCACGGAAAACTACTGATAGGAGCAGCCGGCAGCTAGAATTCTCCTGCAGACAGCAACTGAACTCGAATTAGCTTACAAAAGAGTGTCGAAAATTCTGCCGGCACTCGAACCTAGGACATACCGGTCAGAGGGACTGCAGTGACATCAGACATGATACCTTATTCTCTCTCCCGGTGGCAGTTGTGCTTTTCAAGCTTTGTCGTCTTTCTGCGGATGGGGAGTCTTATGGTCAGAACCTGCTAGCTGTGCCCCAGGGCTCATATTCAGAGTACATTGGCCTCATTGTTCCCAGCGAGGAGACAGGAACTATGGAATAACTCTGTCCAGATCCAAGTACATGTGTCAAATATCATGATCTACGCCACCGATACATTATTGCGTGGCTGATTAACTAGTGTAAGATGAATTTCTGCGCTTTTGGGTGTTGCTAAGATTACTACGTAGGGTAGTCAGTCACGCCGCACTATTACAAATTTGGTAAGTTATTTCGTTTTTTGATTTCAAATGCTTTGGAAATACCTCATTAATACAGTTCATTTTTTTTAATTTCTGTTCTACTTAATTCTTTGATACCATCGAATTCAATGGAAGGCTTCCGCGGACAGAGTCTCCCCGTCGGGGGCAACGATGACGGAATGATGGCCATGATGGCGTCATCCGGGCAGCCGAGTGCCTTCAAATATAATCGTCACCACCCTTACGGTGTAACCATTTCTGATTGCGTCTTCATGGGACAGGATTCACAACCTCTTTTAAAGTCTTATTACGTTTCTCCTACAATTCGTATGTTATTATCTCTAGGATATTAGCCCCGGGCATTCTTTCGAGGTGTTCTGGTATTTCCTTATTAACTCTTAGGTTAGTAAGGTTCAGTCCGCGGGGACGGGGTCGGGAGTCGGAGCAGGAACAGGGACGAGAAGCAATGGGGCGGGGGCGAGGGGCGGCAGAGCAGCGGTTGCTTGCAGACGGCGCCTGCCGCTCGCAGATCTGGCACGGGAACATAGTTCGGCGCTTTGGCTCTTCGCGCTCCCCTCGCTGTTCCGCCCTGCGCCCCGCCCTGCGCCCCGCCCTGCGCCCCGCCCTGCGCCCCGCCTCTTCGGATGTGAGTTTCTTCTCTGTCTAGCCTCATCTCCAACACCTCGCTCAAGTGGTTCTGCCTCCTCTTACACACCTATTCTACCTACCTCAATACTCGGTGCCTTTTGTTTTCTTGAGAAATATATTATTCTGTCTTCTTGCGGGTGATATTCTTTCAGTCTTTCTCGATACATTCATTTCTAACGAACACTTTACTCTTCATATTACGTTACAGTTTATCGCATTATATCTCCGCCTGTCACTTCTGATCACATCTTTCTATAACACTGCATGCCATACCTAAGTGAAACATTTCATTACTCCGCTTCACATCAAACAATGCACATGTCATATGTCTACATTTGTTCATATGTGCACTCAGGTTTATTGGGCGTGATCGTTGTCTTCTGCCTTTTGGACTATGCCCATTGCGTTTAGAACGAATACGATTAAAAATATTCCATTGTTGAGCATATCTTTTCGAGCAGTAAATCAGAATGTAGGCTAGTAATTGGTTGTAACTGAAGGTATGTGAAAACCGAGAAAGTAATTTTGGGCCAAACATATACCCATTGAACTCTTTCTTCAACCTCTGCTTTGTGGTACGATGGTTTGGTTTTGAGTCAAGTCTCCCCAGTAAACATTAAACGGAATTTAACAACTACAGTATTTATTTCCACTATTTTGACGAGAAACAACATTGCAAAGGAACATCCATTTTAATGGAAATAATATTAATTGTAGTTTATTTATTTACACCGTACATTGGAGTCCTTCTTCAAGCAAACTTTCTCGTAACTACTGAAACTCCTTGTTATCTGCCTTAGTAGTCGCATATCATTACTTTCTAAGTTAGGTTCGAGCGTATAGTTTCGTAGGAGTAGTACTTTGACTTTCCTCATGCGTGTTTCTCGAGGGAAATTCTAGAATTTTGAATGCCTATTACTTCCTAAAGCCGTGTTCTTCAGGGAGAATCCCCAACACGCCTTCATGAACTTTGAAGAAAATACAGAGATGAATCGAGTTAAAATCAGTTTCGGAAATTTTCGGTAAATTTGTGAAGCCTATAACTTGTGTTACAAAATAATCTTATTGTCAATTCAACACATGTACAATGACGCCCTGTTTTTATGTTGGCGTAAAGAATGACCGGTTTTCACTACCTGGAAATAAATGGAAAAACAAACAAACAGAAAGTTTGATTTGTTGTTATTCCGTAAGAGGAGATTCTTAAATTTGTTTGATCATCAAATACATTCGTTTTCCCCGCATTTTTAAAATACAATTTTAGACTTTAAAATATGTTATATTTCTCAAATATTACTTTAGTTTTAAGGAAATATTAACACATTTCACACAAATACTAATTGGATATTATATAATATTAATTAACAATACGAACTACTATTAGTAAGGAAGTAAATTACTCTTCTTGAAACCTAATGAAATTTCAAGGCAACGGGGAAAATGTACACAAAACACATACCAGTTGGGACTGGTTCGAAATAATTACGAGCCAACATTAAAGAGAGGTCTGACGAGAGAAAATAAATGTGAGAACAGCTCACCTGAAGACCATGATTGAGACAAGTATTAACCTACAATCTTGAAATCTACATTCACATAACGATAAATGTGAACGAAGGATTAATTGATTGCGTTCGAGAATTCAAGAGGCTTATTGATCTCAATCATTTTAGACTAGTGTTGAAAATGCGCGAAACTAAGCTTGTAAAGCATTTCCCCATTCTTGACATGCAACCCGCGAGACACTACTGTGTATCTCGGTTGCCTACACAAGCCCGACAATTCGACCGACGACTACATTCGGTGGAGTGCCAACTATCTAGTCGAAAAACACCACAATGATCAGATGAAACGTGACCCGTAGGTCAGATATTATCTACTGGAATTACCATATAATCACGGTCTTAATAAAAAGATGTTTTAAAAAGAATTAGTTGCATTGAGTTTCTATTTTTTACATTTATCAAATACATAAATTCAAATACTGCTCCGCAAACTCAGTGATATCATAAAGGAATACGATTTGTTGGATCGAGAGGTTAGGCAAATAAAATGAAACAATGTGTCTGAATGATCCATTGTGTACAAATTGCAATGAACTTGAAGTTGTAGTGAATATAAGACAAATGCCATTAATAATATTGTTAACAGTAATGCATAAGTGAACAAATGCAAGGCGTCACGACATCATTTGTTTCATCTTTTCAGCAATACACTTGTCACCTTATCGCAAAAGGTATTAACAAACAATTCATAGAGAAATAGTTGCCGGATAATATTACTGGGCATGCACTAATAATGAGAAATACTTGTAACGGAGAGGTGAAACTGGGCGTCGTGAGCGCTTTCAGGATACAAATAAACACAAACTAAAATTCGAACAGATAAATTTGAAATAAATGAATCCGTTCCGAGGCCAACACTAGTGACCGACATTCAAGGTGGCCTGGTGCACCACGCAGGAGGGGGGCACGATGCGCGAACCCTACGCGACACAGTGACCGACACGTCGCCTCTCGGCGGCTTTATCTTCCCTTGCCCCTGCCGCGCCCTCACGGCTCACCTGGTCGGATGCCCCGCCCTCGCCCCGCCCTCGCC
>BOPP01000122.1:1913609-1930918 GCA_017312745.1 Gryllus bimaculatus | reverse complement strand
TCGCTCAAACAACGGCATAGATTCGCGCGGCACTGCCAGTTGCCGAAGATCGTGCGTGCAGTGTCGGTTGGAGAAATTGTTTGTTACGGAAATATAACCGCTTTTGTACTTTCTAATTACTGTTTGCAGAAGATGGAGGTGAACATGTTTTTATAAAAATTAAAGTGAGTACTCAGTACATGATATATAAAGAATTAAAATGTATTGAAACGTGAACAAATAAAAACTTCCAGATCGAAACACCAGTGGCCCTACATTCCACAAAGACAGTTAATACTTTTAAAGGCGATAATTCCCGATGCTTCAGAGCCCTTGCACCGCGTAATGGCCATAGAGATCAATAGCGCACTCGCCGAAGCAGGTTTCGCAGCATCCCCGCATTGCAGCGCCAGCGCGTCGCGATCACCCTCCATCTAGCGGAGAGCTGTGGAACATGCCCGGCCACACCCCTTCTCATCTGCAATCAAACACAGCGCAAACCACGCTAGCCAGCCACCCGGCAGGTCGGCGAGGGCCCGCGCGGCAGCCTGCAGCCCCGCTTTTACGATTTTACCATCGATCGTTATTTCTTAAAACGCGGGAACGCGCGGCAGGGCCAGAAGGCACCCGGTGCGGCGTCTGACGAAGGCGGGCGCGGCGGAAAGGGACTTGGCGAGAGGAGGGTGGTGCGCGGACGCGACGCAGCGTGAGCGCGCGGGGAACGGGGCGACAGCGGCGGCGGTTCAGCGTGGAGGATGGGACCATGGAGCTGGAGTGCACGCGAAGCGGTCTAGGGAGTGGGCAGGAGCTAGAAGAGACGTTGCAGTGAAACGTATTCGCGGGTTGCAACGAGAAGCGATTTGGATCGGATGTACATCAGAAGCGGGGTGGCAACGCATGAGACACTGATGCGTGAAATGATGAAACTGGGAAAATACGTGAGCATGATAAATTGGAGGTGGGCAGCGGGACCGGAGAGTGAGGGCGTGAATTAGGAAGTCGGAACCGCAGAGGTAGGACGCAGACCAGGACAGACTCATGAGTGCACCAGGGCGGGGGCGGAGAGCCTAATGGAGCGAAGCCGATCGATAGAGGGAATTGCGGGGGGGGGGAGTGTTGAGCAGAATGCCAACTGTCGAGCGGAGTGAACGTGGAGGAGAAAAAACAGAGTAAGGCGGGAAAGGACAGGACGAGACGGGGCTGGCAGGAACGGGACAGAGCTAAGGGAATAGAAAGAGGCCGGAGGCATGCGGGTGCATAGCAGGACGGGGGCGCGTAGCAGGCTTACTGGCGCGACAGAAGGGTAGGAGTAGTGTGAGTTAAAACACGGATGGGTGAGAGCGCGAGGCGGAGCGCGGTGAGGTAGGCAGGCGAGAGACGTGTTCGGCGCGATGGACGAGGCGGCACGGGGACGAGGCACGCAACGGGGAGTGATGAGGTGAGGCGTGGCGGGCGCGTCCCGCCGTAGAGGCCCCTGCGGCCCGGGCGAGCCCGTTTTCGGGGCGCGCCGCCCGCGCCGCCGCCGCGCCGCGCCCGCGCCGCCGCCCGCGCCGCCGCCCGCGCCCGTCCGCGCCGCGCCAAGACGCGCCCAGCGCCGATGCGATTGGCCGCGCCGCCGCCGCCGTTCCGCGTCCCCGCGCGCGCGCCGCTGCCCTCGATTGTTTAATCCAGGGTCGTCGAACCGGAACCGACCGCTCGCCGCTCGCACCCGAAAAGGCTTTGGGACAAATCCAAGCTGGCGGCAAAAATGCTCGCGGGACACACACGGTAGCGTGGAAACTATTGCTTGATGCGCCCTCAAGACGGTTTGATCCCCTAGCAAATAGAAAACGAAATGCAATGGAGATTTATATAACGAATCTTTTCCGAATTCTTTGTATAAATATCCACAAAAAATAAATTCGATGATTGTTGATCTAGAAACCTGGTTAACTTATCCTATTTATAACATGCCAATTACATTCTTCCAAGCTACTTTTTGGGTAAGAACGTATTGTTGTAGACGTTTTGGCAATTTCATGGACATTTCAAGATCGATTATATTAATAAGAAAAATGAAAATTCGATTAAGAAGAAAGTGCATTAAAGCAAGAATCTGGGGATTTTAGAAGAAATCGTAGTAAATGAATTTCTTTCTGTTAAAAATCAACTACAACAGGAGACAAATTGTTGATAGAAGGTAATGAAACCATTGTCTTTTTTTTTTTTTTTTTTCCCAATTGTTGGGGGGGGGCTTTTTTTGTTTGTGGTTTTTTTTTTGTTCCCCAATACTTAAAAGAAACGAACTAATGTAGTTAAGTATAATATATCTCACTCAAGTATAATATATCTTCATTTTGTGAATTACATTAGAACCCCTTCCCCCAAAAGAAACGGTTCGCGCCCAGTGTTATTCAAGGGCAATAACAAATCAAATATTTTAGAGATTTTGAAATCGATATTTTTATGTAAACAGTAATAAAAATGGGGCAGATTACACGATAAATTGGCGTTGTCGATAGAAGACAACCAGATTTGCGTTTCTTTTAAAATGAAGCTGAATGAAAGTTCTGGAGAGACTTTTGATCTGAAAAACCACAATTTAAATTTCATAAATAGATCTGATTTAAAAATTAACAAAGACATTTGGTAAAACAAAGCTAAAAATGAACATGTTGGGAAGTGCCTCGCGGAAAGGCGAACATGAATGCGAATCGTCGTGTCCGATTAAAACGAGGAGTTAGTGGTGACCGCCCTGCCACCCGCTTGCTCAGTCTTTTGGTTTAACGTTAGCGCGTCCTGCGACAGGTTCCAGCCCCGCATTTCAGCCGCGGCCCCGTCGCCGACTGCGCGCCCCGCCGCACTGCCGCGGCGATGCGGCCTTGCAGCACCGTGGCCGCCACCTTTGCGGCAAGGCGGCGCAGGCGGCAGCCACACAGGAGGCGGGCGCGGCGGGCCGGGCGCGGGTAGGCAGAGAGGCAGGTGGATGCGCGCACTAGGCGGGCGGTGAGGGCAGGAAGGCGGGTGAAACCAGGCATGGTAGTCAGGCGCGGATGGCGAGCAGGCAGGCAGGGCAGGCGGGCAGGCAGGGGAAGACAAGTAGATAGCAAACAGGAAAGTAGACAGGCAGGACATGCTAGGCAGCAAACAGCCAAGCACAGACAGAGAAGTGTGCTGGCAGGCGGGTTGCAGCAGGCACGCAGGAAGTACAAGTTAGGGTTTCAGGTAGGCAGATGACGGATGGGTGGGAGGGCAGAGGGAGGAGGATGGCTGGACAGAACGACAGGGGGAGGCAGGCGGCTGCAGGCGGAGGCAAAAGAGACGGACGCAGGCAGGCAGGCAGGCAGGCACGCTGGTGGGCCGAGTGCGCGGAGCGGCCCTGCGCAGAACCGCAGAGGGCGTCGCCCTTCCCCGCCCGCTCCGCACGCCCACAGCCATCCGCCGGCGCGGGCACCGCCCCTCGGGAGCGAATGCGCCAACACCACGCCCGACCACCACCTACGCCAACCCGCCAGCACGCCTTCCCGCCACGCAGTACTGTTTTGACAAGCAACAAAACTAATGGACAAACGCAACGTGTGTGGAACGCGCATTTAAGCAGCAGTACTCTAATAAGTGTTTTGCGGTGTAAATGGGTCAAGATAATCCGTGTCTGTATTTTGGTGTGAAATGCTTTGGAAATATACCGTTGACTGCATTCAAGAATGCTACAAGGTAATTGCGAAAGTGTACAGACGGAGCCTTGCCTTCGACGAGGACGTACGCAAGCAATGCCAATGAACTTGGCCGTTCAAATTAGCGACTTTTTCTAAGTTAACTAACTCTGCTTGAAAGTCACAACTTTCTCAATTACCACTTATCATACAGAGTTTTTACACATGTTCCGTTTATCCATTTCCCGTACCTATTTGTCAAACTAATTACATCCCGCGGCTGAGATGTAAGTTCACACACTCTCTTCTATGTCATTCTCAGATGTCGCCCTCTCTGCCTCCGAGATATGAAGACGTTCACATGATCCATAACCTCGATCCAATTCCACTTTGGGATATTTATATGGAATAGGCTAATCAAACTCTCAAATCGTGAAGAATTGAACGAAAAGTAAACGCAAATTATTTTCCACTATTTCGCATTCCAATCAACGTCTCCACATTATTCTCGTGTCATCGTACATTTTTGACTGACCTACTTATTAGAATAAGAAAAATGCTAAACATATCATTCCGAAACCTTCTCATCTCGTGCTTCCACACATCGGTCGGTCATTCTCAAGACCCATCGCAGTTTGCTGCCATACTCTCTTCGCCCACGTGCCCTAAAACCGATACCATACACCTGGACGAGTTCGGCTGTTTGCTCTACGACATTCGAGATTCGTAAACCCAAACCTCTAAATTTTTTATCATTCAAATCATTATTTTCTATACACACCTAAAACAATATATATATATATATATATATATATATATATATATATATATATATATATATATATATATAAAGGGTCTGGGCGACTTTCTTGTACAAAAAACTAGAATTTTTCCACAGCAACAGATTTTCTCACAGGAAGCGATCATAATGTCGAACCGTCGTGGTTTCATTGTTCACAGAGATTCTTGTGAACCCGAGCACGCTGCGGCAGCTTGCCTCCTTATGTACCCTTTTAAATTTTTGAAACTAGAAGAGAAGTAAAATCTTAATTAATGCAGTACAGAAAATTGAAGGTGATAGTAAAGAATCGTTTCTCTTGATCTGCTATGCCTCGACTCCGCCTCCGTCTATGCTCTCAACTCCTTCGCTCTTTCCGGCGTGGTTGTATCTCGATTACAGCTCGCTGTCAACTCTTTCTACGAACCTTTTGATTTTAATTTCATTTATTTTGTCAAAGGACAGAAGATTTGTATGTTTCTTACGGATCAGAAGTACCAACTGCGCACGCTTGTGTGAGCCCCATAACCTATTTCAACTTTTTAATTATAAATAGCTGAATCATGAGAGTTTCAAACAAAGCGAGGTTATCAACATTTGAAACGTATTTTTAAAAAATTCTCCTGAGTTCTAGAAATTTTTTTGTATCGGTAAACACACTGTATATTTGTTTTTGTTTTTTTTTGTTTTTTGTGTCACTAAGAAAATAGTAACCCATACCCCCGGCTTGTAACCACAATTAGTGGAATGATAGCTCAACAAAACGTATAGTGAAGCTACATTATGTCCAGAAGCAAAAGAAGGGGTTAACTCAGCATTTGCTCTTGCTGCCTGCCTTCCCCAAAAGGCGTTCACCGATTACATCCCGTTCGCTGTTCTTTGCAAGTTCAATGAAGAGCTCAGTTATCAATGCTTGCAGGATCTCTTTTCGCTTTCATGTTTGAGCAACATAAAGTAGAAAGACAACAATTGCTTCTTTTAACTTTGATTATTTAAAATTACTCTTGTCATAGGCAGATAGAGTAAGAAGAGCTCCCTGTTTTAGAATTAAACTGTATTGAATATTCTCAACTTATTGAATATGATTTCTATGTCTATAAAAAGCGACAAAGGAACCATAGACTCTCCTTAAAATCTTTGAAATTAAAATAATTATATTTTAATTCCAAAGTAAAGTTTAAATAAAGCCCGAATACGCTGCCGTGTTCAATGGTGTTCTATATCTTCTCTCGACTGGTACGGGAACCGGTTTTTGCGCTACTTATGAATGGAAACTTTAACTATATTGTTTCCTCCTTGCCTATCTCAAAACACCAACCGCAACGCTATCGGGTGATGTCTTCTCAGGCAGTCAATTTCAAAGGGAATTGATTAGAATGTGAAGGAAACCGTATCATTTCTCTCCGCGCCACACCCACTTAGGTGGCTCAGGACATCAATTGATGTCACTGCAGTCTGACCGGAAGTCTACTCCCGACAGTAGCAGGATTTTCGACACTACCTAAATAGCTAGGTTAAATTCAACCGCAGTCTGGACGGAAAGTCTTGTGGCCAGCTGCTCTGACCGGTAGTTTTGGAACGTGATTTCTCTAATCTATACCAGGCGAATACCGAAGCAGTTACCGTACAAGCGGACCACCGACCGCGCACGATCTTTCCTTCCACTTCCTTGCTATTTCCTCACCCCCTTACACACACTTGCACTAATACTAACTACACTACTCTACCACACATCCCGGGAGACCGGTCGGGAGCTTAGGGCTTGTCCCTGATGTGGGCAGTGCGTCTTGGGTGGGAGACAGCTGGTTGGGGAAACCCCGCTAGCCGACACGACGCGGAAGGTCGGCGCCATCCAGCGGGGGATGTGGGATCACCACCACAACTCCCGTTAAAACATACACTTCACTTAGAGGAATAGTACATTACACTTAGGGGACCTTAGCAGTTGACACATCTGGAATTTCTAATCAATCAGCCAATCAGTTTTCCGTGACCGCGTCCGCCCGCTCTTCGGGCCCCGCCCGATCACTGCCCGCAGCGAGCGCGTACCGCCATCTGCTTTGTTCGGAGCTTTGTTCCCAATAAAATGCAAATAAAACGGTTGAAATTTTGTTCACATCCCGTTCAATTTGACGTCATTCACCATGTGCGTTGTCATTCCAACATTACAATATTATGACCAAAATAATACAGCCGACAAAAATTGCATTGTTTGCCTAGTGTAATCTGATTAAAGAGTTCTCAATCAAGTGTGTAATATCTTTACTCATTAAGGTTCACAAATTGGATACAAAACTAAACATACAATCATTTGACAGTACATATTTTTATCACCATCCTGTATTTGATTCCTGCAACCATTTCATAAACTTTTATTGAGATAACTCGACACGAAAAAATCATCTGGCAATAATAATTTTTGTTAATAAATTGATAATTTGAATCTATACACCTATCATGTGTGAAAGTTTTCAGCCATGAATATCAGACGTCTAAAATCTCTTTTAAAATTGTAATATTTAACATAAGTAATTTTTGTTCTTTAGAATTGCAAAGCTATTAAAATAACTAATTGGATATATTTATTGGAGGTATCTAAACCCCATCATAGAACAAAGGTACAATCTAACTCCAGTTACTGGGCCTAATATGAAAATCAGAACCAATTGCATATTTGTTCTATTCTAAGATTGTATTTGAAGAAGCTGCCTTTGCGCCTAGAGCCTGTTCGATTTTGCGTATAAAAATAACCCTTTGCTTGTGTCACGTGCGTACGTGAGAATTACACACGATGCAAAGAACTAAATTTTCCTTCGCGCAGCTCACACAGAGACGTTTCTCGGCATTGTATGTGCAGATATGAGCAGCTGCGATCTCATTTCAGAGAACTCAGCCAGTTGTAGTACTTTTTTAGATTAAATGGAAACCGAATCTCATTAATCATTACAATGCTGAAAGCTTTGATTTTTTTTTACAGAAATTGAACGGTTGTTAGGCTTTCCGCTCCCACATTTTATTCTTACGCCTAACGCCTTCTGAAAATGATGTGAAGAGATGAGCAGCTACACTGAAAGTTGCCATTGCTCGTTTACCCTTAGACCAGATTTACACAGTTCCTTTTCAAAACGATTTTCAAGGATTCGCGTAAACGTTTAACAAAAATTCGCTATAGGGAGAGCTCTCGCTAAAAACTCTGCGTAAAAAGAAAGCTATAAATGACATCTTACTGCGGCAAAACTGAAAAAGTATTTTTCGATATATCGCACGCTACGTTGCATTGTCTGGTAATCATATATATGTATTTGTATGTGTACAGAGAATGAGAACATTTTCGATTCCGAGCAGACCCCCCCCCCATTAGTTCAGACTACTGTGGTTCTACTGTAGCTCTCTCCTCTCAACCCCGTGATCTCCATCCGATGCTCTCCCATGCATCGGCGTCTTCGCGTTTCAGCAGCTTCTTCACAGCTTCCACCCCCTTCTTCCGATCTCAGCACCTCTGGGGATGGGCCGCCCCCCAGCTCCTGTCTGGGATCGCTCCCTCCCTTAACCCACTCTCTTCCTTAGACTCCATAGCTTTCACCCGAGCATCCACGCTGTAGATGCCTTGATTTCTCCTGGGAACGTAGTTTTAGTTAGAAACAATAAAGGACACTCCGTGCAGTGTGTACTTTTGACCATGCTTATCGTATTCTGAAAAATACGTTTCTAATGTAAAATATTCGTATATAATAGTTCAATGTGGAGTCGTCAACACTGTAAACTGTTTTAAAAGTATTATCACATGATGAAAATTTCTAAAGCTTCGGATTATCCAAACGTCTCCGAATCCGAACAGATCACACTCCCAATTAGTTCGGAATATAAATAAGGGCGTTTCTGCTAACATTTGAATTCCCTAAATCAGTATGCGTTGCTGTCATTTTATACACTATTGCGCAGTAACATACACTCTATATCCCGATTAATTTTGGAAATATTTATGACAGAGTTTTATCAAGATTATACAAATATGTGACAATGAAATCTATTTCTAATTAAACTAATGAACAATGATAATTAATAAGTTTTTACGATCGTTCTTTGTAATTATGTATATTTGTAATAATTACCGTTACTATCATTAGCACAGACTTTCTCGCTATATCACTTTGCCAGAAGCTTAGAACAGGATAGCAGCGAAGAGGATCAACTTTGAGGCTATTATTGTTAATAAAACTAATTGAACAATAAGATTGCTAAGAAATACAGGTTTTGAAATTACAATAGTTGTTAGAGATTATCGAGAGAGATCGTTCATTAAAGGGAAGGATAGAATATAAATTTCATCGTTTTCGAGATGGATAATACTAATAGTTGTCTTACTGTCAATATTATTATCGTACGTATAAGAAAACGAGTAAAGACAAATATTTCCAACGTTATGCCAGGAAGTTACATTTTTCTATTTTTATCCACTATCTGTAAAAACTAAAATTATTCTTAAAACATTAGATATCCCAGAAATTAATATATATTTTATTATACATTCAATAACATACCCATCGCAACATATTCATTCCAAGTAAAGGAATAAAAGCTTCCAGAGGAACAAACGAGTGGTTAGTTTGAGTTGTCGACTTACACCTCATTTCAGAACGTTGAAAAACTGAACGGAACGAAATTTAGTCTGTTTCTGGCGATTTCTCGCTGAAGAGCGTTTAAATATAAGTCGAAGTAAGTCTGTCTTTAAGCTTCATGGTTCACACAAAAACTTTTCATTCTAATATCATCTCAGCGCGGCGGAAGTCTTCAAAAGTTCATTTTGATATGTCAACTCAGATTTACAGCAGAGTAACATTATCAAGAAGTTGGTATATTTAAATACAGTTGCTTCAAGACGGTTTTGGTTACTAAGACACCTTACAAACCGGAATACATAGATTTTCATGAAAACAAACTTTAAGTTACATGTTCAGTATATCATTGATACGTAACCTTGTAGAAATTATTTTTGTACAATAATAAAATACATTATTTCAAATATGGTATTATTCCCGATTAACCTGTAGAGAGTGTATCATCGTTTCCTCTCTCCACCCTTACATGTCATTACCTCTGGCTAATAAATCGTTGTTGTTTTTTGTAGCAAAGATTGTGCCATCGCACTCGAGGCAAGTTTGAGCCACCCGAACTGTTCCGTGGCTTCTGCCGTCGCCGTTAAGCAGCGATCTGTCGCCTTGCCCGATAAAGTAGCGCTTCGCTCACGCTTCGCTCGACGGTCGCCGGCTCGTCGGGGGACGAGGGCGGAGGCGGAGGGCAGCAGGCGGCGGCGGGGCGGGTGCCCTCGACGGCGGCGGCAAGGATCGAAGGAACGGGGCGGGGGGGTGCGGTCCAGACAAGCGGCGCGGCAGCGACGGAGGAGGAGGGCGCGGCGGCCGGATGACCACAGCTACGGTGGCAGGAGGCGACCGCAACGCCGAGTAAACAGAGCTCCGCGCCCCCGTTGATGTGCGCCCGGCTGCCGCTGTTGTGGAGTGCTACAGCTCGCCGCGCTGCCTCCCCGCCGCCTTGCCTCCCGCCACGCTCCGCGTCCCGCACCGCCGCTGCCCGGAACGGACGCTCCGCTCGCCCCGGCCCCTGCGACCGCCTCAACACCTGCTGGAGAGCACCGGACAATATCGCGCTTTTCCTTTAACTACACGGAGCCCTAAACGAGCACCCGGCAGTAGCGCGCGGAGGGGGCGCGTTCTGTACAGCGCAACCAAATAGGGTAGACCAGCGACAAAAAATACGTTTTTTTACTAACTTTGAATATTTAATACTACAGGATTATTTTGTGTTTCATTGCCATAACGGTTTGAACTTTTCTTCTGTTTTGAAGCCTTAGAACACTTTGCAATAATTAATTAATAAATGATGACCTGCGTGGTATATATATGTATTATGTTTCATTCCTTTTCACCCATTTAAAGGTGAAAACGTTTACGGCACCCATGGGATTCAAATGTTTGAAAACTGGTTTTGGAGGTGCAATTGCTTCTGTGCTAACATTCATAGATCGGCTAAAGGTGTGTTCACAGAAATAAAATTACACTTCTAAAATGCAAGTCTTGTAACAGTACGGTAAGGATCGTATTATTAGGAACGCTTATGTAGAACGATAATAACTATATTGCAAATTACGTTCATTTAATATTTTTATATACCGAGAGCAAATCTCTTTACAACATGTTACTTGAAACACAGTACTCCATATCTACTGTCTAGAACTATCAATCAGTCATATAAAAGTAAAATTGATCGTTTTATTGCATAATGCTAGGAATTTAACTCATGGCCGACAATATGGATAGCAACGTTGAATCTATTAATGATCGTAAGAGAAACACTACAAGAATAAAATCCCATCTCCGAAAAGATCTTCGTCCAGCCCCCATAATCCAGAAAAATAATTATGTCTCCTCTTACTCTACAACTTGCTTTCCTGTTACCATCAATTTCATGAAATTAATAACAGTCGTCATAGAGTTACCAAGTTGGGATGTCCTCTCTCAGAAATAGGGGTACGATGGTGCGCTCATTTGCAGTTACTCGTACCTTCGGGCCACTGTAGAGCATCGATTCATTATATTACATTGATAGAAGCTAACACTCACCAGTAAAGTGGAAATCCCTGATCTGGTAAAATAAAATATAAAAAACAGCAGTAAGAGCATTCGATGCTCTAGCAACAATTCAAACAAGTAGCTTTATCTTCAAGAACACCTCCTCGCACTTTTTTTTAAAAATTGAACTAGCCCTACCGAAAATGTTTTAGAATATTATACTATTTAGGTATCTGAGTTAGCATGGTGGTTTCGTTACTCTTCTGCGTTACTTACACGTTGGATACTGTGTTTCATTAAAAAGCTATATTTTCAGCTAATTTTTTCTCACAAACTGTTCAGATTTCATGAAATTTCGTAAGACACATTGGTTTCCACAAATGCTTTAAAGAATAAAACACACTACAATATAAATATTACCGACTTGCAAAAAGTTAAAAAAAGTATGTAAATATAATTTTTGAAAATTCAGAAGATTTCATTTGAGCCGTTTTAGGGTATACCTTATTTACGTATTTTAAGAAAATTTTCAGGAATGAAATCAAAATTACGCAAAAACTACTGACATATTTTTAAATGTACATAAAAATAATTATCTAATTTTGGAGAATAGATTGCGTGAAGAAATAAATCTGTTTCAATAACGGTGGTGTGAGATAGTGATTAGGAAAACTGTTGAACTTTGCAGTTTTATATAGTTCACAAGTTTTAATGAAAATCGGAATCTTATTAGTGTACTTTCTTACTTCAAGTACAAACAAATTTATAAAAAAAACTGGAGTTAATTTGGAGAAAATTTTGAAAATGTTTTTCGCATTTTCTGCCCTGAAAAATTAAAAGAACCGTTTCAAACATGCAATGCGATAGGTTCGTTCAGTTCCGATCGAAGAATATTCCTTTTAGAGAAAATCCTGTTTACAGTTTAGACGCGAGTATTCTTTACAGACGAACGGACAGTCTGACTAAAGCGTACGAGTTCAATGTTATATTCCGTATCCGATACAAATAACAAAAGACAGTACATGTTATTACACAACTCCTTCGTTTTCTAGGTGTTATTATTACCATTTTTACAGTTCAAATTCCAAAATCTGACATTTGAAAACACTAGTGCAATTTCACACGTCTAAATGGCGAAAAGGGCATGAGTAAAATGTAATTAAAAATATGCGTGACATTTACACTGGAATAAATTTATATTTACATGATATAGTTATCACAGAGAATTGAAATAATGATTATAAACCAAAAAAAAACGTTTGTCTTCATTATATAACAATTACGACGAAACCAGAAAAATATTATTTGAAAAATGTTTCACTGCGATTGATGTGTACACTGTTTTCGTACCCTTTCTTCGCCATTATCTTGAAGAAAATGTGAAAGAGAAACTTAGTATATCCTGCAGTGTTAACAATTATGCTCAAAAAGCTACAAATAAATTACATTTGTCTAACATTTAGAGTATAACGTTTAGAATGCAGGAATGCATAGTACAACAGTTATTCACACACCAATAACATAAAACACCTTGATATTCCATAAACCAACATGTGAATATCAGATTCCTTATAACCTTGCTGTTGCATGACGTGTCGTGAGACGTACGCAGTGACCCACTGACAATGAGAATTCTGTCGGTACGCGTTCTATGGAATAGCACAATCAAATATTTTGTACTATTCAGCTAAAATCGAAATTGTTTAATTGCTTTTTGGTTCTTCCCGGTACCAAGTACCTAGATATCTAACAAATTCATTGACATTTCACTCACAGCCGTACGCTGCTGAGTTTTCTTTCAACTTCTCGCACATCTAGTTTAGTTGCATTTTACAAATTTCATTCTCTCTACCTGCAAGAAAATTAGATATAGATTTGGACCAGTGCGACACTGTGAGGACGGAGAAACAATAATAAAATATATTATTTCCAGACCAAAACACCTTCTCATAATTAAGTTAAATAAGTTTTCGTTACAGTATATGTTGAGATGAAGGCTCGTAATTTATGTTAATGAACATTGCCCCTTACATCTCCAAGGCACTGCTAATCTATTTTTAGGTAAACATAGCCGTCATCTACCAGTGAAACGAAATCATCACTCAAATAATTCAACAACTCAGTAAAATAGTATGAAATTGATGGCGGTGATTATTGGTTTATAAAGAAAATTAATGGTAGATGTTTCCATTAGAAGCAACTTAGGAAGCAATATTTTTATTAGTACTGTCTATTTTTTATTAGTAACAATCACAGACATATAACTCTGTATCGGGCAATGGTGATCTTATTTTACTGAATTTGCCTTAAAAGTGTAAGTTCATATCTAAAATTTCAAAGTTCTTGATTTATAATTCATATGCTGTTTCGCCACTACAACGGATTAATATATAGATGCTATATATAAATACCTCTTATTTATATTGATGAACTGAGAACAACTATTTCAAGATTTCCTGAAATGATAATATTCATCCTTAACGGTGTAACATTTGGAGCATCAGTTACGAAGAAGACAACGCTTACTTTTTCTCAGGTTGAAAATTTACGATGAGGCAATGAGAACCAGCGGGCGTCGTGCGTTTTCTGTTTGCGAACAATCCTCTTGAGCAGTAAAGACCTGGCGTTATGGCCGCATCGAGCAAAACGACCTCTATAACGGTCAACGTTGTCATTAAAATTGAATCCTTCCTTTTTACGCGTTTGCTTCACAAAGCGTGAGGAATTAACGCATATAGGGCACGTCATGTCCGGCCGTCACAGCAGTCGTCCGTTCTCGTGTTATTTCCCCCGGGCTGCTAATTGGAATTTGATAGGACGCTCTCAACCCAACAGCGTGTTGTCGCGATCTACCGAAGAGGAAGACGAAATTAAAGAAAACTTGACGTGAAAATGTAATATCTAGTGACAATCAGTGAACACTGGACAGAAAGTATGCCGTCATAAAATATTAGTACACTTCAAACTTAGAATTGATTGAGACAAACGTTTCCCCAGCTCGGCTTAGCTGTGGCGGAAATCAGGCATCTTGAACTGATAAAGAACCATTAGTTGTTGTGGGCCTTTGTAATTTCCGACAAAAACGTAGGAGGCAAAAATATTAGAGAAATGGAGATATGAGCATTATCCCATTCTCACACAAGTGATCACATGCTAATTCCTATGACATTGTAGGATGGTGGAATAGCTTCACGCCCACTTGCTAAAGTGAAAACATGCTTGGAACTATGCAATGCAACAAATAAAGTGCGATTTAAAAAATGAAAGGAATACATTCAAGAAAAAGGACCATTTGTAGAAGTGGTAACGAAGGTGTGGACGCTCACAAGATAACATTAACTGAAGTAATAGATCTACAGAAATAAAATATTATAACAGAAAAGTAAATGCCTAGCAGTCTAACACTATTATAATTTTAAGCAAAGAACAAACACGAATTTAAATTACGGCTATATATTTTTTGCTGTTATTTAGAATATAAAAAATAAAATAGGTCCCATTTAACATTGAATTATTTAAACAGTTCGTAAACGACTGCAAAAAAACGAATGTCAATACTTTTGTTTTTGATGAACGATAAATAACGTATCTGTTCATCATTTCGTTTATGTAATTGTTTATGAATATTTTATCATTACCGTGACAATTACGCTGCTTAAATAATTTGTATGTGCGCGCCATGTGGCCAGCAAAACGCAATTAAGCGCTTATTTTAACTTGGATAACTCTCCAATTAGACATCTGCCGCCATCGAGCGCCCGCTCTTCACTGAAGAGGGCGGCCCTTTGCCCTAGTCAGCATCAATGAGCGTGCAGGTGCTAATTGATTGCACTGGTCGTATGTCCCACATACGTTTAAAAATAATGAACTTCATTTGATAAACAAGCTCACAAAATCCAACTATCATAAGGACGTAACGTGGACGTTATCCATTGTTTCATTAACTTCAGTTGTTTCTACATTGTTTTGAACGTGAATAATTGCAGCAAGTGAATTTGACTGTTTTTATTCAAACATACTAGATTGTTACTACAGTTTTTGTTTGTAGTTTTTTAGAAACCCTTTTGAAAAAATCTCCAGATTTCAACCCATTAATTCATTGTTTCTATATTCTTCAAAAAATTCCGCTTTCAAACAATGATCTAAGCCAAACACATTTGATCAATGAAGAAATAAACGACCAATTAACAGATTAAAAAGTAGAAAACCAAAGAGCATAAATAGAGATTAATACAATTTGCATGATCAGTGTGCATTTAAATAATAAATATGAAAATTTTCATTGAATAAAATTAAATTTAAATGATGAAACAAGATATTCATTGAATCATCGAGTGGAGTAAAGTTTAGTAAAACAAAACAGTAAGTGAGAAAATATTCCCCATAAAATTTATAGTTATATTATATCTTACTGGTTACAAAAAATGAAGATTAGAAATATAGCAATATAGTTCATTCATATTCGAGATTGGCGAGAACAATTCTTTATGTATTACCGTGATGTGGTTTCATAAATATTTGACGCCGTTTTGACCAATAAATTTCAAACCCTTCATGTATTAAAAACATATTACTGCCTCAAAAATTATATTTGTGGTAGTACACCATCAAACCTAATGTTTACGAGTGATAATAATTTTGTAAAACCCATATGTCTTCTTAAAGCAAGAAACAATATTGGGAGTACGAATACTCCATGTACAAATTAAAAGTATAAGGTATCAATGGCAGAACATGAAAACACGAAATAATTTTTACTCGAAATTAATATTTCAGTGATGTAGGAATATCTCCTTAGGAAAAACGCGCTAGCCGACGGTAGGTTGGCGCCGGATCTCACCATCCAGCGGGGCAGGATCACCACCATGGCATCACCTCGAGCAAGCTTTCCTTCCTCTTGCTTCTCCTACACTCACCCCTACGTACACACAATTACATGCACTTCAATACCACACATGCCCGGTGACCATTCGGGGGCTTAGAGCTGCCCCAGATGGGGCGGTGCGTCGCTGGTGGGAGATACCTGGTTGGGAGAACCCGTGAGAACAACGGTAGGTCGGCGCCAAAACTCGTGATCTAGAGTGAGCCCTTCACTGCCAGCTCTCGATGAAAACACAAACACTAAACATACAAAGCGACAAATTAGCTTATCAGTTGACGCGGCCGGAATCACTAATCAATCAACACTTCCTGTGCCGCACTAAGTAGCGGCTCCGGCGCTGCCTGAAGCTCCAAACGGGCCCATGCAACCAGGGGACTTTCGACCGCCCGCTGCGCGCGCCGCGCCGCTGCGAGAAGCGCCACTGGTGACCCATACGGCCGCCTTCAGGTAGGCGGGTCAGCGCTTGCCGGCGCAAGCACACACAAACATTATTTAAATAGAGGGGTTTCTTTACTTGAAGTCTTTGGGACAGTATCAAATTGTACTAAAAATGGCTCCAATTGTTTTCTTTAAATTTCTTGTACGAATAGAGTGTACACTTACATGGTGTACACTCTAGGAATGTAGTATTCTTCAAAATCCGGAGTGTAGTTCTAAAAACGAAACAATTCCAATACCCGGAGAACCAACAGAAACGATGTCGCGAACAGAACCGGTGGCGCGGGGGGGGGGTGCGCGACACGTGCCTGGTCCACGTGAGCGGGCGGGCGCGTGGGGGGACGCGTCCCTCCAGAAGAACGGCGACGTAGGACTTGCTTCTTTCCTTACAAAGACACATTTACAGCAATCTGACAATGTATATTTCGTATACTCCGAAAACCCGCGTGTCAGGGTGGTTGAGAATAAGTGTTGCATACTTGCGGCGTTTGTGGAAGATAAAAGGTGATGACATCTTGCCAATGAACATTTGATGAGAAATCTCATAAAACGAAGTTGCATTACATCATATCTGTTATTGAAAGGCAAATTAATTCAGTGTCGGTTTTTGAAAGATTATTCAGATTTTTGTTTTATTATTCAAGTGGTTGGGCTGATTTGTTTTAATCGATTAGTGATTCCGGGAGCGTCAACGGCTAAGATTGTTAGTCTCGTAAGTATAGTACATGTTTTTATCATGGGAGGAAGCGATGATCTTCCCCCGTTGAATGAAAGTTTCGGCACCTTCCTCCCCTTCGACTTGCGGGGTTTCCTAACCAGGTATCTCCTACCAGCGTGGCATTGCCCCGTAGCCGGTACTAAGCTCCCGCCTGGTCTCCCGGCATGTGTATATAAATGTTGTGTACGTAAGGGGTGAGGGTGGGGGCCTGTAAACGTTGTGTGTAAGTAAAGGGTGAGAGTGGAATGAGGAAGAGAAAGGAAAGATCGCGCATGGCCCATGATCGGTTTTTAGG
>BOPP01000122.1:1865271-1900741 GCA_017312745.1 Gryllus bimaculatus | reverse complement strand
GAGGGCAATGGCAGCGACAGTAGCGGTGTGGGGGTGGTGTGGGGTGATGGTGGTGGTGGGGCTGCAGATAAACCCGCGCGCGCACAAAGACGCGAGCGCGCTCTGTGGTGGCGATAGCGGGAATTGGGTCGCGCGCCGCGTTGGCGCTCGCCGCCCACGCAGCCTCGCAACGGACGCAAGGGGCCGCCCACGCGCCCACGCACCGGGCGATGCACGGCACTGGCGCAGCTGACATCTCACAGCGGAAATTGGCACATGTTGCGACGAAGTTAACTGTCATGAAAACAGCCGCGTTTCGGGAGAACACGCACCGTTTTTTTTATGAATTAAACAAAGATCTAGCAAAAAGAAGTATGGCTGGAAGACTGTTTGAGAAAAATATGTAAGGTACCGATTCATAACACCTAAACGGAATGTGTATTGGAGAAAAGTACGTAAGGTACACATTCCATTACTTCAAAAATAAAATTTGTGGGAAATGAGAAAAAATCGTTCGCGACTATGTACCGGCAATGTTCAGACATGACAAGATGAAACGCGTGAAGACAAATTTTGATCATTTTTTCCCCCAAAAGAGATTTTCTTTATTCTTTATTTTAAGAGTTTATTTTAGGAAAAATACTCGTAAGACTCACACAGAAATTTTCGGAGTAAATACATCGCATATGTTCTGAGCTTTCACTAACAATTCGCATTTAAAAAGTATGATTCTTTTTGCATCTGTAAAATTATGCAACTTTTGTCATTGTATTAAAAATATTGTTCCTGCATCTTATATAACGTAGAAAATTACATTCAATAACTCATATAAATAATGTAAATAAAAATACTCTTTGTCATTTTGGTCTCAGGTTACAATAACGAAGTAGTAATTTATGATAGGAGTGGTAAAAGTGGCGAGTAGAAAAGATTGCGACTTGAAGCCGACAGGCCGAGGGGCAAAATTATACTATGAGCAAAATAAAATAACTTTTATCGCGTATGTGGTACACCATATTTTAGGTGGCCAGACTGACTTTCATTCTATTTTCATTAAAGTATATAATTCATTAAATTATGTCAGAAGTTACTGATGCGATCAGAGAAAACTATTTTCTATTATTTGGTACCTTTACACAGTTTTATTGTAACATTTAACGATCGTGTCACTTTTATCTCTAGAGCTAAAAATTAAAGTTCTAGTACGTTGTACATGCAATAAAGGTAATCGCTTTTTCTAGCTAAAATAATATTTATACACAAAACATTATTCAAGTACTTGCCATTAATAAATATGTGCTGTTTAGGCTTAATATGAAAATCTGTGTATCTGGAGAGAAAAAACGTTCATTTTGTTTATCTGTATGCGTTTGGACATGATATCTTTATATTACAGGAAAAATAGTGACAAAATTACAATTAGAAAATGTAGAATCTGCCGTTTAAAAATGTATTTATTACGTGTTAGACCATGTGCATTTAAAACAAAAGTAGAAAAGTTTTCCCTTCCACTGTCGCTTCCTACTGAGGTATCAGGTTGCGGTGATATAGAAGGCAGTGACCTAACGTAAACAATAGTAGTTCCTTATTCTGACGTTGACAAACTTTCTGGTAAAGTGAACAAGTATTAACAAGCGAAAAGCGAAAAAAAACAAAATACACGTGATGGCTCTTTCAAGTTAACCATTAGAAAACCATTCTCAATACATTCGTTGACAAAATTGGCAAAGTGTTTGCAAGTGTTCGCGTGTCAAGTTACGTTCTGTTGTTTTGGACATTGTCACTCGTCACTGCCATGCTCGCGCTCGTCCTCGTCATATTTGACGTGTTGAAAGACGTCATCCAATTCTCCATCGACGCATGGAATCGCGGGCGGAGAGTGCACGGTAAGATTTGTATACAAGGACACTCTGTGTTGGGGAATCGTGTGGCCGATTGAAGAGAAAACCTCTCGATATGAATAAATTACAAAAATACAATATTTCAAATACAATATAAAATATTGTGAGTATCCAGGAAAAGTTATATGCAGGTTATTCGAGATAGATTATCCTTCATTCATCGTCTACTTTTCTTGGTACAAAACCATATACATTAGGCACCACGGGTATTGTTTATTGGAGTTTTACTAAATAGTATAATCGATTATATTGTTCATTATTTCCAAAAGGAGTGTTCGAAATTATTTCTAGTTACCACGTTTATAAACAATGCACTCCAATAAACAGTTTTTATTGCTAGGTTTCCACATCAAAATAGTTTGAACATAATTCGACAAGTACTACACAAGAAATATAACTCTGCATATTATTCGCCAAATATTTTGTCAAATTGTTCATTATATCCTTAATACGTCATAACGATAAATGAGAGTTTAGGAAAGAAATTTCTATTTGAAGTGATTTTTAATATATTCAGGCGATATTATACAAATACTTATTAAATAAATATTTATTAAATAATCAATTCCATCATACTGTCACAAATTTTTGCGTAAATATAAATATTCAGTACGAAATATCACAGTATAAAGCGTGTGCGCAACGCTTTTGGGTTTAGACAGACACAATTTTTGCAATAGGTCACTGAGATTATGCCAGCTGCCTATAAAATAGGCTTTATACTTTTTTCAAATACGTAGTATGTCCTAATTAAAAGGGAAGATTGAATAGATCAAAGAAATTTGTCTTTCTAGATGAAATGTTTTATTGGATATGATTTAATGGTGATATTTATACGTTCAAAATAACCCCTTAAATGTACTGACTGCAATAAATTAATAAGTTCCCGTCAAAGCAAGGAAAATGGATGTTTTTCGATTGTGAGAATACACAACAAAAGCGTTGTGAACGTTGCGTTCATTAAAGACGAATTTTGTGATTTCTGAGTGTTGCTCAGCGCGGTGCCTTGCACATAATTGGTCTGTTCTGTTGTGCAGTTGAGGAGTCGCCTGAAAGCGGCCTCGTCGACTAAGGAGGGGAGAGCGATGGCGGGGCGATCGGCGAAGGCGGCCGGGGGAGGGGGGGAGGGCGTGGGCGAGGCCAAGCGCGAAGTCAAGCGCTCAGGCAGAACCAGAAGGGAGGGCAAGGACGACGTCGCAGGCCCGCAGAGGGAGGATCCCAGGACCAAAGCGACGGCTGACGGCGAATCCACAATCAAGCCAACTCTGGCCAAGGAAGTGGCTCCTGAGGCCGCTGAAGGACAGGGAAAGGGCACGTCCGAAGGCAGCGACGAGGCCAGACTCAAGGGCATGGGGAAGGGCCGGGCCAAAGGCGAAGGCAAGCTCAAGAGCGAAGGCAAGCTGGAGGCCGTAGGCGAGGGCGAAGGCTTGGGCGTGGGCGAGGGCGAGGGCGAGGAGCGAGGGGGCGTGTCCGCGGCGCGGGAGCGCTTCTGGCGCACCAGCGCGCTGGGCCGCCCCAAGCGCAGCGCCTTCTTCAACTTCATGGAGGGCATCCGCACGCGGCTGCCGGGCCAGTCGCCGCGGGAGATCGCGCGCCGCGCGCCCGCCCTGTGGCGCGAGCTCAGCGCCGAGGAAAAGCAGCCCTACCTCGACATGGCGGAGCAGGCGCGCCGCCTGCCGCCGCTCCCAGGTCACGCCGCGCCTCTCCTCTCAGGCTAGCCCTCTCGCGCTCACGGGCGTGCAGTGCGCACTGATTCGGGGCCTTCAATTAAAAATTGCATTTACATTGGTAGCCAACCAACAAATGAAAGGGACAACACTTCCAGCATCTGCTATGACTGTGGCAATTTCACAACTTACGTTTTCAAGCTGTAGCTCGAGCTACCGACATAATTCCTGTTGAAAGCTCTCTCACCAGCGAGGTGCCACTCTGGAGAGACTTTTCTGTCGCTCTATAGTATCTGACGGAAATTAATGTGTTTAACTGTTTCATAAAACTCAAATTTTGAGTTTCAAACATACCCTTTACACGGTAAAATTTCGAGTTGTATAATATTTTAATGACATACAACGTCCTATTTTTCTATAAATAACTTTCCGCAATAACGGATCAGAATTAGCCAATGCAGTCGAGAGCAACCCAACTTGGAAATGAACTACAAAGATCAAACATAAACTACTAACTACGTCATCTTTTTTTCGGTCATAGGTTAGATTCCCCGAAAAAGTAATAGTCCAAACGTTCATCGCTGGATTGATTCTTTCCGGCCATGACAACTAGAACGGTTATAGTCCCATAAGTGCAGTGAATGTGGTATGCCGGGAGCTGACGACGATTCTTCCCCATTGGGTGGTATAATCCGGCGGCCACGTCTGATTGCGGGGAATTTCTCCCTCCTAGCATGTTCCACCAGCGGGACGGTGCCCTAGCCAGGACAAGCTCTAAGCTCCCGACTAGCCTTTCGGCAGGTGTGACAGCGTAGTGCATGTTAGTGTGTGTGTGTGTGTCTGTGTGTGTGTGTGAGGAGGACGTTAGGAGAAGGAAGGGGAAGAAAATATCACGCGCGGTAGGTGCCCCATTTCACCCAGGGTAATATTGCGGCATTACCCTGATAAGAGAAACTACAAAACACTTCCAATCAGATATGTGGACTGATAGAATTCTTCATCAGACAGCACTTAATTGAACCTATCTATTTAGAGCGTTGCAAGAATTCGCCACCCTCACAACCTGGCGGTATGGCGGGTAGTATCGGGGGTCAGTGAAGGCAGTACACGACGGTGTTACCGAGCAGGGTGGGCTTGGGTAGGCTAGGGCAGAGCAGGACAAAGAACAGCAAGGTTGAGCGAAAAAGAGCAGGCCTTAGTAGGTCACACTATCTCAGACAACAGAGACGATACACTATAGACAGAAGGTATTCTTTTTCCTGTCCGAATATATGAATAAGATAAATAAATATCCAGACAAGTGAAAGGATTCGGCTTTAAACTTCCCGTGCAATCGCACGGGTTTCCATTAGTTTAAAATATTTTCAATCCGTTTCGAATTTATCACATTTTTAGAGTACTGACGTTTTCTAGGAGTTGAGAATATTTTTATGTCTTGCAATTAAGAACGTGTTTAATTCTTTTGGCGTTGAAACTTGGTCAATTACAATTGCTTTCAGCGCATTTTTCTTTAATTATACCGATAATAAGACTCCCAGTACGTAGAGCAGGCGGTGGACGGCGAGAATGAAGGGATCGATATCAAAAAAGTAGATATTGGTCTCCTCATTCGGAAATTGACAATTTAAACAAAAATAAAAATATTGGGGCAAGTGTTAACCCGGGTTTCATAGGAACATTAGCAGAGAGAATAATAGTCTTTATATATAAAACGAAGAGATTTAGATCATATAGACGTTTCAATCGACCAAATTTCTGGCTTGGTGGGATGAAAGGTAGTTGACTTGTAGAGTGTTGTAATTTATTATTATCCAGTTTTATTACATAATCACTGAATAAATAAATTCAGTCTTAAAATTATTAAAAAGACATGTTCTTTAAAAACATGTGTTGAAGGTGTTGCAATTGATCTATCGAAAGCTAGCGGTCTCGCGGGTAAGCGCCTGTCAAGAACAAATTTTTAATTTGAGAGGAGTGTCATTTCTGTCTTGCTGTTCTCAGTCAGCTACCGACAAATTTTGATATTGCCGTTGAAAATGTTTTTTATTATTAATGTAAGGTGTTTGATGTTTGGACAGTTTAAAGTAGTGACTGCCTCAGCCGGCTATCCAACCCGAATCTCTCGCTACTCGATAAGTCGTTCTAATACCGTTGCTCATAATCACTATCATTTATTTACAGGATTGATACTGTTCCGTCTATTCTTACGCTATTTAAACTTCCTCTTGCTGCTGTGGTCTGCTGGGCCTGAAGGGCGAGTCGTAACGGGGACTGCTTCTGCGCAGACGGGAAGTCGTCGACGAGCTACGTGACGGTGCACTTGGACAAGGAGGCGTGGGGCGAGCGCCTGCGCCGCAGCGCCGCCCGCGGGGGCGAGGGCGTGGGCGGGCGGACGGGCGCCTCCGCGGAGCGCCTGCACGGCCCCGCACGCGCCCGCCCGCGGCCGCCGCCGCCGCCGCCGCCCCCCACCGCCGCCCGCCCGTTCGCCAGTTCCAACCGCCGGCGCCCGCTGAGCGGTCGCAGCCCCTCGCCCAGCGCGCCACGCACCTCGCCTCGTCAAGAAGGCGCCTAGGGGAGCTCGCGTCTGGAGAAATGGGGCGTTGCAGCCGAGGTTCTCATGAACCATAAAAACTGTTTTGCTGGAGATTCATTTCATATATATGAGCTACGAGGGACACAGAATGCCAGGTGATGTCAACTGCCCTAGATTCTCACGCAATGCTCTATCGAGACTGTTTTTAAGTTCAATGTTGTGGTTGATGCCGTAGAAAGTCTCCTTCTTGAAACGCGAATCGAAGACAGGAGCGAGAAAATTGAATGCAGAAGACCAACTCTTTCGTAGAACCTGGACGAACTACACCATATCGAAACTTTCGTGCTGTGAATGAGAAGCAAACGGGTTTGCAGCTGTGTCAACTTGAAAAGGCAACTAACTTGACTGCTAAAACTAGTCTGTTCGTGTTTGTAATAATTGGTGTGAAAACTGTATAGTTAAATATTACATAAAATACTGACGTGTAATGAGAATAAAAGATCTTTATAGTAGTTCTCTTCTTCACTCAAAAGATGAACGGTCCCGAAGACAATGATCAACACACTCACTTTCCAGCTAATTAACTAGTAATAAAACGCCACTATCGGTAAATGAACCTAGGAACCTACGGTGGTTCACTGGTGGTATCATGTGCTTATCGCAGCGTTCTATCTGAAGACGCAGTCCGCAGCGCAGTTTTTAGAGAAAGGGCGCGAATGGCTGTCGCACGGAGCTAGGCCCGACGTCGTTCATCACGAAGAGGAGGTGCCAGCGCCAGGGCGCGGAGGAGCGCGCCAACCCTAATGCGCTCTCGCCCCCCCCCAGCCCACGCAACCCACCACACAGCTCCAGCAAAGCCTACCCATCCAGAAGAATCCACAGTCCTCAACATGCCACCACCCAGGCGTCTTCGAACCCAAAACGCAAGCACTCACCCACATTGAGCCAGAACTCAGGCCGCAACCAGCTACACCCAGCCCACGGAAACACAAACCATTTAAGGACAATCAATCTGCTCAACCTCAGATCATCTCAACCTACATCATGATAGCCCACATGAAAACCATCACGAACAGCCTAACCTACCAGTTCGCTCAATTCCATTCTGAAAGAACGCACTCCCAGGCAACGCGGGAGCCGAGCAGAGGAGGGCAGAGCCAACCGGGGCGAGGCACGTGCGGGCGCGCTTAACGACTCATCCACTTGAACAGCCCGGCGGCCATCACGCGGACAAAGCGGCGACCGCCGCCGCCCCCGCCGCCGGGCGAGGGGTCACCGGCGCGGTGGCGGACGGACGGACGACAGCCGACGCGCTCACTGCGCCCATTACCGGCAGAAGGCGGAGGCGGAGGCGAAACGAGGGAGGACAGCCCGCGAGAATTCTTGCGGTGAATAATTGGGCGCGGTCAGGCGACAAGGAGAAGGGAAGGGGACTTTGCTAAGCGAGTGGAATGCGGAAAGGTTGGGCAGGGAAAAATGTTAGCTAGGAAACTAATCTGCGCTATTGGTGAAGGCCCCTTTACTAGTAGTGAAAACTGCAATGATCAGAAGCTCTCCGTTGCAGATCGGTTGAGCATTGTCCGGGTCGGCCAAAACACACTAGAAATGAGTGTCAGGAGAGGAAATCGGATGCCCCGGACAGAATCAAGAATAATTCTACGCAGCCGATGTAGGCTGCTCATGATAGTGGCACAGAGCCACAATTTAAAGGTACAAAAAATGATGGGACGGATAACTATGGATTTGTGCAGGATTTCCAGATTAAGAACGCTGGCGAGAGGAGGAAAAGAGGCAAAGAGCGTGGCAGGGGAGGCGGCAAATGGCGAAGGAGGGAAGCGGCAGAGAGGTGCGGGAGCGACAGGGCCTGCAGGGGGCGGCCGATTGCAGAGGCGCTGGAAGCAGGAAGAGTGTGAGCGTGGGGTCGAGGACGGGGGGGGGGGCGAAGGCGGCGCCCCGCGCAATCGATAGGAAGACGCGCGCTAATGACCGTCCCTTCCCCCTCCCCCACCCCCACCCCCGCGCTCGCGTTTTAATAATACAG
Source organism: Gryllus bimaculatus (assembly GCA_017312745.1). NCBI lineage: Eukaryota > Metazoa > Arthropoda > Insecta > Orthoptera > Gryllidae > Gryllus > Gryllus bimaculatus. The sequence continues at coordinate 1,892,620 of BOPP01000122.1, read as the reverse complement.
GGCCCACGACGCTCGTTGACGGGCCCAGAAGCCCTCGCCGACCGATCTGCTCCACACACTTGCCCTTACACTCTTACGCACACCACACGCCTCCTCGAACCTTCATCCCCTTCATATCATTCCATGCCATCATCTCTGTTTGCCGTCATCTCACTGCATCCTACGATCCTCTTCTCCATACTATACTAAATTACGTTGCACGTTGTTCACAATGATGCAGTTTAAATTGTTTCTGTTGGACGTGCGGATTTCACAATGCTTACGGGTGGACATGGTTCTTTGGAGGTCTGTAGGCCATTTTTATCGATGGTCCACATCAAGTAGCATTGCTGAAAAAGGCCTGAAGCTGGAAGGCGTGATTCAAGTGTGACAGATGCATTGAGATGCTTTACTTTGGGATTGAAAAGCTTTTTTGATAGCATTTCGCAAACAACTTAATTCAATAAACCTTTTTAATTTAATTTATTTTTATTCAATAACCCTTATTTTACGTGGCGTGGACCAGAATATCAGGCCTGCTCTTTGTATTTTTAACAATCCCCTTCGTCTCGTTTTCACTTTATGCCCTATGGTAACTGCTGTAATAAAATGCAGTAATAAAGTAGGTGAGTAATAAGAGTAGGTGAAAGAAGATGATATTCTTCGAATCCGGTATTCTACGAATCCGTCCGGTATGCAACGAATTCAAAATCACCAATTCTACGAAGAATGGCTACAATTTAAATCCTGTTACCCAGCAGGGAGTCTTCATAACCGAGAACGCTAAAAGATGGCCAACGGATTGTCCCGGCGTGGGCGGCGTGAATGGAATGGGCGGCGGAGGTGGCGTTATGTCCCTCAGTTCCCCTCTTTGCGAACCGCCTTCTGCCGTTTTTGATTTCCGCTTTTTTTCTTTGAGGGACCTTCCGAGAGCGAAGTGGCTCGAGCAATGGAACGCTGTGCTGGAAAGGAGAACACTCGACATCAGCTTCTTTACCCGTCTGTACTTAGAGCATACGCAAACAAATATTGAAACACATCTTATTTGTAATAGTTTATAGCATTTTTTTAAGACTAAGGCACATATAGTCATAGATCGTATAGAGGTTGTAATCCATGAAACTGTGCATTTATGGGAATAAAATGAAAAAACGAATTACTAAACAAACCGTTGCGTTGACTGATGCATCTAATATTATTTATGATCGTAATAAACACGTAGCAATGAAAATTACTCATCTAAAAGGGGCGTTGTATTTCGAAACATTTAAGGGAATATTTTATTTCTATCTCTTCAGCCAGACAGTTAGCAACTGGGTTGTCCAGACGGTCACCAATCCAAGAGCCTCGTACGATCTCACTTCCTTATCCTCGGTTACCTGACACACCTTAGCTAATCAGATTGGCTACGAACGCAGGGAACCGACGCTATTTTATCATTAGTTTAAAATACAACTTATAATTATTGAAGGTGAATAAAATACTAAATACAGCGTACAATATTATACACAGCGTTTATTTCTCATCGTTAATGGGCTCTAGAACAATTCGAATTGGTCAGATTTCTGAGAATACGATGTTTCTAAACAGTGTTTAGTAGGTTTGAAATGCGGAGAATACAGTCACTGAATAATATTATCTACAAAACAAATATAGTAAAATTATCAATTCCCTTTCACCATTCGCTTACGGTTTTGGATTGCACGACTTGCTATACGAAACTTAATAATGTTTAGTGAATCTTACCACACGAATAATTGGATTTTCTGTATGATCGTTTACTAAACGTGTTTGTACCATGTTTATGTCAAAGCAGTCAACAAACACGCGATTTCTCAAAAAGTATGTCACAAATATATTGTTCTAAAAAGTCACATTTTATAACACGTCCTTTACATTGCATATAAGATTGCGTAAAGTTTTAACCATCACACATAATTATGAATAGCTCCCAAATCCCTGAAGCTTGCGTATGTGAACACTATTCACGAACCAAAACCATTAATTCTTCGGGTGAAGTGTTACGAATACTCATAGAACCAGAAATAAATGTTTAAACACCTTCCTGCAATTAACGCACAGATTTTCATTCATAGAAGAGCGTGTATTAACGAGCAGTTGCTCTCGGAGGCGTGAGCGAGGCGCCTGAGGATTACTGCTCTCGCTCTGAGAGGCGGCGTTGAGTTGGGTTGGGTTGAGCCCCGGGAGGAAGAAGAGGAAACGTTGGGAGGGCGGCAGCGTGGGCGGTGGCAGCGGCGGGGCCGGTGTGGGCGGGACGCCGTAATCACCGGCGGCGGCGGTGGCGACATGCGCGCTAATTAACCGACGGTGCCCCCGAGTGCAGGGGCGGGGGGTGGGGAGGGTGGGCCGACGCACGCAGTGGCAGGCGGGGGGCGGATTTGGGCAGTGGCGTGCAGCGAGGGGCGGATGGAAAGTGGCCTGCAAGCGGCGAAGGTTGGAAGGGTCAGGCGCAGGTGATGGCTGTGGTGGCTGAAGGTGGAGACTGCGGTGGGGGTGATGCGGTGGTGACAGTGGTAGTTGTAGTGGTAATTGTTGTTGGCGAAGGTGGAGGTGACACAGGCAAAAATGGGGAGGTGGCGCCGGCGATGGCTGTTGTTTCGGCATCGGCTACGTTTGCGGCTGCACGCGGGGAGGAAATTTGACGACGGCGGCGATGAGGGCGTTGGCTTGTGAGACCGCTAGGGGCAGTGTAGACGACGGGGTGGAGACAAGTGTTTATGAGGATGGCAAGGACAGGTGGCGGGGGGAGGTGGGTGCGGTAGGAGAAAATGTAGTAGCAATGGAGGTGAGGGCAGTCAAGGCGACGGGAACAAATGAGCGGGTTTTGGCAGCGTGCGGAAGGCTGGTGTAGAATGCTTGCGGTGTATTGGGTGGTACCAGGGCCAGAAATAATTTACGTCGATGCCGCGAGTTTCGATGGTTCGAATGGTTGGTAGCGTTATTTGTACTGCACCGAAACGTCTTGCCTTCAAATTTTCTGGGTCGGATTTACGATGTTAAGGCAGGTATTTATGCTTATCATCCGAAGCAAAGAGAGTGAGATTTATCTCAAAATTCGGGATGCAGTAGCGGTAACTGGTCAGTCGGGCAGCGGCCCTGTAATCGGTGGGAACGGTTACCATGTTCTTCCGGTGAATTTACAAAGCACATGAAAAGTATCCCCATGATTGTGGACGAAAGAAATCTCTTACCTCATTGTTAGAACAATACTTTTCCATCATTGCCGAGTTATAAGATTAGATTTCTAGATTTATTATAATTCTGACCGGCCAGATTTTCCCGCCAACGGGGAGCGGCGCGGCGCCACTGTTTCGAGGTCGATGACCGCGAGCGGTGGGGGTGGGCGATATTGGCCAGGGCCGAGGCCTGCCATCGCGTAGGTAGCGGCGTGGGTGTCGTCGGCGCGCGGGCGGCGCGGGCGGGGCTGCTGTGGAGTGTTTTCGCTCCGCGCTCGAGGGTTTGTTGCCTGCGCTCGAGGGCGTGTGGGGGTGGGGGAGCGCTCTGCGCTGTCCGTGAAGGGTGGTGGCGCTGGCGACAGAACGGCGCACAAGTGACTGCTCTTCACCTCTTCCGCCTCCCATCGCTAGGCCAATTGATTGATTGATAGGAGGTCCGTACGCGAAGAATGGTCAAGTGCGATTGGGAGATCGTTTCTCCAACACGACAATACCCTGTACTTCTGTAATTATTGTATTTATAAATACGCGCAAACTTTTTTCTGTTCAATTTCAAACTAAAAAAAATAAACGTCTTATCTGCTGATATCTTTGCGAATATACGTGTATATGCACAATATATTCTCTGCGTACAAAGACATAAATAACAGGAAAATGGGTTGATACCGAATACGCATATACCGGTTTAGGTGGCTCAGGGCATCAATTGATGTCACTGTAGTGCATCTGACCGGGAGGTGCTGGGGTTCGAGTTGGAGTGGCAGGATTTTCGATACTAGTTAGGTCGAAAGGAGCAAGGAGAGTAGTCGAGAGCTCGTAACTGCACCCGGCTGGGACGATGCCACCCTTCTGGTGGAAGATACCTCTACGGGAAAAATCCCTTACACCGACGGGATCTCACCATCCAGCTCACCATCCATCGCTATCTTGAGCGATAAAAACATGCACTATACTTACGAGGCTTAGCATCTTAGCCGTTAAATTGTCCGGAGACATCAATCTATCAAAATAGCCTATGGTTGCAAAAGTAGTAATTTATTAAATTTGAAACATCGTAAAATAATTCAGCGGAATAATCCATTAAGCTGGCATTGTAATTGGTATATTATTTTATATGCGTTAAATCTTTACAAAGTATTAATGTATGCTCTAAAAGTTCAAATCGTCTAATCAAAGAAGATCTGAAAAGGATATATCAAATCTGTAAGACGGGTAGAGGAAAAAGCGAACCCAGCAACCATTCTCCGATATAACTCTTGGACCATACTGGCCAATTAAAACTTCAATTTAGAAGGGCAGAATAATTTAAGACGCATCTCGTTAGAGATTCCTCGAATAAAAAAGCAGGCCGAAGTGAAAGTTTCGCAGGTGAAGTCGATGAAAGTTTTATGTTATGTAAACGATTACCTTAGGATGAGTGGCTTCGAGGAAATTCTGTTAACTTTGTTCCGGAGGCGCTCTCTGCCGCCCCGGGCCACACGACGAGTGTGACGGTGGAAGGGGGGGAGGAGGGCTCAAAGGCGAAGGGCGACGGACTGCTGGCGGCGATCCCTCCTCCTGCGCCCTTACGCCCTTTCGACGCGCCATTTTCCCACTTTGCTTGTCTCTCAGCTTTCAAGAACTCACCTATTCACCTCACCATTCAAAGTGATTATTAATGCAAAGTTTAGTACAGTACACAAAGACATAAATCCATTCAAAATGTAATTTGTAACAGCGAGCGGTGAACTTATTAAGCACAGTCGTGCTTATGTCAGTAGAACTAAGCGAGCAACTCTTATTATCGTTTCTGAACGAAGGTATTTAATAGTAAATTCCTTTGATGATCAATTATTTGGTCGAATTTCTTGTTTTAAAAAATACGCTAGTAGCCTGCTGCAACAAACGTGTTGCAGTTAAGTGTGTAGAAAGTGGAGAGGATGATCAATTAAATGTTTTGAAACAGTACTCATCAATTCCTCGACGCATGACACCAGCTACAGTAGCAATAACACATAGATACCTAACGAAACTATATACATCTCTCCTATGACCGGAGGCTGCATAGTTTTCCACCACTGTATCAGTATATTTCAGTATGTTTTTATCAGTATATATTGAGTATATTGAAAATATAAATATGCCTGATTATTTAATTTTTCCGTGTTCTGGCTATCTAACAAGACCATAAACTCCCCTCAGGTGGCTGGAGACTTCATAGTTTTGTGTGAAAATCTGCGCAAAATATGGAAATTAGTAATACAGATGACCTTCCGTTTTACCTTTATTATTGACAATTTTGTATGTCTTAGAAATAATAGTCGTTAATTTTTTTATTCTTTGACACGTTCGCAAATTAAAATTTTAGCACTTTCTTACCATCCATATACCACAAAGTTCAATTATATTTTCGAATGTGATTTAATTGTCCGATTTCTCTTTCTATGAGAAAAATGTCACCGGAGCACTCTTCCTGTGAGAGCGTCAACTCTAAATACGTGAACTGCAAATCATATCATACAAAACATATCATACAAAACATATTGTCAATAATAGGTTGGTCGTTCTTCGTTTCATTCAGAAAGGTCGGAATTTGAATCACAGAAGCCAGAGATACGCCGTTTCATGTTGTCGCTTTCAATGCACATGACTTCGTGTTCGATTTTTGATGAAGGCAAGAAAAATGTCGTAGACTGTTTCACTGTGACAATATCTAAACAACTGGAGTTTTGATGATACTGACAATTGGCATTCCTGCACTGAATGGTGGTACTTGTACTGCTAAGCTCTCTCTAGCTGGGTGAGAAAAAGTGGCAAATTACTTCACGTTTTCGAAATTGTTCAGTATCCGTCGTTATTTTATACCTGTCACCAGTGCCGGGGCGAGGGTGTGTGATTGAGATCACACAGGGAGAGGGTGAAAAGCTAGTATGTGTTTTCTTTTCTTTAGGGAAGAGTACGCAGTGGGGAAGACGCGTAGATACGTTCTGCCGACAGTGCTAATTAATGGCGTCTTACATCGTATGTTTCTGTTTTGATTGATTGGTGTTTTCGGGACTTATTAGACTTGAGTGGGGTGCATTCTTTTATCGCGGAAGGTGGCAATAATCTTCCCAGTTGGATGGCGACATCCGGCGCCGACCTACAAGAGTCTGTAGTGGGTTCTTTCCCCCAACCAGGTAACTCCCACCGGCAGGACACCGCCCCAGTCAGAACCAGCTTTAAGATCCCTACATGTGTGGTAATGTAGTGCACATAAGTAAAAGTGTTTATACCTAAGAGGTAAGGATAGGAGAAGGAAGAGAAAAGAAATATCACCTGCGCTCTGCGGCCCATTTGTTAGGTCACTGCTCAGGCATTCACCTGGTGTTGATAGGAGAAACTACGGAAAACGACCGATTAGAGCAGCCGCTCGCTAGAATTCTTCTCTAGACATCGGCCGAATATGACCTACATATCTAGCTAGTGTCGCTACCTATCTAGCTATACTGCTACCGTCAGGTCTTGAACCCAGGACCTCTCGGTAAAGGCAATACAGTGACATTAATTGATGCGATGGACTCCCTAATTCTGTGCACGTTTCGTAGGAAAAATCATTTTGATTCCACGGTTACTCGAAACGAGCTGCTCATGGCACAATGTGTGAGTGAACCAATATTTACGAGAGTCTTTTTAAAATGTTCTTGAAAAACACGGAGATGTATACAAGCCTTTAAAATTGCTCTTTATAATCCTGGTAGTCAGTTAAAATTGTTTGAGAACCATGGTACCTGAAATGAACTTTGATTTTTTATCAACTCAAGGTCTTGAGAAAAATAATAAATAATGAACGTTTTACTTTTTTAACACAAAAATCTAAAACCGCGCTCATTCCTTCGGGTTCGCTTTCCTGTCGTTTACACTCGTAACGTTATTTTTTTTGTTTTTTACTGAGTGTAGAAATATTAGTAATACAATACAATGTAATTCATTAGTGCAAACAGCAGTTCCGCATTACAATATCTAATTGCGTATGAGACTCATCTAGCTAGAAAATTCGTAAGCCTAAATTGCAGTTTATTAACACATGCTTTCAAACCGGAAAACAGTTGCAACACCTTCGTACTTATTACATTATGTACTTGAATATTTAGACTAAATATGCCTGATATAAATGTGTATTTGAAAGGGTGATAACCTGTAGTATTATTCCTATTTCCAATTACAGTGAGCAATTCAATTATGCTTCTCCATCTGATATAAATCTTACATGTTAAACAGACCCATGTTTCATTGATCGCAATGCTAATTTCAGAGTGAATTTCAATATCATATCACAACGCTCACATCAGCTATTGAAAACGATGGAAATCACTTTACAGAATATTTTGGATTCGACATCCAACACATCATTCGTATATGAAACGGATAATAATGTGTAAGTCAAAATAGCACATGCCAAGTTTGAAGCCCTTTGCACGAAAACAAATGGAGTGCATGCATTCTATTGGCACTAAGTCATGATGCATCTGTCGAAAATGACTCTTGGCCACAAATCACTGATCACATAAAGCCGCACACGTTCCGCATATATATGCCGAACGAGTGATGATGGAGGATTGATGGATGGAAAGCAGAGAAAGTGGAAGAATCTGAAGATCTTCAGAAAAACCCCTTCGCCATACAAAAATATATACGTCCTACCACAAATATCTGATGTGTCATCCGCAGCAATTAAAGCGAGTGGTCTCACCGCTACACCAGTTGTCCAAAAACCTCCACCAGTGACCACTTATTTTTAGCAATCTCTTACTGCTTAAGTCTCTCCTTATTCGTGAAGTGGGCGACCACGACTTCGACCCTCTCCCGCAACAGTCTGCGCGCCGTCGGAATGATGTTCTCCGCGGCTGCCAACGGTGGGGTCCCTGGGGCACCCCGACCGCGAACATCCTGCCCGCCCCGGCCCCCACCCGCGGCCCGCCCCGCTGCGGCTCGTCGTGTCTCGTCACGCCCTAGACCGCCCTACTACGCCCCGCCCCGCCCCGCCCCGCTTCGCCCGTCCGTTCCGTCCCGTCCCGTCCCGTCCCGTCCGTCCCGTCCCGTCCCGTCCCGTCCCGTCCCGTCCGTCCCGTCCCGTCCCGTCCCGTCCCGCCCCGTCCCGTCCGTCCCGTCCCGTCGCCGTCCCGTCCCGTCCCGTCCCGTCCGTCCCGTCCGCCCCGTCCCGTCTCCGTCCGTCCCGTCCGTCCCGTCCGTCCCGTCCCGTCCCGCCCCGTCCCGCCCCGTCCCGCCCCGTCCCGCCCCGTCCCGCCCCGTCCCGCCCCGTCCCGCCCGCGTCTCGCGCCGCGTCTCGCCCCGTCTCGCCCCGTCTCGCCCGTCTCGCCCCGTCCGCCCCGTCCCCGCCCCCCGCCCGTCCCGCCCCGTCCCGCCCCGTCCCGCCCCGTCCGCCCCGTCCCGCCCCGTCCCGCCCCGTCCCGCCCCGTCCCGCCCGTCCCGCCGCCCGCCGTCCCGCCCGTCCGTCCCGCCCGCCCCGTCCCGCCCCGTCCCGTCCCATCCCGTCCCGCCCCGCCCCGTCCCGTCCCGCCCCACACCGCCCCGTCCCGCCCCACACCGCCCCGCCCCGCCGCCCTTCTGCCCCGTCCGGCCCCGTCCCGCCACCACGGTCGCCGGCGCCGGGGCACCGCGCGGCTAGCGCGCGCGACGTAAACTTGAAATATGTAGGCGGCGTGCTTTATGAGAAAATTCCTGGCGGCGACTTGTGGAAGGGGGCGGCGACGCGACGCGAGCGGCGCGAGAGAAGTTGCTTCTGCAACAAGACGCTCCCCCCCCCCTCCCTGCCCCGCCGCCGGCACTGTCTAGAACGGGGCTGCTCGAACCGCTTCGGTTTGCAGAGCACTCTTTCGTAGGGCGAAACCCGTGGAATAGAAGATAACCTTTCTGCATCACGGAAAACGCTCCAAAGCTGTATATACTACAATAACTTGCTTCGGTGTTTAGCTAACTCGGATTTTCACCACAGGCTCATATTAGAAATATGAGAGCAACGTAATTGACTTCCTGCTGTGAATTTATTACTAGTGTTACTTGACTGCAAAAGGCTCGCATATCTAAAAAAATCGAATTATGAACAGGGAACCTTTTATTAAAGGTTTAATATTTGAAACAATTATTTCTGAATTATTTATATGATTATCTTCTTTCTTTCTCAAGTTTCTCAAATAATATACTAAAATGTTTAATAAATCGCGCCTCTTTAATATGTTTCTGTCTTCCGTTTGTAACATGTTTTCACAACACACATACGTAATTTTGTAGGAGACCAAGATAAATACTCATGGAATACACGTTTGTTGTTGTGAAACAGGATAACAAAATGAGTGTAGGGATACCACTTAAACAGCTTGTCATCGGGAGTGGTGTTTTTTTAGATTTAACAATACAAGAGGAAATAATTGTCAATTACTGATTTGAATCACACCTTGAAAGAAATAAATGATTTGAATGAGAACTCGTGTATAAAAATATTATGTAAATACATATTTTAAATAAGCCTCAACGTGCACGACAAGGCGCAAAACACTTAAGGAGTCCAAGATCCACTGCAATATTGTAGATTGAAATTAATAATACCAGTAATAATTATTGACGAAGCTATGTTTATTTGTTCTCTTCAGCAATGTTTGTTTAACGTTGTATAAATATGCGTAATTAAGCGTAAATCTTCATCTTTTACATATTTCAAAGAGAAAAATGTGACAATTAAATTCTATTTTATAAAAAAATTATCTTACGATTAATTCAGTATTAATAAAATACTATAGAGACAATACATAACTCATTGAGGATGGATGTAACAGGAGATATTTGAAGTTAGCGTCCCTAGTGGCGCCACCTGTCATAACATCTGGTGATATAAAGTACGAAGTGTAGAAGTTCAAAGTTAATTCTTTAGTTTACTTACGATCATGTGTGCTTTGAGTATCGCAGAGTAAATTAAACATTTTCGTTTGGGAGTCAGTAACTTTTGTATATGGCTGAAAGGTGTTAGCTGTGTTCGATTACCAAACATACGAATTTTGAAGACATTTTTTTGATTTTTCTCGTGTAGAAGTTCGAAGTTTTATAACTCCTTACAGACTTCGTGTTTTAAGTGCTTGAATAATGTAAATTCTTATCATTTTCCAGTTAGATGCAGATAATTTAATTATCAATTAGTGTTTGTAATGTTTGTGGTATTGTTTATTTACTTTATATTTCTAAAATATATATTTAAAATGAACATATAAAATTAAATTAATAATAAAAATAATAATAATGTAAATAATAGGCTTATAGAACCACAGAACTCCAAAGATTTTATGTATTTATTTTGAATTATTAGTCGATTTTCCAGGTCACGTCACGAGGTTCGTCATGTGAGCTGTTGTCTGCATTAATAGTATGAGAAAGATTTTTAAGTGTCCCGAATTGTCTTTATAGTAATTGGTATTAATTAAATGCCAGAACAGGGCCAATCGGACAGACGCGTGTCTCCCGTCCCCTGCAGCCAGGCAGCTCCCATAGAGACAGGAGCCGGAGGGGAGGGGGCAGCCCTGGTCCCGGCGCCCGGGGGTCACGGGAGATGGCAGGGGGAGGCAGGGGGGGCAAGAACGCGCGGTGGCCAGGCCCCTCCGCAAGGGGCCGAGACGGAACGGGAGACCGGGCGGGGCGCCGAATATAATTTAAACTGGTTGCCGCCCATTCGCAGCGTCCTAAAGCGTTTTACGGCGGGTCAAGGTGCCGCGGCGGGTTTATGGGGCGGGGGGCGGAGCGGGGGAGGGGGGCGGGTCGACGGCGCAGACACAACATCATGTGACAGCCGTCGCCTCTCGCCTTCGCCTTCGGCCGCCAGCCACCGCCCTCGCTCTCACTCTAGAGACGCAATTATTAACGATATTATTATTATTATCAATATATAAATTGTTATAAAGAACTACCGAATGTAGACCAAACCCAACAGGAAAACTTTTGTCTTCCCCGAAAATGTTCAACATTTTTATGTGAACTACAACGGAGAACTAAATACTGTCCATTAGCTATATTATCGTTAATCTCTATATTTTGCAGTATGTCTCTGCAGTGACCTCCCTCACACTGCGGTATGGCGGGGATGGTAAGTAAGCCATCGGAAAACTGAGATTGCCGATTGGTTAAGACATCATTGACAAAGCGAAGAGCCTGTGAATCATCGATGGCTAGAGAAAGAGAAAACTAGGCTAACTGGAAAAGCACCATTCAACGGAGCCAGAATGATTCGAGAAACAAAAAGACAAAAGCATTCATCACGTTGTAGGAAAACGATTTGTGGTGTGACATGAACTGCAGGGCGTAGCGGGTGACCTAGTACACGAGGCGTATGCGATTAACAAAGTGTAAGGAAACTGATAGGCAAAACGGGCGACATCCAAGATGAAAAAGGTTTCGCATGAAAAGGAATGTCTTCGCTCCGACACTCGTTATATAATTTTTGCGAATTAAATTTGATGATTAATGTTATAGCTTTTGGCTGCAGCAGGAATTTGTGCACACGTTTCGTGAGGATCAGTCGTGTATCGTGGAATTGTTGGACCCCGCGGTCAACCTGTGACTTACAGCAGAAATCATTTATTAACAACGTTTACTCCCATTGTCATTACCCCAAATATCAGGTAATCATTTTCCACGATGGCGTACCTTTTTAACATGACAATCCTTGACTGGAGTTAGAACGTGACCTGCCGTTACCGCATGAATAGGAAGTTGCCTGACAATCAGGAGCATTCCCCATTTGTGTAAATTCCGTGGGTTGGGCTTGGTTGGTTGTTAGTGATTCCGGCCTCGTCTAAACCCTTCAGGTAATTCCCGGTTCGTAAGTGGTGGATGCATGCTTTTCCTTCGGGTGAAGTGCGGTGGTAGTTTCGTTATGTAGAATTGGGTCTGCCTGACCCTACTTCGCTACGAGGTTTTCTCTCACGGCTCTCTCTCTTCTTGAGCCTGTCAGTATGGGCCGGTCTTTGTTTTTGGCCGATTTCTTCCGCTGCCAGGAGGGGCATAATGCTCCGGCAGCTATACGCGGCATGTGAGACTCGTATTCGATTTACCCTACATATTGACATATTGCAAAGTGAGATCACTATAGCGTCCTTTCATGCTCAACTAGTGGTGCTCCTCAGAGGGGAACTCTAAGCTCGCCGCCGGCAAATTTGTAACTCGGTCCGTAGATTGAAAGACACCTCCGTAGTTGTATGCAGTGGTAAAGACAATACAGAACGTTTCATTTGACTGATCTAAATCGTTCCTTGGACGACAGTGGTGTTTCTAGGCAATGAGACTTTGCCACTGATTATGCCATGAGCTACAGGTAGTTGTTAATCGTTATTTTTCTCCTCATCGCGTCCTTCTAACTCCTTAGCGGCTGTATTCGGGTTTGAGCAATGTATAAGTGACACAAGTCAGCTAATAACTAGTGCAATTTTACAGTCATGCATCTCAACTGTATAAACACTTCATTTAACCGCTCTCTTAAATACGATGTCTCGGATTGTGATCAGTATCTTCCACAGACTCTACCGCCACACGTTAGCCACTTCATTCTTATCGTGGAAAATTCGCATTTTCTGGGATTTATCACGAGTTTGCCAAAGAACATAGTGTTTAAAAATTACCCACAAACTAACTGACGAATTAAAGTATGTTTTCTTGGAAACAGAAGGGCGTAAAAAGTAAGGAAAGGACGATTTCATACATCACTCTAAAGGTAAGTTGTATTGAAGAGGGCGCGCTCAGATCCGGGGGAACGGAGTCTCATGGCGCCGCAAGGCCGAGGCGGGCCGTTACCGGCGCTGTTTTAAGTACAACCACTGCACCTCTCCGCCACTGTGGCGGCCGCAGAGCTCGCCGAGCCGGCGTGCTGCTGGGATAGGGAGGGCTTGGGGTGAGGAGGGGAGGGACGGGCGCGGGCACGGGCGGCTGCGGAGATCGAGGCGTGCCGGAGCAAAGCGGGCCAGGAGGCGGGACGAGGCGGGACGAGGCGGGACGAGGCGGGACGAGGCGGGAACGGAGGCGGGGGCGAGGCGGGACGAGGCGGGACGAGGCGGGACTAGGTGGGAGGGGGCGGAACGAGGCGGGACGAGGCGGGACGGGCGGGACGAGGCGATACGAGGCGGGACGGGGCGGGACGAGGCGGGAGAGCGAGGCGGGACGAGGCGGGAACGGAAGGGCGGGACAGGACGAGGGGACGGGCCGGACGAGGCGGGACGAGGCGGACGAGCGAGGCGGGACGAGGCGGGAGGGGCGGGACGAGGCGGGAAGGGGGAGAGGCGGCGGGGAACCCGGACGAGGGAGACGAAGGACGGGCGACGGGAGGGCGGGACGGGGGGACGGGCGGGACGAGGGCGGGACAGGGGAGGGCGGGACGAGGCGGGCGCAGGCGACGAGGCACGAGGCAAGCGGAGAGGCGGGGCAAGCGACGCGAGGACCAGACGGGGACGAGGGACGAGGCGAGAGGCGGGACGAGGCGGGAGGCACGAGGGGACGAGGACGAGGCGGACGAGGCGACGGGCGCGAGGAGAGCGAGGAGCGGGGACGGAGGCGGGACGGCGGAGGGCGGGACGGGCAAGAGGCGGCGAGCGGGAGAAAGCGGGACAGCGGGCGAGCGGAGAGGCGGAACGAGGCGGGACGAGGCGGGGGGCGGAGGCGGCGAGGCGGAGAAGGCAGGGAGCGGAGAGGCGGAGCGAGGCGGGACCGAGGCGGGCGAGCGAGAGCGGGACTAGGGGGAGGACGGGACGAGGCGGGGAGGCGGACGAGGCGGGGCGAGGCGGGAGAGGCGGGGACGAGGGACAGGGGAGGGCGGGACAGGCGGGAGCGAGGGCGGGAGAGACGAGGCGGACGACGGACGAGGCGCGAGGTGGGAACGACGAGGCGGGCAGGGGACGAGGGCAGGCGGGAGACGGGGAGCGGGACGGGGCCGGGGGACGAGGCGACGGGGACGAGCGGGGCGAGGGACGGAGGCCGGAGACGGGAGGCCGGGCGAGCGGGACGAGGCGGACGACGAGGCGGGACGGCGGAGGGGCCGGGCGGACGGGGCGGACAGGCGGCGAGGCGGACGAGCGGGACGAGGCGGACGGCAACGGGGACGACGAAGGACGGGCGAGAGGCGGAGGGCGACGACGGACGCGCGGCGGGAAGGGGCAGGCGGACCGGAGAGAGCAGGCGAACGAGAGGGCAGGCGGATGAGACGAACGGGACGGGGGACGGGCGACGGGCGGGACGGGCGAGGCGGGACGAAGCGGGACGAGGCGGAGGCGGACGAGGCGGGACGAGGCGCGGGCGGACGAGGGCGGGACGGGCAGGGAACGAGACGGGGACGAGGCGGGACGCGGGCAGAGGACTAGGTGGGAGGGGGACGACGGGACGAGCGAGACGGCGGGAACGGGACGGGCGGGCGGGCGGAGGGCGGGAGGCGGGAGAGCGGGAACGAGGCGGGACGAGGCGGGACGAGCGCGCGAGGGGGGGGGACCGCGGGCGGCGCGGCGAGGCCGACGCTAGTGGGGGGCGGAAGCCCGCGCGGGCGGCGGCGGACGTCGAGGCGGGACTAGTGGAGGGCGGACGAGGCGAGACGGGGGAGAGGCGAGAGAGCGACGGGGGACAGCGGAGAGCGACGGGCGGACGAGCGGACGAGGCGGCGAGGCGGGAGAGGCGGGACGGGGACGAGGCGGGACGGGCGAGGGGGGCGGGCGAGAGGCGGCGAGGCGGAAGGCGGGACGAGGCGGCGACGCGAGGAGGAGCGGGGCAGGCGACGGGGGCGGGGGCGGACTAGGGGGAGAAGCGACGAGGCGGCGAGCGGGACGAGGCGGGGGAGCGAACGGCGGGACGAGGCGGGACGAGGCGGGACGGGGACCGGGACGAGGCGGGACGAGGCGGGACGAGGCGGGGCGAGGCGGGACGAGTGCGGGACGATGGCGGGACGGGCGGGACGAGGCGGGAACGAGGCGGGACGAGGCGAGACGAGACGGGACGTGGGCGGGAGACGGGCGGGACGGGGCGGGACGGGGCGGGACGGGGCGGGACGAAGGCGGGACGAGGCGGGCAGCGGACGGCGGGACGAGGCGGACGAGAGGGCGGGACGAGGCGGGACGAGACGGGACGAGCGGGACGAGGCGGACGAGGCGGGACGAGGGCGGGACGAGGCGGGGGGCGGGACGGGGCGGGAAACGAGGCGGGAACGAGCGGGACGAGGCGGTGGGGGCGAGGCCGGGACGAGGCGGGACGAGGCGGGACGAGGCGGGACGAGGCGGAACGGAGGCGGGACCGAGGCCGATGACGAACGGACGGGGCGGGACGGGGCGGGGACGGGGGCCGGGACGGGGCGAGGCGGGACGAGGCGGGACGAGGCGGGACGAGGCGGGAAGAAGGCGGGACCGAGGCGGGACGAGGGGGCGAGGCGGGACGAGGCCGGGACGAGGCAGGACGAAGGCGGGACGAGGCGGGAACGAGCGGGACGAGGCGGGAACGAGGCGGGACGAGGCGGGACTAGGTGGAGGGGGCGGACGAGGCGGGACGAGGCGGGACGAGGCGAGACGAGACGGGCGGGGCGGACGGGGCGGGACGGGGCGGGACGGGGCGAGGGCGGGACGAGCGGACGAGCGGGACGAGGCGGGACGAGCGGGACGAGGCGGAGGCGGACGTAGGGCGGGACGAGGCGGGGACGAGGACCGGGCGACGACGGCGGGCGAGGCGGGAGAGGCGGACGGCGGGGCAGACGAGGGACAGGCGGGACGAGGCGGGACGAGGCGGGACTAGTAGGGAGGGAGCGGGACCGAGGCCGGGCGAGGCGGACGAGGCGGGAGCGGGACAGGCGGAGACGTGGGCGGGACGAGGCGACGATAGGAGGGACGGGGGCGGGTACGCAGGCGGGACGAGGCGGGAACAGGCGGAGACGAGGCGGGACGAGGGCGGGACGAGGCGGACGGGCGGGACGGGAGCGGGACGAGGCGGGACGAGGCGGACGAGGGACGGGCGAGGGCAGGGAACGGGCAGGACGAGGGCGGGACGAGGGCGGGACGACAGGCGGGCACGGAGGGCGGGACGAGGCGGGTACGAGGCGGACGAGGCGACGAGGCGGGACGAGGCGAGACGAGGGGACGGGCGGAACGGCGGACGGCGGGACGGGGCGGAGGGCGGAAGGCGGGGCGGGGGACGGCGGACGAGGCGGGACGACGGCGGGACGGGCGGGACGAGCGGACGAGGCGGGACGAGGCGGGACGAGGCGGGACGAGTCGGGGGGCGAGGCGGGACGAGGCGGGACCGAGGCGCGGACGGCGGACGAGCGGAACGAGGCGGGACGAAGGCGAGACGAGACGGGACGGGGCGGGACGGGGCGGGGACGGGCGAACGGGCGGAACGGGGGCGGCACGGGGGGAAGCGGGACGAGGCGGGTACGAGGCGGGACGAGCCGGACGAGGCACGGGACGAGGCGGGCGAGCGGAGAGGCGGGACGCGGCAGGACGAAGCGGGACGAGGGGGACGCCCGGGGGCGAGGTGGGATGAGGTGGAACGAGGCGTGGCCGTGCGAGGCGGAGTGAGACGAAACTGGGAGGGGCGAGGCGGAGAGGGGCGAGGCGGAGAGGAGCGGGGCGGAGCGAGACCTAGGTTTCCGCGCGCGGCCTCCTGGAAGCGCCGAGGCGCCTCTTTCGCATTCAGGTTGCAGGCGGCGGCGCTGGCCGCGATTTATGCGGCAGCAGATAAGCGGCTGATATCCGCGGCAGCATCCGAAGGGCCTCTCCCCCTCCCCCGGCCCGCCGCGGCCGTCACCTTTTCTCCTCTTCCCAACCGCGCGTCGCTGTGGTTGGCCGTTCGCTACCTTGAGGGTTGTGCGGGGCGGTTTTTTGCGTAATGGGTTTGGTCGAAATGCAAACCCTGATTTCCTGAAATGAATTCCTCGAGGATGTCGAAACAGAGCCGGAAAGAATGGCTCACGAACCGTGCGCAGTTGTTTCTTGCCCGGTCTATCTCCACTGTCTAAACTTCGCCCATTCAATATTCCAAGGAAAACTCTTATTTGTAACCAATGGATTCCTCTATGCTGCGTACAGACAAAAGTTCATAACTGGCCCAAACAGACTTTCACTTTGCTGTAGCAATGTAGGCGTTTGTTGCATAACAGCACGCTCGAATCATGTAATATGAAATTAGTTCAATTTAATATTTACTTGTGTTTATCAAACACGTTCCTTGCACCAATATTAACATCATTGGGAATTTTGAAATCTTTTTCATGTATAAGTTAGAAATTACTGCGATTTCTACGTAATAACGTAAGAAAAAATCTCTAAAAGAAAGAAGAAAAAAATGTGCTTGATCGCGGATAGTTTTCTAAGCATATTCCTTTCTTCGGCAGCAGTCGATTTGCTTTTATACTTCTTCTCAACATACATCATACCGTGTAGTGATTGTGGCATGCGAAGTGATGCGTTATAGTATTTCTTGGATACTCTCGACACAATTAATCTAGGCAAGATAAACTCCAAGGAGTACAGAATGCAACTGAGGTCACGTTAGTTTAGCTATCCCAAACGTCAAATTACGTAGGCCAAAAAGTACATATCCCAAATTCGCGTCATCCTGGCAACGGTAATTTCATAGTCAGGTACACAAAACAGATTCGACATTGTTATCTACATCCCAACTAAAAATAATAGCATAAGAAGAAAATTTAGTTCTTGGTAGATGTTCTCTAATATAACTCAACTATTTACGTAACAGTGGACAACAATGATAGAAAAGACAACAAAGATAGGTTCAACCTTCTTTCTGGTTAATAGAATTTTTTTTAGAATATGAAATGCTGAATCTTTATTTGTCGTTAAGTGATTCGAGTGTGCAGTTTTTTTCTTCAATGTTGTGTTCCACGTTTTGGGAAATTGACAAGTGTATGATTTACACATTTTGGTAAATCATGTTAACATTAAAGTACATATTACAGCATATTGTACCTTACCGTAAGGATCTTTTGATCCTCTTCAGTTTGTATGATGAGAATGGTGTTTCATTTGCCGCTAACCAACAGTAATCTGCTAACATGGCTGGGTTACACCTTGATAACGTCTTTGAATTGCCAGAATAGTGTCATGGAATTGCTCTCTATGTTCGTTCTTGACAACTTGTCCAAAAACATATTGTATTCCATCTCAAGGTAGGTCAGTAACATTTTTTCTACATATTTTTTAAAGTCTTTGGATTTCCCGTTCCCTAACAATTGCTTCGTGGCTTCTTTAAATAATTCCCAGGCATGTTTTTATTTTCCTTCTAACACATCTTTTGCCTATCTGAAGCCCAACAAAAATACGCTCTAGCTAAACAATACTTGATAGCCTAAAACTGAGTGCAGTTCAGGTTTCAGCACAACAGCGCTTCTAGACCACTTTCTTTATTTGTGGGAACCAAAAAATTGCTTATCAAAATAATAAATAAAGGTACGTCTGAATTACAATGGTGTCATTCGACAATGCTTCATTTGATGGTGTTTTTCGTGTCTCAGATACGAGTATTACAAGTATAAAAATATGGGTGCTACAGCAGTATACTTTCTCGCATTATCTGTAATTTTTTATTTATGCAATTTTCGAAAATTAAGAAAGTTCAACGAAAATGAGACCTGAACCAATTTTCTCTATATGTACGAAAAACATTT
Organism: Gryllus bimaculatus; assembly: GCA_017312745.1. Lineage (NCBI taxonomy): Eukaryota > Metazoa > Arthropoda > Insecta > Orthoptera > Gryllidae > Gryllus > Gryllus bimaculatus. Next base: position 1,873,780 of record BOPP01000122.1, on the reverse strand, counting down.
TAAAAAAACTAGAAATCTTTAAAAAACACGAATTGTATTAATTTCAATGATAAATTATGCGAAAACTACTCTTTTTTAAATCTTTATATGGTATAATTTTTATATGGCCTTTTTACGAGATCTATGTTTTTAAAACAGATTTTATTGAGGAAAAAATCGCTATATTCAATTTTGTAGTTTTGCGATGTTATTTTTGTGCAATTTTCAAAAATGCAGTGTTCGCCAAAAAAGAGACCAGCACTAGTTTTTCTACTACATTTTGATATATATATGTGGAATACATTTTTTAATGTAGCCATTTTGTTTGGAAAATAGTTGTTAAAAATTGCCTGTTTTCACGCAAAATTATGCGAAAACTACTCATGTTTTTCAAAAAATTGTCTATCACCTTATTTCAAAATCTGTTTTTAAACAACAGATTTCTTAAACAAAAATATATCTATCTTCAATATTGTATACGAAGAGGCCAAATAAAGTTTGAGCATTATAAGTTTTGGAAATTTAAGAGATTTGTTCAAAAATTAGAATTGGGTATTTTTAAGCGTCCTTTACGCTAACCCAGGACAATTTTCAATCCAAAAATATGGAGCCATTATCAAAAAAAGTTGGAAAATGTCGCTGTAACTTCATGTAAAGTACCCCCCAAAAAATCAAAACATCCGTGTCAATCTCTCTGGGCATTCAGAGCGTTCCGATATATCAAAAAATATCAATTTTGGGGCAAGATATCAAGTTTAGCCGCTAACATTGTTCACAGCAGACATACTGCCGGGTAGACAGATATACAGAAAGACAACAGGCAGACGTTACGCTGACAATCAATTTTTCGAAGTCAAGGACAAATGAAACAATTTTTCTCACAAAAAATCTCCGATTTCCGTCGCAAAGTTACAATTCTCTCTATTTACTATGTAAGTAAGTAGTTCGGTGAGAAACTAATTATCAATAATCTCTTTGAGAATAAAAATATGAATCAAAAACTGTAAGGGAACCTTACTGAGGTCTTCGAGGAATGCACAAGACACAACCGTCTCACCATTCCCTCTGTCTTCTCTCTCTCTCTCTCTTTCTCTAGCTCTCTCACCCTTTCTCTCTCTTTCTCTCATTTTCTCTCTCTCTTCTTTTCTTCCATTGCGCTACTCTATCAAGTAGACTTCTGCTCTACTAACTCATGCAGTACTACCGGAGTGTTTTGAAATCGCGCGGCATGGCCTGTGTGGAGATTGGATGTACGGGCCACATAGGCGAGGGTCGCAATCTGTCCATATTAGATCTAGACATTTTTGATCTTCCATACATCTGGATATATTGCAGAACCCACAGAAACAACAGATCTAAGCAGTCGGTTTGCTGTATTTTATTGTATTATTCCATATATTATTATTTATACATATATTATTTATCCTATGTTTCCTTTCAATATTCCGATAGAGAGCACTGGCAATGAGAAAAAACCCTCGATGGCAGGTTGTAACATCTCGATATAATTTTGTGATATAAAATATGTTTTGCGGGAGATTACTTCTGCTTATTCATCTAATAAGTATTTCCACAAGTTTTTCCTTCCCATTAGTAAAAAACCCTGTTCCTCGGGTGACCGCCCCCGCGGCCAACGCCACGCCTTCCACACGCCCCAGGTCTCTGCGTTGGGCGCGGGGTTCCGCCCGGCGCTGCCACGGCCTGTTCGCCCGCCCTGCGGAGGAGACCCGGACACAGACAGAGAGAGAGAGAGAGAGAGAGAGAGGGGCGGCAGCCCCGCCCACTGCCCCGGCCCCCTGCGCCCCGCTGCGGCGAAGCCGGCACCGCTCCGCGCCGGCGCGTGCCCTGGCGGCCCGCAGGCGCCGGCAGGCGCTGCCCGAACCAAAACACTGGGACGAACGCTAGACGCGGTTGCGCCAAAGGGGAGTAATCCCTTGATGGATTGGCTGGTTCAGTGGTTCCGATCGCGTCAACTGCTAAGGTCATTCAACCCGGAGGTGGAACGCGAATTATTTCCTGCGCGAAGGGGTGGTGATCTTCCCGCGCTGAGTGGTGCTATACGGCGCCATATTACCGCCGGAAGTAGGGAACTTGAGTTCTCAAGCGCTCCTCACCAGACGTTCGTTGATTCCACCATCCTGTGCCACCTAAATTTTATTAATTGATGTTTTCGGGCTCGATAACTGTATGATTATTAGTTTGGTTACAATAGCGATTTATTGTTTTTGGAGATAGGAGCGTTTCTCCCCTGCTGAATGGCGGTATCGGACGCCGACATCTACGTAAGAATAGTTTTATCTCTTCTCTCGGTATCTCCAACCAGCGAAGCATCCCTGGCCGGAACAATCTCTAAGCTCCGACTAGTGTCGCGACATGTGTAGTAGTGCAGGGCATGTAAGTGTACGTGTGTGTTAGTGAGGGTGGGAATACCACAAGGGAGAGGAAGGAAAAATAGCGCGCGATCCACGACACGTTTGTTAGGTTACTGCTCCGGCATTTGCCAGGTATTAATGGGAGACATCACGAAAAATTACCGAACAGGTTAGCGGTCCCTAGAATTCTTCCCCAGACAGCGCCTGAATTCAACCCAACTATATAGCTAGGGCCAAACATTCGTCATCGTTTAAAATTTAGGGGAGTTTCCTCTATCTCCCATCCTGAAAAACCAGTTTTTAAGGATTTCCTTTTCTAATAAAACGCACTAACAGACAGAACGATCGTGTTCCTAAACATCTGGCATTTGCTATTTGACAGACATGGAACATATTTTCATGTGAGGTCTCTATTGTTAACCAATGCAATATTCCATTAGTGGAATTTCTGTCATACTGTCATACTTTTATCAATGCAAGTTCACACTCTTAGTCTGAGTTGCTTTCGTTCACTTTTCAATTTTAATTTGAACTAATTGTACAAAGTTTTTCCCCTCTTACATAGTATCTGAATAATCTTTACTTACTACTAGTGTGCAACGCGTATCTCTGACAGGAAACAACTGCCCGAGAATTTAATGCTAGACATGGGTTTAGCGAATGTTGTGTGAGTGTGTGTGTGTTATTAGTTTTTAAGTCGTTATAACTTACCGATCTTATTATCTAGGTCTCCTCAGGCCCTCCTGTTGTGTGTTGCGTTTCGGAAAATTTTCAGGCTTTTGTTTGGTGCTTTTGCAAGAAATATTGGATGTTTTCTGTGAATGTGTTTACTTCACACACATCTTAGGATGAAGGAGACATTTTGTCAAACACTTCCGGCCAAATTTCCCATATTCCCATCTGAATGGCGAGATCCTGTGCGGACCTACCGTCGACTAGCGGGGTTTCCCCTAACGGGATATCTCCCACAACTGGAGCATCACCTCAGCTCTAAGTCCCCGACCGGTCTCCCGGTATGTGGTACTGTAGGGTAGGGATGAGGATAGAACAAGGAAGAGGAAGGACAGATCGCGCACTGTCCTTGGCCTCTTTGTTAGGGTATTCGCTTCGGCATTCGCTTGGTGTTGATCGAATAAATCATGATAAAGCTACCGATCAGAGCAGACGGTTACTAGATTATTCTCTTCCAGCTGCGACAGCTGACACGTCAGTGTCGAAAATCCTACAACCGTGCCGAGTGCAATTCTAGACTTCCTGGTCAGTGACATCAGCTGAAGCTCTGAGCCATCTCTCCCGGTGAAATGCATAGCAGATGGATGGTTTGTTATCTAGGTGGATAAACAGATCTGATTGGGTCGGAACGGAGCGAGGTTATGGGGATTGTAAAAAAATATTTCCATATTACACTACACAGTTAATTTAATTCCTTTACTAATAGATAATTGTGATAAAACATACCCACACAACGCCAAATTACTTTAGATAGTATCACAATATACTGTATGATGTAATGATACAGAGTGTATTGGAAGTAGTTATAACCAGAGGAATACAACAGCAAAAGAGGTGACTAAAAAAACTACACAAAATTGTTTTTCATAAAGTAGTACCCACAGTGCTGAAGAACAACAAATAAAATACTACTTTCCTATAACACTACAATGAATTAAATACTGTTTTTGTTGAAATATTTAAGAATAATGCAATATTATAGTACTGGATTTAAACACCACAAAAATTCATTGTATAGCAAGTATACCAAATAAATTGCAACGTGCGACACGTGAAAAGCAAATAGTTAATGGAGGCCGCCATTAGTTACTAGTAAATGTTTTTTCGACATTTTACGAAGTTCCTGATTACGAGATCACGGATACCCTTCATATGTCCGACAACTACGTAATATTCTCTCAATTTCTGTGGGTGTCGAAAATTGCTAGTGCATATATCACGCTAATTGCGCGGCCGTCGAGGCAGTGGTGGCCGCGGGGCGAGCGGCCGGGCCCAGTGTGCGGCGCGGCGCCGGGGCGAAAGCGGGCCACGGGGGCACGGGGCGCAGGTGGCGGGCGCGAGGGCGAAGGCGGGACGAAAGGAAGGGCGCGGCGCGGGCGCGGCCCCGGAAGGGGGAGCAGGCGAGGGCGACGAAGGCGACCGACGCGAAGAAAGGGCGCGGCTCAGGCCGGGAAAAGGCAAGGCTGAGCCTGTTGTCGAGGCTGGCGCACGATAAGACAAGGCTCCAGCGCCCGGGCGTGGTAACATGACGGCGGCAGAGGCGAGGGAAAGGTGGGCAGGGCACGAGTGTGGTCGGTGACGGAATCACTCACAGTGCAAGGGTGGTAATTTCGTTGTTGATTGATTACTAGTGATTCTTGGCGCGTCAACTGATAAAATCATTAGCCTCGTCTGGGGCATGTTTTACCACGGGAAGTGGCGGTGATCTTCTACCACTGGATGGCGGTACCCTAATGAGGTATCTCCCACCTGGGAGCCACCACCCCGGCTGGGACATGCTGTATGCTCCCTGCCGGTCTCCCGGCGTGTGATAGAGTAGTGCATGTAAGTGCGTGTACGGAGTCAGGGCAGGAGAAGGAAAAGAAAGGAATGACCGCGCTCGATCCGTGGCCCGTTTGTTTAGGTACTGCTCCGGCATTCGTCTCGTGTTGATCGTATAAACCACGGAAAACTACTAATCAGAGCAGCCGACCGCTTGAATTCTCCAGTCAGTGACTGAATTAGACTTAGCTATCTGGCTAGTGTTTAAAATCCTGCCACCATCAGGGCTCGAAATCCAAGACTCCCGGTCGGAGGGACTGTACTAACATCAAACGACACACTGAGTCACCTCTTCTGGTAATTTCGTTGAAATCAGATCTCGTATTATTATGCGTATTATCCGGTACTGTACGAGTATTTATAGTTTTTGTTTGCGCAGTTGAAGTGAACGTTTTCCTTCTGATGCAATTTAATATCAAATTCAGAATTGTTTAGTTATTAAATCTGCAGTCATGAAGTTGGGGCCACACGGAGAAAACAAAATATTCAGGATCTCATGCGAGCATGTTTAATAAATTACCTGGTAACAATTCTATTTAAAAGTACATTATCCCATATTGCGAGGGCATACAGAACAACAGAGGCAGCAATGAGCATACAACGGTGATATTTATCAACCAATAAATGTTTTCATTAACTATGTAATTTAAGTGAATTATATATCCTTAGTCATCCTTCCCTGTGGTTTTGATATACGTACGTATCTGGAATTTTGTTTCGATTGTCCGACTTTGACGGCTAGGTAACGGTGTCCCCCACGCCTCGGCCTAGATTAATTCTCATGTTTGGAGGATAACAAAGACATGTGGCGAACATGACATGTTCCCTTCGTCATAACTAGAAAACTCTGTCTGACTGAGATTTGCATCGTCAACGGCACCAGAAACAGCCGATCTGAAAGGAAAGCTACAACTCAATTTTTGTCTTGAGCGGGAATCGATCCCGGGTCTTCTTCGAGTGCTAGTAAGTCGTCTATGACCCAGCCTAGAGGACTGTGATATTGCTACTGTAGGGAAAGTTGAAAAAATAATAATAAATGAACCAATGTCAATTCGTAATATACCAAACAGTGAGTATTTCCTTTAATTATGTAACAATATCATTGTAGATTAATATTCGAAGAGAATTAAGGCCTTGTATCCCTCTCAACTCAGAATGTAATAGAAAACGAAACGTATAATTTGTTTAGTGTAATATCATGAATAAACGTATTCCTCACGCCACAAACATGGCGCCTTCACTGGATTCAATTCACTGAGTTTTCCGACGTAGCTGAGTTAGACTATAACTTTACATCTTTCGGATGAAGGCGTGTGTGTAGGCAACGACTAAGGTGGAAGCTGGGGTAAAAGGAAGGATGCGACCGCCTCCGGCGAGGCCTCCCGACCATTGCCTACGAACGGGAACGTAAATACACTTACACGGACGTACCACGCGGGCGTTCAGAGCAGTACGGAACCGCGAAGCATATGGACACGTGAACGGGAAGAATGACGAACGTTCATCTTGGCACGAAAACTCGAAGGCTCTCGACCATCGAAAGGACAGCGAATGGAGGTGAAGTGTTTCCGCTTATCTTGCACGGGGCACAAATTTGAGAAACGCAACATGACGATACACAGGTAAATATATTGCAATCTAAAGGACGTCTGAAGCAGCGCAGCTAGAAGTGCATTGGATTCGACAACGTGTCATCACGTTCTCTGTTTCGCCGCTGCAGTTGCACAGCGCGATTCTTCTTCCTGCCGTTGGATGGCGTTTCTTGCGACCGCCCTCGCGTCGCCGCCGCCGCGCGCTGCCAACTCGGAAGCGCAGAGAGCGCAAGGCGGGGACATGGAGACAGAGCAAGGCTCAAGCGTGGCCGCTGGATAAAGAAATGCGCGGCAACGAAAAAAGAAAGCAAGGCATATGCACGAGATTAAGTAGGATGAGATGCCCAACTTGCAAGGCTTCGAAGGCCATGACTAAAACCTTTCATGTGGTTGCTGGCCATATTCGCATTATACGGGCAATCAACACCTGACTTCCCCTGTATTGTTGATCTCTTCAATTTCCTCGGCTGCTCAGATACGGGGGTGGGGGTGGGGTTGGAAGCACTTGGGATATCAGGCCGTACCATGCATACTGCAGTGAGACACATTGCAATAATTTTCATTGCACACGTAAGCTTCCGCGGCTAGAATCCCTTAATTCTCGGCTATCCGGGAAACGCCGCGTCGTCGGCTGGGGTGCCGACGTTTCGCCTGACATGTCGCAGGCTTCCTCAGGGCAGAGATCAAACCACATTTATGATTTTTAATTCCTGAATTTACTAACAAAAATACTTAAATTACTTAAATCGAAACTGTACCCATTTTACATTAAATTGACTCCAATATGGCACGTGCGTTAGCCGCGCAATTTTCTCACCCGACATGGATGCAAGGAATTTTCACTTTTGACAAATACCATTTCACAAGACATAATAAATGGTACCGCGGGCCGCCTGTTGGACAACCCTGGCCTAAGCGATAGCCCAGGCAAAATTCAGAGATACGCAGGACATGTCGGTGAAACATAAGATGTAATGGGCGATGGTATTAACGCAGGAAAGGCGGAAATGAACGCGATGCCAATGGTGTGAGCTGGGTGGTGAGAAAAAATACAACTGGGAGCAAAACCATAAATTTAATTAATCCGAAAAATATGTCCCAGTATAATAAATAATATTTTCCTTTTGGTAGACATTAGTACAAGTGCCCTTGAAAGATTCAGTTCAGCATTCATAGTCAAATTGTGTTAAGAATTAACCAGAAAACAATTTTTAATTCGACAATTTATTTCAGAAAATCTATAACCTCAATAAATCTTTGAGTGTTACAGTAATTATTTATACACATCATTCAGCTTTTGAATTAATGTTATAACCGACGTAGGATACATTTATGACATCAGTTGTTAAGACTTCTGACTTAAGGGTGGGAAAGCACAACTTTGCAAAAGGAGCTATAAAGAAGTCACCGTTGTGTTCACTTTCATGTTAAGAAATGGATTAATGTGACACAAAGCAGTTAATATTTAGAAACCATATTAGAATTCAATACGTGAAAAAATGACATTAATGTTTTCTTATGTAATGCAAGTTACCCTTCAAATCCCTTGAGAAAGGGGGAGGGAAAATAAATTCTTCAACAACGTATAACAACGTCCGAGGGCCAAAAACCAAAGAAGAGTCCAGAGTAAAATTAGGAACTGAGATCCTAAATATGAGCGCGCCGAATTGAAAGGAGGATCCATCGTGGGGTATTGACATTTACACGTACACAAGTTGTTGCATATTGCTGAAATAATGTTTCTTATGGATAAAGAGCTTAAAATAACAGCACCCGTGGATGAGCACAGATTCTCAGACCCTTCTTTCCGGCCCAGAGCGAGGCGAGCTTGTGGAGTGGAAGAGGGAGTGGGGAAGGGAGAGTTGCAGAGGGAGGAGGAGGGCGGGTGGAATGGAAGGGGTGGGGGATGGTGAGGAGAATGGGCGGGCTGGGGACGAGATGGGGTCGAGATAAGGAAAATGGAGGAATGGGGATTTTGTTGAGGCGTGGTTGGGGCGAGGTAGGGGACGGTGA
>BOPP01000122.1:1835063-1865253 GCA_017312745.1 Gryllus bimaculatus | reverse complement strand
TGGGGGCGCCACATGAATATATCCCTCGCCACGCCCTCCGCTATTCCGCTATCCGTCTCCCGTTCTCTAATCTACGACATTTCTTCGCCTTCAAAGGATCCTTCCTGTCCAGTTTTCTTTCTCGTCACATTTCTTTTCTCACCTTCCTCGTTTACATCGTTCACCTGTCTCCGGCCTTATCACTTTCCAGTCTCTCCCCGAAACCTCTCTTGAGCCACGCGCGTCTCCGCCGCATTGGCGTCCGTCACTGTTTCTGTTCCTTCCTCCGCCGCACCACTTCCGTCAACGTCCGCGCCCTCGTCGCCGCTGCAACCGCTCCTATCTTCCTTGTCCACGTCGTGATACCACCACCGCTATCTTGGCGGTCGCCACCACCGCCCCCGTCGACGTCATCGCCGCCGTTGCCACTGTTACCGTCACTGTCGTCGTCGACTTCACCGCCGCCGCGTCGCTGCGCTGGGTCGGCGGCGCGTGTGCTACATATCAAAGCCGTCCCTCTCCCTTTCCCCGCCCTGCCCTGCCACGCCCCGCTTCGGTTCGGCGCGGAGCGACGCGGCACAGCGCAGCGCGGCGCGGCGCGGCGCGGCTCGGCGCGGTGCGGCCCGCTCCGGCAAGTTGGGCACGCGCGACCCAACTTGCAAAGAAACAATTTACATTTAAATTCCTGCTCCCGCATAATCGATGCGGCGCGTCCGGGGCCCGCCCTCGCCCCGCCCCGCCCCGCCCTGACCCCACCCTGGGCCTCGCCCCTCGGGCACGCCCCCGAGCGGGGTTCCCTGGGCTGGCAGGGCGTGGCAAGGCCACGGAAAAGGCGAGTTGCGGACGGAGAAAGTGGTGATATGGCCTTGTAGGTAATCCAATAGCTTTGTAGTTCTAGTGTTCTTTGGATCTCGATCCAAAGAGAGGATACCTGATGAAAATCCTTTTGTATGCTACAAATGAGTAATAATGCGTCAGTTCCATGTCATAGATTTACGACATGAATTACAAGATTTAATGTGAGTGAAGTAATTTCCATCGCTCGCGAATATGAAGTTATATAATTATCCATACGTTCAAATCCGTAGTAAATATGTAGCGAAAATGTGCGTAATACTTGAGGGTGTGGCGAGTTGCTTAGAGATTCTATTCAGAGGCACTTGGGTCATAAACTCATAAATAATAATGAAGAACCGTTTTGCGTTATGTCCGACAGATATAACCACATTCCCATTTTACTACGCCTATATCATTTGAACAAGTGCAAATACGTCGACAAAGTTTTATCTCAATGATTGTGAACGGTACAGCAACCCATGAAATACAAACAAACAAACATTGATTCTTATATATTAGATTTGTTGTATTCTCATTTTTTCCAAGAATACTAAGCCCCAAGTGCACCACGCATCCGATAATACCAGAGATGAATCATTAAGCAAAACTTTACATGGGTTGAGCGACATACAAATAAATGTAAAGATGCTCGCACTCTTACATTATATTTCTTCTCAATACGTCACATGCAGATTTCACAATTTTGTGACGATAAATAAATAAAAATTGATTTTATTTTATACATTTCATACAAATATAACTTATGAAACTAAAAAGTGTCGATTTGTCTCCGCCCTACGTCCTCCCCGAGAGGCTCGTCAACTTCTCCCACGCCTTCTTCGTCTCAGCAGCGAATCACGTGCGATCACTTGCAAAGAGCGTTACATGACGCATTACTGGCAGCCAAAATTTACAGAAATGACCTCGCGAGACACAAAGAGATGTTGAGGAACAGAAGGATGACAGTTACTGCCTCTGGATTCGACACACGGTATATTTCATGATGAGAGTCCTTATGCATAACATATTGATTTGGGGTTTTGAACAAAACGGGGATCACCATATTTTAAAAAAAGGAGATTGTGAATGAAATAATTTGAGAAATGTATTTCAATATTAAAATACTCTCAAATTAAGGTCCAGAAGACGCTTTGCAATTATAAGATAATTCATAATAAATCACCTACAATGTTATATTTTCAGTAATAGTTTCACGATTGTTAGAAATGGGGCAATGCAGTATTCCAAAATTATAGAGAGTCCAATCTTGGTCTCTCAAGAGTTAGTGAAAATGTAAATAATTTAGTGTAATATTATTTCACCATTTCTTTCATAGTTTTTGTGTTCATACCGTTTTTCTAACATAAGCAATTGATTCAATAATATCTTTATGAAAATAAATAATAATGGTGGTATTTTGGTGCATTCATTTAAAATTTTTATTGCATATCTCAGCAAACGAAAACCACATATACAGAACTACTACACGAATTAAACATGCTTAATTTTAAGACATCCTTAAAGTCACAAAAAGTACAATCATTAATATAGTATGAAAACCCAAATAAACACAGCACGAAATTAAAAGTCGAAAAAACTAAATTTACCTTCATTTGAATAACAATTGAAAAAATTGAATATCTACAAAACAGTTCTTTTTTAATTTGTACCATTCATCTCGAGACGCGTTTTCTGTTTCTATAAATTATTTTATTTAAAGCACTCAGAAGATCATCAAATAAAGCAGATGAATTGTCCGTGACATTCCTCTATTTTTTGCTTTTCATTTGCTCACATCAACAATACAAATTTTACACCTCTTAATAATGTACAAACAAATACTAGTGTCTAACAGTCTATTATTTCATCGAATTACCAAATCTCCTCACTAAGTACTCACTGCAATGGAATCCATGAATTCAATATTTAAAAATTCGTACATCCTAATACGAGCATATTCATGTACCACAGTTGCCGGTAATTAAGTTACCTCAGTACCATTGTCAATACACGTGAGAAAACATTTTGGGTGTATCGTGTAAAATCAGATCTTGTGGAAGCAAGCACGCCGCTCGCGTGACAGCGGAGTTTCAACATCGCGCGGAGCGGCGCGGCGGCAGGCACTGGGGGGTGGGGGACAAGGACGGGGCGCTGCACGAACGGCCGGGCTCCGTCACGCGACGCACTCCAAAGCCCACTGATGCTTCAGCGGACTAATTGGACCGAACTTCCCGCGAGGGGGATCGGCTTGTGAATGACAAAAGCAATTCGCAGAGGAACGCGGGGCAAGTTTTACTTGGCAGGAGGACACCGGGGAGTGGTTGTGTTGCACTCACGCTCCTTTCCTCGATGCTGTAGGACCTTTTCAACAGAGCTCATCCACATACCGACATGTTACATTACAGTGATACAAAAGTGTCAATATGTACCGATCTTTAAGCCAACTGTCGAGAAAATAAGAGCAGTTAGCAAGTACGAACCAATTACGATGCTTAGTAAGTGCAAACGAATTGAAATTAACAACAGAATAACTTTAGAAGGGTGAAATTTGGTAGTTAACATTTTACATGTACATAAGTCTCACAGTGAAATATATTCATTGCGAAACGATAATATTGAGAAGCGTTAAATTAGAATAGGGAAGTTATCTGTTTCTGAAAATTCTTATTGAAAAGTGTAAAATCATTCCGGACCACGAAAAACTCAAATAAGCAAAACTCCGAAGACTTCGATCGCCATATTTCAGTGTAAAAGTGTCACGAGATAGTATAAAGACACGTGTCTTGCGAACGCAGTAAGAGCCGTTGAAGTCCTAACTCTGTAAGCCTGGGCGGCGTTTTAGCGACGCGTCACGTTTTAGCGTTGCCTTAATTCATGTTTGCGTTGTCGATGGGCATTTCTTTTGAGTTCTTTTAGTTGCTGTTACTGAGAGTTTAGTGGATTTGTGGAAGCAGACAATAAAAATCTGCCGGAAGTATGATATGTAATGAATGTTGGTTATAAGGTAAAGGTAACAATAATTGTAGAGTTTAAATTGGAGACCAACAACTCCACAGATTCGTCCGATTAAACTGACGATTTCGCTTATTATTTAGTTTTCGTTCACAGAAAATTACTTTTTCATTAAAATATGTTTAACACTCCAGAATTATCATTAAGTATGATTCAATCATATCTAGGCTTACTTGACTCACCTACTTTGTTTTTATCTTCTTTTTGACGGCGTGTAGACTCTCAGTTGGCCGCGACTCTTTCCGTTTTTAATATGGCGTGACTGCCGTTGGATTAGCCAGATTATGGTCGCAGTCACTTTATCATTCATAATGGTAAAAGAAAACCCAAATTTAGGATATTGTTTCTTATAATACATCTCGGAACACGATCTCATTAAATAAAACTTGTCTTGAAGAGTTACTATGAAGTAAACATCCTTTGTGCAGTGTATTCCAGTGATCATTAGTACAAGATATTGACACTGAGTAGCAATTACGTAAGCCACACCGGCGTATTTGCACAATGTTAGACACTAGGGACGGTGTTCCCCATCCTCTTAAGTCAATGTTTGCGTAGAAATGTACGTCGTAGAGAATGATATCTCCAAACCAAAGCGGTGCAGAAACATTCCTTTACTATATTTTCCCCTCTCTTCATACAACAATACTTTCCAAGTAGGATAAATATTTTCATTAATACATATAAATAGAAAACTAGGAACTTCGGAACAGAAAATGTGTGACAGAACGGTTACCACGATCGGTTCTAAAGATATAACAACTTTGAGAAGAAAGGATTTTTGGAAAGGCCAATTGAAATATATGTTATAAGTATCGTTTTTAATAACTAATGTTATAGCTATATTTGTAAATATAAGCTGTTTGTCTGCAAGTTCATTAAGTTAATTTTATTGACACATGATTTATTCGATAATATTTAGAGATTATTAACAGATGGATAATTAGATTAATTTTTTTCATCTGACACATTTGCCACATCTGACAAACGTAGCGACAGAAACACTTTTTAAATATTTCGATATTTCATCACAAAACTAGGTTTAATTATTCTCATGTGGTTGATCAAATTGTATCATTTAACGTTCAGTCAGCAAGATATTTTAATAGTTCGCGTTTCTGAACTTTTCACCTTTAAACATTTCACAAAACATATTTTTTTAAATTCTTGAGGAATATTCTAATCGCATTACATCGATTCTTATTGTCAAGAGGAGTCGAATATGATATTGTTCCCTCTACAAGTACTTTAAAACTCGTCGAAAACGCGATTAATTAGCTTACAAATTTCCACAAAGCAACTTTTTTTAAATAATTCTCTTCAAATATTCTGAGTCAATCTGAAACAAACAAAAAAACTGTCAGTTCTGGACACCTCCATTGCCCAGAATGTTGAGCCAGAGGAGGTCTAACAGTGATTAATGGACGAACGAACTCAGATTATCAGATTACTGCGTTCATGTTCCAAAATTTGGAAGTAGATGTCTTGTAATAAAATGCCCCATCTGGCAACTTTTCAAATCCCTTCTCTCATACTGCACTCATCTGTATACTTACTGCTCTCATGTGTTTACTTCATGCCTTGCTAGCTTGATATTTCGCAATTATTTACACTACTTCTTGTATGATAGCTGATGAACTGGTTTGCTAAAGGATATTCAAAATAATACCAGTACCTCATTATTGAATGAAAATTTCTCGGCTAGTTCCGCAATACATTACACTTCTTCTTGTATTATATATTATGAACTGCTCTGCAAGGAGACGAATATAATAAGACGAGAACTTCATCCTTGAATCATAATTTCTCAGCTGCACGGCTGGGGTGAGTGCAATGTCGCCTTCTAGTTGTTTCGCGGATTAACTGCCGCATATACGCCTTGCCTTTGCGCGGCGCGTCGGCGCCAACTGCACTCCAGAGCGGTCACGTGACGCCCACAACCGCGCCCGGTTCACAGAATTATTCAAATTCCTCGGCAGCTCGCTTTCGAAAAAAGATGAATCAGACATGCGTAAACATTTCACGTCGGCCGCGACAGTTATTTTATATTCCCGTTCGCGCGGAGAGCGCGATTTTTCATTTGGGGGCGGCTCGGGCGACGAAATAGTCCGCAATAACGCGATTCTGAATTAGTCTAATCCGTTCCAGCAACAGTGTCGCGCACACAAATTCATTAAAACGCGTTTCACGGCTCGAAGGAGCTGCAGCGGGCGACGCACGGGATGAGGCTGCCAGGGCGCGGCGCCGTCGCCACGGCCGGGCCACGCGCTGCGGGCGGGAAGCAGTGCCCCACACAGCATTTGCCTTTGTACAACTAAGCCGACATTAAACACGATATTTATTGCCAGGTAATGAATCATGTCGCGCCTCCAATAGATAAGTGACACATGTGCGAATTTTTAATTTCTCAGAAATTGCAATTCTAAGTTTCGTAATACTCATTATAGATTGTACAATTGTACCAAATATTTACCTTCTAGCGCACTATTCAAAATCAACTTTAGAATAGTAGCAATACCTCTTTGTAACCTCTCATCAGCTTTTAGCCTAAAAATGACGATATCGCACTTGTGTCACGTTTCTATTGGAGGTACGATATATACACTCCTGATAAACAATGTTCATTGTTCCACAGTACAAGCCTAGAGAAAAAAGGTTCTAGCAATGTTATGGTACATGAAGTGCTATTGTTCGATAGTCGTGGAGATAGTTGGGAACTTGGACAATCTGAATGGTTTTACACCGATAAACCTAGCGCAATATTAAAACAGACTTCAACTCGTAATGGTACAAAGGGGTCGGACAAAAGTTTAATTCACAGAACACACAAAAAACCGGCATGCGATATCGTGAGGGGCTTGACTTTTAAATATTCCTGTCGAACCACCAAAGGTGGTTCAGGGTATCTTCCACAAACGACGGTGGTAGAATTTTCGAAATTAGCTAGATTGCTAGATTGAGTTCAGACGCTGACTGGAGAAGAATCCTTGCAGTCAGCTGATCTAATCGGAGTTTTTCTGTGATTTCTCCGATCAATACCAGGCAAATGCCGGAGAACTACACTAGCAACCGAGCCACGGACTGCGCGCAGTCTTTCCTTCCTCTTCCTTTTCATTTCCTCATCGTTTACACACACTTAAACTAGTGTGCACTACACTACCACACACTCCGGAAGACCAGTCGGAAGCTTAGAGCTTTTCCCGGCATGTGCGGGTGGGAGATACCTGGTTAGGGGACAACCCGCTAGCCGAAGTGTAGGTTGGCGCCGGTCTCACTATCCACTGAGGGAATCTCCGCCACTTTCCCGAGGGAAAGAATGCACTACACTTGCGGAACTAATTGCCTTAGCCGTTGTCGTGCCCGGATTCACGAATCAATTAAACAAATCAAAACTGGTCAGCGCCCACGCCGCCTGCGTCGTAGCTGTCGTCACTGACGATTGTGCGTCCGCGACTAGTGGCGACTCCCCCTGGGATCACGTAAGTCGTGTGTCAGGCACATTGACGGGATACTTTTACAGTGATAACTTCGTGAAACGATGTTACAAAATGTAGATACCCTTTAATCTCAACGAAATGTAAAATGTATACCCAGTAATTTTTGGAATCAAATGATAATTTTAGAAAAAGACAGACTAAAACTCCGGTGGAGACCGGCCTAACATTAATTTGGTTTAAATTGCGTTTGCAGAACTTAGGGGATCGTGTACATGAAGCGTTTGCCTTTTTAAATTGTAATGAGAATATTTTGGTCCTATAAAGAAATCTAATTAGATATATACATTACAAATATTTGCGTCAGCCAATTCAGTTTCTTGATTCTGTTCCTTAAAAGACAATGAAAAAATGATACAAATATAGACTTCCACATAGTTTTTGCAACGCTTTGAACTATTTTCATTGAGTAAATGTAAAACATGGTATCAATGACGTGAATAGCATTGAGTCAAAACACATAAACCATTAATTTCCGATCTCTCCGACCTCTTGAGATAGTTTAGTAAAAATGAATCGCAAATGACCTTTTCTAGGAATTCTCACTGACCCAGTTAATATAAAACCTTCAAACTTCTTTCAAAAATTAATGAAGATCCTTCATTTTACATTAAAAATAACAAATTTATTAATAGTTGCGCAATTAATATACTACGAAACGAAGTATGACCCCGTGACACATATGTAAATAATGGACGTCTCGACAGTGGTATGTGGGACACATTATAAGACCAGGTTCTCTGAAACTTCATTTTATCTAACACTTCGTTTTTTGATGCAGCTAAACATCAGTTTGTTTTCTGATACTCGGCCCATAACATTACCTCCATTTTTAACTGGCCGGGAAGGCGCTGTCCCGCGGCGGGGGGGGGGAGAAGGTCTCCTGGTTCCGTGGCCGCGCGCAGGGTATGTCGGTGGCACTGAGTTAGCGTGGAAAGGCGCCAACGCGGGCGGCGACGGCGCGCGGGAGCAGGCCCAGGGTAATTTAAGATAAAGCCATTGAGCAAGGATCTGTCTTAACTCGGCGCCCGCGCTGTATCGCCGCACAAAGACCCATTCAAAACTCTGGCGGCGGACCAAGGCACTAACTCGCTATAGACACAGTGTTGGTATAATTTAGGTTCGCAGTCAACCCCCCCCCCCCAAGAAAAAGAACTCGCCGGGGGCAGAACGGGAGGGAGAGCACAAAGGCAAGAAGGGGGGGGGGGCGTTGGAAGTTTTGTGATGGATGTTGGCGAAGAAGGTGACACGAGGATGGTGAGGATGTTGGAGTGATGTTTTGGAGAAGTGGTATTCTTACTGCAAAAGGGCTGCTTGATGGGGAGGAAGGGTGACTTTGGGAATTGCGTAGTTTGACATGGTGGCCGTAAAAATGAAGAGAATAGTTTTTCGACATCTACATTAACTATTTGTTTACAGAGATTTAGATGTAATATAACGAGAACTGGGAACTTTTTTATTCAAAGCTTCCTCCTACTTTTGATAGTTTTGTCTTAATTTAGTATTTGAATGTTTTATTCTTATTTTAAATTTCTAATATTCTATTGTTTAATGTTATGTTTGAAAAAAATTATCGTTAATCACGCAAGTGTATGCTTATTGATATATTAAGCTTTTATTAAGCTTAAGATTTGTATATTAATGGTGAACGTAGTTTATCATTGGGCTACCTTGAATTGATTTCAATATCTTCTCGTGACTAACCTAGAGTGAAGTTTCTTAACACAATCAGCCTTTAGTAATAATTCAACAAATTTACAGTCTTCTTATGTAAATATATAAGTTTTATATTTTCAGTTCTTTTTACCTTGCCTGTTCAACATGTACCACGGGGTTTTGATGATGAACCTTAAAACTTTATTTTGTACTTTTTTTAAATTTTAAGAGAACAGTGGTGATGTCAGTAAATGCCCGGTCATGGCGTCGGTGGATTGACTGTTGTAGAGACTTTTAGGATGATAGTAGTGATGTGGACAGCATTGCGGACAATAAGAATTACTAATGAATACAGTGACGATAATTAAAAATATATTTGTCATAAAGGGAAAATTCCGTCTGCTTTGAAGGGGATGGTGATCTCGGAGACAGAAATGCGTGTATGATAAAAGGATTTGAAAATGGCAATGGAAACGTAATCAAGAAGGGAAGATAAGGTTTTTGGTGACAGTGGGGGCAGTGTTGCTTTGACGCGATCGCGGAGTCGTATGTGGCGACTCGCGATAGTGAACAGACAACATCGGAGTTGCCGCTATTTGGGGGGGGGCAGACAGTAGTGAGGCCGTCCGTATGGAGGAGGAAGAGGAGGGGGAGGCACTAACACGATATGTGCACGAGTGAATCACGTGAGAGGAAGTCGCGAAGGAGACAGAAACCCGAACGCTACACGAGAGCCAAGATGTATTACTTGCCGATTTGCATTCACGACGACAATTGTGGCACGTATATCGATTTCCCCCTAATTACTCCAAATTTTACAACGGCTTTGTACTTACTTAATCTTTCGAAACACAGGAATAAAATAAATGATCAGGGTAAGTTATTAATCATCACTTACGTCAGGGGTATAGCTTTATTGATCATTACAGTGGAGATCTAATTAAAATAATAAACTGTTCATGATTTCCGATATAAACATTTTGTTTCAAGTCATAAAGTAAACAAATTTTACAAACATGAATTTTATCTACTAATTATGAAATGAATAATGTATGATCATTTCTATGAATATAAATGAATAACTTCTTTCAATCGTAGGTCTAATTACATTATTATCACAAACAGTTTGTATGTCACTTATGATAATATCTTTTTTAAGGACACATTACCGTAATTCTCATATAGATCTTGAGTTCACTTCAATAAGAAACCCTCAATACATCTTGGGCGCTGGGACTTCTTAGACCGTCCTCCAACCGCTGCAGCCATCAAGGCAATGTGCTCGTTTGGCTCGTCTCTAGTGCAACAACTTCGCTTTTTTCGATTTTAACATCTCACAATTTTGGTTTGGGTATATCAATAAGTTTTTATATTACAGTTTTAAAAGCGTTTTATCTAGCAAATGGATTTAATTCACCTGACTGATATGTAGATTAACTATAGAGCTCAAATCTCATTACTCCAAAAATGCATTTTGTCAAGACGTATCTATCATTTTACATTTTCTACCTGATGGATCGGGTTTGCTGATTTGGAACGGTGGTAGTGACTCTGGTGATTTTATAACAGTTTTTCATCAGTAGTACTTGATCTTCCTAAAAAGAGAGTAAGATTCGAAAGTTTCCAAACGGTCAGTCGCTGAAATTTGGTTTTGCGTGCGTGTCAATTATAATTTTTGTAGATAGTTAATTTATACTACCATTCATTCCTTACAAATAACTATAAGCATATTTATTGGTTTTATCACAGTACAGTGATTTTTATGTTAGTTTTTCGCATTCAGGAGGCCACAATTAAATAACCATGCCGACCATCCAGACTGGGGTTTTCGTAGTTTCCCTGGGTTAACCAGGCAAATGCTGATATAGTTCTACTGAATGGCCACGACCGGTAAACCGGCGTCACAAGCATTCATTTATCACGTGAAGTCACGAAGGTTAAGCGAATTCGAGACATCACGGGTTCCTGGTTGGGTGACTGACTTTGAACCCCAGGATCTAACGGCACCGAAGTGCTCTTCACGAGACTTATAATGGCTAAATACAAATGCAGTATACCTACGTGGCATCTTTTCGCAAGTTCGGAAACACCTCTTAAAGAACTCGAAAAGACAAGCACCGGATCGCACAAAACTGACCGCGGCCTCGTTCGGGGACAAACCAACTCGTCTCTTCCCCCCTCCCCCAAGCAACGTGACGTTTCGCCACAGGCCGATCGGAAACCGGAGGATAACGCAACAATCTCCGAAGAGCGAAAGCGGTCCCAAGGAAAACAATCGAGAGAAAGCAATTCTCCGCGAGAGGCGCAGCAAACAGCGCCAGCAAGGTACACAGAAGAAGTAATGACTCCTGGCGGCGAGCGGGCGGGCGGCGGTTGACAGAGCGGGGAAGTGGGCGCGGGCCCTTCGGGCGCGAGGCACGTCGCCGCAAACCGCGTTGGCCGCAGCTCGCGAGTCGCCGGGATTTTTATTGGAAGTGGAGGATGGATCGCCGAGCTGATCGATCAGGGAGTGTTTTTTTTTATGAATCGTTTTCATTCCACTTTAACCGCGACGCCGCTGGCGATGAGCGTGAACGCTTTCCGGGTCGAGCGTGCTAGTGTTTGGGAGGTCCCGGGTTCGATCCCGGCACGATGCCAGAAATCTATTTGATGGGGTTTAACATACGTAGATGGATTTGTGGTGCCAAGGATCGTGTAATACAAGTCGTAGAACACTATGGAGCACTGCTATGTTGAGAGTTTTCCCTGATCACTTCAGAGCGAATGTCAAAATATTCTGAAAACATTCAAGCTTCATGTAAAGTCTCCCCAAAAATCAGATTTATTCAATTACTCGGAGCAGCACTTTCTCCTACGCACCACGGACCGTGCGCTATCTTCCTTTCCCATTCCCTTACTATCATTAGTCAATTTACTTCCTAGTTCCGTATTGGGAGTGTGGGTAGGTCCTGCCCTAACCCACCCCGCCTTACCGGCCTACGCCGGTGGCAAGGGAGCCATTAAGTACCCGGCAATTCCTCGGTACTAAGACTAGAAATGGAAGATTCCACTTGAGCTGTGAACGGACACATCTTATAATATTACAACGTAAAGCTCAACACTGAGTGTTGGCAATGTCTCCTCGGTAACATTAGTCCCGACTTAAGTGACCTTCGAGAACTGCGCTAGAAACTCTGATACATGATTGTATTCATTAGTGAATGAGTGTTTCTTGTTTCCGGCTGCGTCAATTACTTCGGCCATTAGTCACGTGAGTGTAGAGCACCTC
This sequence comes from Gryllus bimaculatus, assembly GCA_017312745.1. Classification (NCBI taxonomy): domain Eukaryota; kingdom Metazoa; phylum Arthropoda; class Insecta; order Orthoptera; family Gryllidae; genus Gryllus; species Gryllus bimaculatus. The sequence goes on along the minus strand of BOPP01000122.1, from coordinate 1,853,007 downwards.
AAAGTCGGGAGGTGGTGGTGATTCTCCTCTACTGGGAAGAGAGATTTAGCGCCACCGTCTCCCATAGCCGGACAACTCCCCAGCCGGGATAAGCTCTAAGATCTGGACTGTCCTCCCTACAAATGTGCACACTAATGACTACATGATTGCATTGACTACACCACTATGGTAGTAGAATGAACGCAAGTGTAAGTGAGCGTCAAATGAAAGGAAGCAACAAGAATGAAGAAGGAAAAATATTGCGCTGTCCTACGCCTGTTTTGTGAAAGTAGTGCTCCGGCATAACTCTGGTGCATATCAGAGAAAACAAAACTATCGAGCTGAGCAGCCAGCGCCTGAGTTCACGAGTGTTTTTAATAATACACCTATACGTAACAATGTAAATTGTGACTAAAAATACCCTCTAGTGACAAATGAATCCAATTAATATTATACTAGTTTCAGGCGTTTGTTTAAAAAAAAGCCTCTCATACCTCGGACAGCCGTGTCCATCTCTTGGAATCGCTAAAACTTTGTCAAAAGGTGGGAAACAAGGTCATAAAAATATGAAGTAAGGGACAATGCAAATGTTTCTTATGCCAATGCTGGCTGTTATAGGAGACATGAAAGGTGTGTATTTTATTCTTATCAGATATTCGAAAAAACAGATTAATTCTCTTGACAATCTTTGCCAGTCAGCCGAGAGCTTCATATCAAACTGATGTGCATGTTTCTGTAAGACAGTGATCTTCTGAGCGTGCGAGTTAATACAATGTAATATCTCTGTAAAGTTGTGTCAATCATTTCTCTTAGTTGTAAGAGGATATCGAAAATTACGAGCTTACAATAGAGTAGGCCTTCGTAGTATACATCGTCTCATCAGCTGCTCCGATATTCGCACCTTGGTTCTTCTTCCGGAGCACAATGTGACGGCGGCGGAGGCGCGGGGCCGGAGTTCGAGGCAGCGGCGACGGTGGTGGCGGCGTCGGTGGCTGCCGCTGCCGCAGTCCCCGGCGCGGGCCTGCATTATTCAGCATGCACTCCATCGCTGCGCCGCGCCGCGCCCTCCCCAGCGGCTGACACCCTAACTTTGCTCGCAGCGCCGCACCCGGCCCCTCCCACCCCACCAAACCCCCGAACATTTCCGTCCCCGCCCCGCCGCGCCTCCCAACTCCGCTCGCCACTCGCCCCAAACACGCATCCGGCACAACAGGCCACTCCACGCACTCTCCTGCCAACCACACCCGCCAGCCACGCCAGCCAACGCCACGCCCACGCCACCACGGCTTCCTCGCCACGGCGGGGGGCCCGGCCTCCTCCCGGCCGACAGCGCCTGGAAGCCGGCAGGAAGCCAGGCAGAGCGGCGCGGGCAGCAGGCCTGGTAGGTGGGGAAGAAGGCGCGACATAATATCGACCGGGGAAGCGGAAACTAATATAGCAATAGAGAAAAAAGAAACGGTTAAGAGTACCTTAAAGTCTGGGCTGTATTATGATAAGCAGGCCGAATAACATATTTAAGTAATAAAACTATTTCTTTTATATGGTGAGAAACGATGTCAGACGTGAATTGGAATGAAGGATAGATTTTTCATCGTGCGTCTAATATTAATAACACAATGCGTGTAGAACTACGGAGAATGAAGGTAATCGTACTTAGTATTGGTCACTTTTTATCAACCCGACATCTACTAATTATTTTAAATATTGATGGCATACGAAGGGAGTTGAAGAAGACACCGGACTTTTCCTAAAGCATCTGCATTGCGCATTATGCAACATTTGAAGTACAGTCCCTCTAAAAATATTTCTCTCGACTGACAACACACCGTTGGCAATGTTTCTTCAATTTCTGGAAAGCTTCCTGAAACACGCTTTCTGGAAAAGCGTGCATATCTCTTGTCGCATTAGCCTGAATTTCCTATGGACTTTGGAATCGTTCTCGATTCACTATGAATTTGAATTTGAGAATGAGGTAGACTTCTTTGTTTATCAACTGACCATGTGGTACAAACTCCTGATCGACAATGTACTTGCAGTCTAAAAGACAAGCAGCATCACTTAAATTTTTGACCAACTCATGCGTGCTTTCTTTAACGAGGAGACCCTTTGCTCACTTATTGCGACGACTTTGTTTCAATATCGATAGCCATAAGCCCATGTTTCATCGCTTTTTATGATGTCCCTAAAGAATTTCTCATTTTTAATGGCAATGACAAGCAGTTCCTGGCTGATGTCAACACGGATCTGTGTCTAATCGTCCGACAACATTCGTTTATGCATTTTCCACGCATCTCACCTTCGTCACTCAAAACTTGATGGCATGATCCTGCGCTGATGTCCACTTCGGCAAAATCTTCTCAACCAGTTTAAAAGACAATGTACACGAATCACAGCAAGAATTCTCTATACATGGTCATCATCTCTTGATGTTCAAGGTCGCCCAGGTTTGTAATCGTCACAGACCGACATTATGCCTAGTTCAAAACACTTATATTGCGTGCGACTCGTTCCCGTATGCTTGACTAAGCAATTGAAATGTCTCTGTAACGATTTGCAAAGTATGTAGCAATATTTCATATTGACGTTGTCCTTCATGCTCTTTCATGGATACTTTGACACTTATCCGACGAATAGTTTGTGCACATGTACACTTCGACGACTGTAGCTCGGCAACAAACGGCCATACCTATATAATGCAAGTGAAAGTTTGTTGCCTAAACCTGCCGCTCTGTGCTCTTTGTAGCCATAGCGCATTTTCTCAGGTGATTGGCATTTGTTTTTATCATCGTTCGTATTGTGCAATCAACTTGCATAGATCGAGGTTGGCGCAAATCGATAGCACCTCTCAGTGTGCAAATGAGCTCAAGAAATCGTAAGTTGCGCCTGCAGATGTAAGATTTGTATCGCACACTCATAAAGGAAACTAATTTGTCCTCAAACGTCTCAGAATGTCCCATTATTTTAAGACAAAAAGGTCTCAAGAATGAGAGAATATTCTACTACTTCTTTATTGAGAAATATATATTTTTTACTTATTTAAGATCGCTTTTCAGCACTGCAATTTACACTGGTTTTGTACTCGTAACTTTGGGATAACAGAAGCGGAACTCTCCTAGGGTCACACAAAAACAACAATGCCGCGGATGGGATTCGAACCCTTACGGCACAAGGCAGTTATAGTCCTTGAGCCTCAGCGGCCTCGGCAATCCAGGCTGAAATAATTATAGACGTTGTCATTGCCAACAATAGTATTTAATATAAGAGCAGATTTCGATGGCTTAGCCATCATCATCAGTTGTCTGCTGGATGGAAGCCACAAAACGACGACTAGGTAAGCTGCTCTTATATTAAAAACTATTGTTGGCAATGACAACGTCTATAATTATTTCATGAAAAATGCCAACGATAACGCACCACAACACCTATAATCCAGGCTGAGTAGGTACTATATTTGTGGTAATGAAACATTATTTATTGCTTCTAATATGAGGTACCGCAATTTTATAGATATTTAAATAACTTGTCTAAGTTGTAAACTAAAATTAGTTAAATATTGAGTAAGTCTAATTTATTGATTTAAATGTCAATATATTTTTGATCCCGGCTTAGCGCAGTGAATTTTTGTTTTCGCTCGAAAAAAGAGCGTTGGTGCAATTACCACCTGGATTGATTAAATGTAAAGCTTCCCATTTTTAAAATCTATTAATTAATTCCACAGAATCAACACAAAATCATCGTCCTTAGAACACAGACTAGGCATTGGCAATTTAACCTTGTCAGTGTATAAAAGATAACCGTTATCGCTCATTTGTTTTCTATCATCGTGGGATTATTTAATTACTTGAATATTGGTTTTTCTAATGTTTCTGCGAGACTCAGTCGCTCATTTTATGTTCATGGATCCTCGTGTTCACCCATGTTTATAATAAGCCTCAAGCGTTTAAATAATGCTTATCCCCGTCTCAAGCGCACACTTCTGCAGAGCCTCACGACCTCATAATGTTGACAGCCACACGGCTCCACGTTTGGGAGTAATTGCACTCATTTTCGCAAGAAACATCAAACATGAAACAGCATGAAACATCCCACACTACACTACACGGCTAGAAAATAGACGACTTATCATTCAAGATTTTTGTAACACCTTGTGCCTTCACGAGTCCACGCGAGAAAAAATTGACGAAACACTATGAAGCGCGAATTATCCAAATTGTTCCTTTCAGACACTTTGCGAGATTTTCTCTCTCTTTTAGCCTTGTATTCATAATTCGCCATTTTCTTTATCTGCTTCTGCGTTCCTTTAGACCCCGTTCGTCCGACCTATTCGGCCTCTCTCGCGCCACGCCCCTCCTGCTTCGCCCCCTCCATGGCGCTCCGTGGCTGAAATTTTGCATATTAATTGCTTTTATTGAAGCTCGTCACGGCCCCCTGGAACTCCTCGCTTGTTCCGCGCGGCCTTCGCTTGATGAGCTCGTGGGCCTCGCCGTAAGGCCTGGAGCCGGTCCGCTCTGGAGGACTCGCCCCGGTAGTTTGCCCGGTCCCGACCCGAGTGATATGGAAGCCAGCGCTCTGCACCCGCACCCTGTGTTCGCGGGTTCAAACCTGGATCAACACAGGGCGTTTTCGAAGGCCGGAATATACTGTACGTGCCATGACACTCTTGTTGCATGTAGAAGAATCCTGGCCCAATTAAATTCTACTGCAACTATTACTCTACTCACACTGTGCATTCATACATTCTATTGGTCAAAGAACGGAGTAAGAACGGAGTAAGAACGGAGTATCTCACCAAAGCCATTGTACCATTCCCCGATGGTTAAGAGAGAGCGAAATATTATTTGGTAATGCTAGAAGTCCAGGTGCTTAATAAACAAATTTTCAGTAATACATTTGATTTCTGGAGTGGTATGAGGTATCCAAGAGCACGTATGTTAAATATATGAGCAACGACAACAACAATTCGGTTAGTCTTCTCGAATTCTGTAGAGGATTTGTAGGAAATCCAGAAGTCTGGGGTCACGAGATTATAAATCCTACCCCCAAAACTTGATTGAAATAAAATTAATTAATTATTGAAAAATGATTTTACAAAAATGTACAATTCACCCAAAAAATGAGAATAACTAAATAAATTAGGTATGATATTGACGTAATAAATTTTGCAAATAGAAATAATAAAATACATACTCCTACGCTATAACAAGATTGTCACACCCCCTTCAATCGAGTGTTTAAAACTCCTAAAAATGTCTTTATAAAACTTGATCACTCATTATTGAAAAAAATGTTATTTAAATATTTTACTCAAAGTACGATGAATGTTGAAAATTGTTACTAACAATTCACATATAAATGTAAAATTTAAAACAAGCTACAGTTATGAAGTAATTCAATTTGAGGAAAATGCAAAGCTTTTATTACCATGAAATACGTTTAATTACTTTCATCCGAATTCATATAATCTGATCCATGCGCATACGCCAAAACCTATAATAAACTTATTCCTAAAAGTTATCATATTAACATGAACCAGCAATCAGGTATTCCAAACAATCCCATGAAACAAATGGCAATTTCTCTTGTAATTAGCTGACTAAAATCACATTTTCATTCTCATTATTGGTATCTATCGTGCTTTTTAGTTGGAAACATGACTATGAAACTCGTTTCATTAGGATCGCTAATCGTATTTCCGAAATGTCACTAGTGGTCGGACAGATCGTGCACGCTAATCAGGGTGTTGATTTAGCAAGATTAACTGCATCTCATCGAACAGCTCAAAATAATATACACAAATGAATTAAAAAATATTTTAGTTTCCTCCAGATTAAAATAAGAATTAATCTGAGTGTTATTAAAAACAACGTTTGGTATTTCTCTGTCAGGTCCCAATGTCATCGGGAAAGGGTGAGAGACTGCGTTATTCGTTTGATTAATGAATTCGCTAAACAGGCAAACATTGGAAAGAAAGCCACAGCACACACCTCTCAAAACCAGATAATTTATAATAATTTTCTGTATTTAAAATAAAGGGCCAAATACAGTGTGACAAAATTGAAAAGACCATTTAAAGAAAAGTAAATAATAATATGAATATTTGCTCTATCTTGTCCCGTCTCATAAGTGGCGCTCTTTCAGGCCGCTGCAATGGAGTTTGCCTGTTTTGGATGCACATCACCACTCGTTGCCGTCTCCCCGAGCCGCTTTCCCCCCAAAGAGGAAGTGCGAGCATAAATATATTCAACAAAGCTTGTATTTACGTTCAGTGCTGAGGAAACTCAAATTAATTAATGGATAAGGAAAATGTCTGTTAAAAATATTAATTCCTATAGCTACTTAAATAATTATATAGTGCACCAGGATAGTCTCTCCGTATCGAGGCAAATCAGGCCTTCTAGTAAAAATTTCATTTATGCTTGTATCAATCATATCACTAAGAAACAAATGATTTACAAAGTATCAAAAAAATGAAAAACACAGACAGTCATCTACTTTTGAACGAAGCGTAACTAATGATTCCCAATTGACATTCTCCCTAATGTTTCTATTCGCAAATATAAGCAAGTGATAACGTATTTAGGGCCCATTTACTTTACCTTACCTTTCATTTAATGAAAAAAATTCGAAATTTTATTGAGCAGAAAATCTTTTCTGAACAAAAACCTTTAGTATTTAAAATGAATAGGCAATCTACGTAGTAAATAGTATATAATGAAAAACACAAAATAGATTGTGGACAAAGCATATAACGTACAGGGCGCTAAGAAAGTTTCTCCGCAGTGATGCCTTGCCGGTGAGACTGCTGGCAACAGGCGTTATGTTAGTAGCACGAGGTGCAGCTTGTAACAAAGGAAAGCTTATCTCCACAATTGCGTACTCTCCACAATCATAATAGACGCTGGAAGTGTAATCATTTGGTTAATAATGGCTTTACTCAGACGCTCATCTTATTTTGTTGTTTTTTATTTTGTTGATACTTTGATGCAGAGGAAGCCTGCGACATGTCAGGCGAAACGTCGGCACCCCAGCCAACGACGCGGCGTCTCCCGGATAGCCGAGAATTCATGGATTCGAGCCGCGGAAGCTTACGTATACATGAGACACCATTGGTCAACCAAGGCGCGTAGCGGGCTGTCGAGCAATAGGACAGGACGGAACAGCAGCAACTGAAGTTGGTCTTTAGTGAGAAGTATCAACAGAAAGCAATCGATATTTTGTCACGTGTGGGAGGTTGAGCTTCTACCAGATGCGCGGATCATACAGTTGGCAAAGCTAATACAGCGATTTTTAAGTTTCAAGATAGACTGTTTTTAAGTGCAATGATTAGTGAGTGTATAATAAACGCATTATTCAATAATCAGCAACATCGTCTGACACATGTCCTTTTACGAAACATTTTAGTTATCGTAATTATATGTAGTACATTACGTTTTTTTAAGATACAGCAGGATACTCTCCTTTAGTCCACTACAACATATAAGAACCTATCTTGGTAAATATAAAACATTTCAATTTTACTTTTAGGAATATATTTAACTTCATGTTCCCAATGAATATAAATTGTATTGTTTTATAATATACAAACCTTCCTCATTTCAAAGTTTTGGAGAAAAGTACTGAACGACAGGAAACAGTATTTCAAAGATTTTCCATTTACCGTGTTCTACATATTTGTAGTATTGCACATTACGGAGTTTTATGCCCTACATTACATATTTGTCCCTCGATGTTAGGCAAGCCGGTTTGAATCGGTGTACGGCGTGCAAATGAAATCTTTTTGACAGCATCCTGCACAAGATTTTGTGTTTTCATAATATACAATTATATTTGTATCCCGTTTATGTTGAAAATAATGTATCCCGTGTATTTTTAACAATAAATACGATTATTATGTTCTGAAATATTTTCTTCAATGTATCTTAGTCCCACACTCATCTCAGCACCTACAAGAGCATATTGTGCACTTTTGGATGGCTCTTTGGAGCATATTAGGTGGACTGGCCAAACTAGAGAATGAAAAGCTGAGCAGCAACGTACGTCCATAATCCCAAATCCATTCCTAATTGTTAAAAGATTCCCCTGCAAATTTAAATTCATCTCTACGACAAGAAGTAACTTCGAAGTATTTTTAATAAGAGTCTATCTGAGTTATGAATGCAATTAATTTTAAAAGTCAGACCTCAAATGAAAGTGTCACGCTTCTGCACTCGTCTCTCTGAAACGAAGTATTCAAAGAATTCTACACTAAAATAGTTTGAAGCGTTGTTCTTTGCAAGAAAGTTCTCGGGTGACGGGATGGGTTCACTACCAAAAGGTAGGAGTACTGTAATTGTTGTTTAAACAGGACACAGAAACGAAATTTTTGTGCCAGGCTGTGTAACCCGCTTTTTATAAACCTATGTTTGTTGGATGTCCGTTGGGTTCTGCGCAACCTCAGAAGCTTTGACCAAAAAGTCACACTCATGCTTGTACTACCGATGTTACTACTACTGTCGTTAGTAAAAGAATATGCGCGTTTGTTTCAAATAAGCAAATTAACGTAGATCCCGAGCGAAGCCACACAGCCTAAATTCTGTACCTCTAAACATTGACGTCCAGATTAGTATCACTATTCGTTCTCTCAAGTTGCATAGAAGATGCCTCTACTTATGACAAGAGTTAGCATATCTTCTTAACGTGTCAATTGCGGCTTATATATCTGACGCGAACACATGGTACATCTTGAATGGTGATTTTCTAAATAAAATCATCTTAGAGGCATACAAATAAAATTCACCTTTGGCATTGCAATCCTGAAATATACCATGAACTGATAACCAAAACGTTCCATAACCAGAAAATCTGCAATCATACAGCTGATATCAAATACACGACTGTGACTGAGGGAGTTTATTATCTCACATGACATTGTCTTCCTTGAACGTCTTTACTACATATTACGTAGCCAATGAGCTTCCGTCCCGCGACAGTGTATGCTCCCATAGGCGCCTGCGATCATGGACATTTCCACCATAATCCAGCTACAGCTGCTTTCCGCTTACCCTACGTCGCTTTTCGTTCACCTTTCTGCACTTATTAGTCCCGAACGTTTGAGTGATTTTGTTAAAAGGGCCGTAGACCGTGAAATTTTTCCGTCCTTGAAAGTTTTCCGAATTCTACGTAGAAAGAAGAGAGTGCAAGAGACATAAACCAAAGAAAGAGAGGAAAGAGAATGAAGTAAGAGCAAAGAAGATTAAAGGAGAATTACATTTTAATTTTAAAAAATGCTATTCAGCAGTTGTCTCAATACTTACCGTGACAGAGATATGTATCTAAATGTTTGATCAGTGGCAGCTGCCAATGTAGATTACGAAAATACTGTTAATAGCAGTGGCGAAGATCAATAAGTTTGTTATTAGAATTTTAAATTGATTAAGTGCATTATCTTTTTACATTATTCCTTCTTATATTCTAATATTATATTATTTAATAATATTTTGAGAAAGTGCACAACAATTTAAGCTTCAAGTGTCTACAAATTTGATCAGTGAACGTTTTGTCGCACATAAATAATTGTGTTTTTTGACTGTAGTTGTTTTTTTAAAATAATCCTTCAATTGTTCTATCTTTTACTCGTCCCAAGTTCTATATTTACATTTCGTAACACTACAGTTCGTGTGAAGAGGCTGAATTTCCGTATTTTTGGTGTTGTTCTCCTTCGCGCACGATGGCGACCCCCTCCTCTGAGACACTTTCTTGCGGAGCCCTCTCTCCTGTGCGGCCCCAAGCGCTTCCATCAAGGGCGTCTCGGGCCTCTCGCGCGACTCTCCGGCCCTCCCTTTGAGCCGCCCGTGGGTCAGCGGAGCGCGGCGCGGCGCGGCGGCTGCAAAGTGGCCCGCCCAGGGCAGGGCGGCGCGGACGCGAAAACCGGCCGCCCGCCCCCGCCCCGCCCAGCCGCCCTGTTTGCGAGCGAGCGTCACGTCCATTTAAATGTCCCGGCGCGTAATTGGCACGGAGACCCGCGCGGCGCAGCGTTCCTTCCCCCCCACCTCTTCCCACCCCCCGCTTCCCCGGCTCCGCCCCTCTGCTCTTCCCCTCGTGCAACTCTTACGCCCATCTTGCGTAGCAGTGGCCGAGCCCCTCCTAGCGATCTGCCCCCCACTCCCACAGCCTCCCGCGGTTTAGACTCTCCCCAGCCCCCCTCTCCCTTACGCCCTTCGCGTGTTCCCACGCCAATCCCTCGCGTCGCTGCCATGATCACCCTACGCCCTTCGATCTCCCACGGCGAGAGATCCGATTCCTCAACTGTGGTGCCCCTCAGTGGGAGAGCCTTGGGTCGACTCCCGACGGTGGTAGAATTTTTGACACTAGCTTGTCAGCTAGGTCAAAGAACACAGAGTCACTGTTTGGAGGAGAATTCTAGCGGCGACTGGAGGAGAAATTTTAGAATCGGTAGTTTTCCGTGGTTCCTCCGATCAACAGGCGAATGCCGGAGCAGTATCCTAACAAACGGGCCACGGAAGGCGCGCGAACTCTCCTTCCTCTTCCTTGTCTTATCCTCACCCCTAACGTACACGCACACTCACATTCACTACTCTACCACATATGTGGGAAGACCGGACGGGGGTTTGGCGTTTATCCCGGCTGGGGTGGGGCCCCCGCTGGTGGGAGATACCTGGTTGAGGAAAACGCCGCTAACCGACGGTAGGTCGGCGGCAGATCTTACCACCTAACGAGGGAAGATCACCGCCATCTCCCGGGGTAGCAAACCATACCATACACTTACGGGCCTGGTAGTTGGCGTGCCCGAAATCACCACTGAAACAAAATCGCCCGCCGATGACGTGCCCTCCCCTCGCCCCATCGCTGCAACGCGTCGCAGGAGACGGCAGCGGGGCGGGGTTGGCTCTCCGCCGCTGCGCCGGGGACGGGGGAAATAACGCCTCCTCCATCCGCCCCTTCCACCCCGACAGAGCTCGCCCGCGCCCTCGTCTGTTCTAATATTCCGAGCCCCGCCGTCCTCCCAGCCTACGCGGTTTGCAACTTCATTATCTCTTTCTGCTCCGCCGCTCCTTTCTACCTCGCAACTCCCACCTGCGCCTCTTTCTTTCTTTTTGGAGGAATATCTCACAATTCTATCTCTCCATTTCCTTTATTAAATTAGCTCTGTTTACGCCTCTAGGATTCACTTCTACTGCACTCTCTTTCCTTCTGCAGAACCTTCCACTGTTCACGGAAGAGCTCTACTTTTTTTCCTTCCCGGTTTTACTCCTTCCCCTTTTTCCCTTCCCTATGTGAAGAGCTCTTAAATGAAACATCGGGCAATTCCATCTGCCATCATTACTGCGAAGTACACTTGGTGAGTAATTGCCGCACTAATGCCGATTTTGATTTTCTTTCTCGTTGGGCCCTAATACGTATGTGTACTTACCCTCCTACACATATTTAACTATTACGAATAAATACCTGAGATATACACGTACGAGTATTTTCAACCGATGATCAGGTGAAGTTCACGCCGAGGACAGGATCAATACGATCACGTAAGGCGCACGTGAGACGTATAGAAGCAGTCTCTTTGCACACAAACCCCCGTCGTATATTTTAGAATGCACTCACTTAGCAACAAATTCACTTATATAACACAGACATCTTTCTCTTGCACAACCCGGCGCCCACCCCTCTTTTGCGGAGTCTCTGTGCCGGCGGTGAAATGCCTTCTCGGCGGGCGCCGGGGCTACGTGCCTTGAAGCGAGCTCGCGAGACGCAATCCCCGGTGAGGACGTGAAGACTCGACGCCCAGGGAGGACAACCAGGCGGAGTGAACGTTCGGCCCGCAGAAGAGAGCGGGCGCGGACAAGGTACGGAGGGCAGACAGGATGGCGCATGAAGGACTGGATGGCGTCAGCTTTGGAGAGACAGAAGACGAAGTGAAGTAAACAACAGGAATAGTACATGAGATATGGATGGCAGGCGAGATGGCGATAGCTATTAGAAGACGCAGATGCTGAATGGCATGGACAGCGAGAATCGCACTGCATTGGGAGAAAGAGAGTGGAGCATGGGAGGGCACAAGGGATGGTGGATAGAGTGGCGTCATACATAGCAAGAAAGAGATGAGGATGGTAATGCAACAGGGTTGATAAATCTGAGAGGAGAGAGAGCGGACTGACGTGTGAGTTGGGAGAAGAAGAATGAAAACGATAAGAGCCGCAAAGATGGCGCCTGAAACGAAAACGACAGATGCAGTGTCATAAGCTGTCGGAGGGAGGAGATGGAACGCGCCGGCGATGTGGATGGCTGATGGGGTGGAGTCTGTTCTCGGTGCCGACGCCTGGGAGACGTACATACACACGACGGCGAGGAGCGTGTTGCGCCGGGTCACAAATTCCCTTTGAGAGGCGCACAAAAGAACTGCGTTTTGGGGAGGTGACATTCGTGACTGGCGTACGTCTCAGTCTAGTGTTTGTTTTCTTGTTTGCGAAACGAAAATAACACAATTTGTTGCGGTGGAGCACACATTGGTGCAGTCGGAGTCACTTTTTCTCTCGCCAATGTTGAATAAGAAAAAATCTTATACTTTTTCCACAAGAAGTATACTACAATCAACCATTTTATGACGCACGAATTTAGAACACTTCAGCGTAATACCGTATTTCTGCTTATAAAAGACACCATAAAGTGTTTAAGTGTTCACTATTCATGAGCTACAAAACATGAAAACATTCACAGAGGTTCATTATTTACTGCCGTTCTAATGATATTTTCACTTATTTTCTTCATAACACCTGTAAGAACCTAGGTACACAGAAGTTTGGTAATGAAAATTATCGTACTAGTTTATGCTCATGGGTGCAAATGGGATGTAATATCATTTTTATTACTGTAAATATAGTCCAAAAGAGAATTCAATGTAAATACAATACTAATATAAAAGGAGATTAAAAAAATTGCTGAAATACATGGGGCACCTCTTTTCTTCGCGTAAATACAATTTGTACACTAGTTTTGAATATCAGAAGGAGAGAACTACTAGAAAAAAATTGAAATTAATTCTACGAAACAACAAACAAGGAAACATTGAAGCAATAAAATACGTATACCAATTTTTTTTCAGAGATCGTATTCTTAGAAATAATAATCTATAGATATTCTGGAATATTATTAACAAGCAATGATACAATTATCTTAATTTGAAAATATTTAAATGCTGTAATTTATCTCACTCCAATATATGCGTGTACATGTTTTGTCGCGGGTTCCCCCCCCCCCACAGTTACAGACATACCACGAAACGAGAATTATGAATAGATGAACGAGCGTTGCACCCTTGAAGATATTACATGAAATAAATCGGAAATTCCTAGCCGCAAATGAAGGAATTTCCTGCTCCCCATCTCCGGAAGCCCTGTCGGTTCGAGGGTCCCGAGCGCTTCGCGCGGAGACGGAAGGGGCGGCGCAGTACTCACCATATCGTCGGAGTCCGGGCCGCGCGCGGGAGGGGAAGCGAAGGCCGGGGACACCTCAGTTCACCTGCGAACACAACAGAGGGCGCCATCAGCACACAATTAGCACACACGGCGTCTCCCCGGAGGGACAACAAGCACAGTCGCAATACAGTAGTTCTTATACGCGATTACCTATTTAAAGCACACTCTCGTAGATAACGGTTTTGCTGTGTACAAAAATAATGTTCATATTGTTATTGTGTTTTTCAAAATTATGACTAATTTTAAGAATTGTTCAATGCAGCAATTATTAAGTTGCGTTGGAAATTTCCAGTGAATGATTCTGGGCGGACTGGGGCGGGGACTGGGGCGGGACTGGGGCGGGGCTTGGCGGGACTGGGCGGGAGCTGGGCGGGACTGGGCGGGACTGGGCGGGACTGGGCGGGGACTGGGCGGGACTGCGGGCGGGACTGGGCGGGTTAGACGGGCAGGTAGGGCCGAAGGGCAGGTAGAAGTGGGCCGGTTTAGGGCAGTGGGTTGGTCCGCTGGTACCTGAGGTAAGAGGCGGAGTAGTGGCGTGGCTGGGCGGGCAGGTAGGGGGCAGGGCTGCGGTGGGGTTGTGGCTGTATTGGGGCCGGGGCGGGGGGTGGGCTAGGCGCCTCGCCCCCCCCCCTTCCTCGACCCGTGCTGACCGCGCCCGACAGCGCAATCTGGCGCCGTCCGCTGTGTAAACCGCGACGCACAACGCCGCAAGGTTGGGGAGGGAGAAGAGGGCCTCTGTTTTTGCGATTCCCCGGAGGCTATCGAACGTTCCAGGAAGCGACGGCCGCAGCAGTGGCGGTGCCTTCTGTGACGAAGGGACGGCGATGAGGACGGTGATTACAGTGACGGCTGACGGCGGTGACAGCGTCAACTCGTCTCATATTTAACATTCCATAATTTACCCCTTTATCTTGCCTTGCTCCGGACACGTTTCACTACCACCAAAATTTTACTCTCATCTCTGTCGGTGAACTTTTCGTTAAAAGCTGAAACACAATACTTAAAATTAACAAAACTTTTAACAGAGTCTTTACCCGATTGGAATAGATAATGCTTGCTATACTAGTCACCTAAATAGCATACACCAGTTCTACATTTTTTTGCAATTTGATAAAAACTCACTAACGATTCTTGTTATTCAATTCATACCAACTAATTCTACGGCCATGTTATTACTTTTGCAATTTATCAGTTGATTATTGCTTCCTTATAAAATTTCGGAAATGTTGGAACACAAAGAAATTAGAAAAATAATTAGACATGTAGATTATCATTATTATTAACTTTTAGAAACTTTAAAACCAATATGCGAAACGTTAGTTCTAATATCTCTAAATTTAGTATAAATTTTCTAAAAACACATGTGATGCTGTATAACAATAATCATTCTCAGAAATAAATTATCTACAGCTGAATTATAAGTAAAATCAATAAGAAAATGGATCAATAATCTTTTCCGCTAATGTGAACACATGATCAAGAATATTAACTGTAATTAACACTTAATATTAAAAAAAACTTCTGTAGAGCTCATACCGAAAAACACTGAGCTCATCCAAATAGAAATAGCTTCAAAGGAAAGATTCAGATCGGTTTGTGAACTCGCAAGCTTGATTTCCGGGTATTCATCGATGTTTACCATTGTGTTGTGAGTTGGTTAGTATGATACTTACCACGTATCTGTTTAACAAAATTCTCACATTCATGATTGATATTGGTGAGACATATATTACGCCTTGCACTTGGGCGGTTCTGTTTCCGACTCCTACGATTCCACGATGGGACAGACCCAACTTTCATGCATCACCCCTTTAAGTGCGGATCGTTCCCCTTCAGGCAAATATCCACTACCAGATATCGAGTAGCTTACCTGAGGTGGCCCCACGGGGTACTTCAGCAGCTCTGTTCAATCCCGAAAATAAAGACGGAAATGGGCCTTGGGGCCACTCCCAACGCCAATGGTTGGGGGCGAGACTCACATGACACAAAAGAGAATGGATAATGTAAAAGAAATGAATGAAACGGACAACTGCCGCGGAGGCTCGCATGCTACGGAAACTTGCAAGATGGCAGGGCACTTTAGAGGCATGTAGTCTGTGGTGTTCTAATACAAAACTGAATACATACCTTACATACATACAAACATACATATAGTACGTACAATGAAACATACATACATGACATACCTACAAACATACATATAGTACGTACAATGACACATACATACATGACATACATACATGACATACATACAGGACATACATACAAACACACACACACAAGTATAGCTATTTAAGCTCAACAGTATGTAGTATGTTTTAAAATAATCTTGATTGTTTTTTATGAGTTTGTGTTCGTCAAGAGTAAGTCGTGCAAATTACCGGCAACCGCGCAACGTTACAACCTCCCCCTCGTGTTAAGGGCGCAGCGTGCGTGGCTCTTCGTCGCCGCCGCCAAGGCCCCCTTCGTCTTTCTCAAGGGCTTCTTCTGACGGGCGGGAGCTCGTGCGCTTCTGTCAACCGCTGCCAACATTTGTCACATAAATACGCGACATATTTCGGCGCCGCGAGACGGCGCGACGCGACGCGACGCGACGCAACGCGCAGAAGCGCCGGCATTCGGCAAGTGGGCGGGGCCCGGGCTGGGGAGCCGGCTTCGTGACCCGGGAGACAAGGAGGGGCCGTCTCGCGGAAGAAGGCAACCTCTGTAAGCGCCCAGAGTCCCTTGGAAGGAACTCTCACTGACCCGTGCTCTCGAGTCACGTGAGTACGGCTCCTAAAAGTGGATCAGGGGCGTATGTAGTTCCTGACTTACGACACATGACATGCTAAGGAGAAGTAATAGCTGCGCACGTTTTCTAGAGCTCTGCTACCTCTGCCCTTTGCCTTCTAGCATTCAGAGCACATTATAAATATAGTAACGGATGTTGTTGAAAATACAATACTGTATAAATTCATATCCCATGCCATAGAAACCATTTGTATCAGTACTAGCTCCATTTTCCTTTGACAGTACTGCCGAGAAAATAACAAACCCCTCATTGGGCCACCCGACCGCATGACCGAGGTTCAGTTTGAAGCAAGTTTCCTCGTGGCGGCAGCGATGCTACTCCTTCATTTATTATCTTTAGTTGAAAATCGAAAGTCACAGATAAAAAAGAAGAAACAACGTGGAGAAATATCATTTAAGAGAACGACTGGATTCAGACAGACCTAATAACCGGTAAGTTGAACTTCCGAATTCAATGCAATACTTAATCGGAGCACATTGTCAAAATGTTTGAGGCCAGACTCGGACCTTCCTACAAAATAAAAAAATAAAAAAAACTTTACAGACATAAAGAATTTTGTTTGTGTAAGTATAACTCGTTAGTTAGATAATAGTCTATTGTCATTTAGTTAGATAACAGTAAATTTCTCATCAAAGATACCAAACGTCCAAATGAACTAGAATTGCGATCAATTGAACTAGAATATCCGACAGCTGATGGATCTGCACTAGAAAGATATTTTGTAAAACGAGAAATCGAGCCACTTAACTAGTCACGCACGTTTGGGAGAGCATGTGACCTGGGCGCAGGGGTTTTCTTTTTTTTTTTTGTTAGCCAACGGCACATCTCATTAAGGGAAGGGGATCACAAATGCATCCATGTCCGAGGCAGGATTCATACCTGTGATCCTTCGATCCGAGATCGCCACGGCATTACTGTCTTAGCGATCTCGGCTATCCGGATCGACGGTGGTAACATAATATCGTTTAAATCACGAGGTTCGAATAATCCAGACACACACCTGCGTGGTGTCCCTCTCATAGATAATCTGCCGTACACGCTCGTCAGGCATGTTGCATTTGCAGGCGTTACAATTTGAACTTTTATCTCCTGGCCATCCGTTACTAGTCCAGGTAGAAAAATTCTTCACCTTTTTTGTTCATTCAATCGCTGTTTGAAGTTATTAATGAAGCATTATTTCGTGTTTTAACTCATTTTTATTTAATTCGTTTTTATGTACTATGAATGTGGATAATCAGCATTGCAAGAAAATGATAACTATTATGTTGATTTTTTACTGTCATTGTTTATCAATTTCTCCTTTATTTACATTGTTACTTACACATGTCCAGCGAGTAGAATTGGATAGATATTGTAAAGGTACATATTTTTGTCTGAAAATATGATTTATTTATGATTTCAATATCGTGTCCTCCGTGCCAAAAAACGCAATGATATTAATTGATAAAACTGACCAATAACGTTTCCCTGTCTAAACAGTTCTTATAGTTAAACACATAGTATTATACCTATCACAATAAATTAACTTCTGAGGTAAGAGTAATTACAGTGATTCGGCATTAAGTAGCCCGCTCAGTATATGAGGTCCAATGAGCACGTCCGTGGAAAAGTGGCACGGAGACCGAGCGAACAGCCATCCGTCCGCTCATCCATAAGTAAAGGCAATCCCGCGAGAGGAGCGGCGGCTGCGCGGGGCGCGGGCGGG
>BOPP01000122.1:1816699-1834628 GCA_017312745.1 Gryllus bimaculatus | reverse complement strand
TCCGCCAGCCTCACGCCCTACATCGCAAGCTTATCGTCACTTGTTCTCCGCCACATGCCCTCCGCCACATGCCCTCCGCCACATGCCCTCCGCCACATGCCCTCCGCCACATGCCCTCCACCACATGCTCTCCGTCACATGCCCTCCCTCACATGCCCTCCACCACAACTCTCTGTCACGAGTCCTTCACTACACCTCCTCCATCATTCCACCCTTGGCCTCCGTTGATCATTCTGCCTTCCTGACTCCATTCTCCCTGCTCCACCATCCCCTTGCCACTCTCCACCCCATCCTCAACCCTTCGCTCGACGCCAATCACCCAAGCGGCCACGAAAACTCCAAAAGTCGTCCCAGCTGTTGCCATCACAGCCAGACCGGCGCATCTCCCGCCTGGTCCCCGCCGCCAACACGTACAGCGAGCAACGAGTCGGGACGAGCTCTGTCGCGGACATTTAACAAACGACACGCGCCGCGGGCCACCATTCTTAATTCAGCGCCTCCGGCGGGAAGCGGCGGCGGCGGCGGCGCGCGGGCACTGGGGTGGGGCGGGCGAGGAGAGAATTCCGCGATTTCGCGTGAGGCGGCGCGGCGCGGCGCGGCGCGGCGCGGGGCGTGGCGTGGCACAGGGCCGCACCCCGCGGCTCAGCCGGGGCTCAGAGCTCGCTCCATGTATATTAATATACAGCCCCGTCAGGCTATTAGAGCGCTCGTTTCACTTGACGTTAAATTTGAGCACATTCTCGTAATGTCGAGTTAATTATTAAGAACCCCTAAGCAGCCCCATTCATTGATCGTTTTCTTCAATTTACGGCCGAGATCCGGGAATCGTAAGCCCCGCCGCAGCGGGATCCGCGAGGTCGTTGGTTCGACCCTCGCCGCCGGCGCCGCCGCCGTCGGCGCATTGCAGCGAGCGGTGCGGCGCGGTGAGGCGGCGCGACCAGGGCCCGCAGCGCAGCCTGCGCCAGCGTTGGGCGGCTGTGGCCCGTGATACAACGATTAGGACGTACCATGGCGCATCTTAGCAGTGTTGACAGGAAGTACTCTCGCGACAACCTTTCCAATGCTAGAAAGAGTATTTCACAATTGGTCAGAATTCGAATGAGATATAATTGCTACATTAGAGTGCACAATGTGAAACATTACTTTTAAAATGAGCTTCTTACAAAATCCACTGTTTATAATACGGAAGATATCATTAATATGTTTCCCAAATGGAATTTTTATTCTTCAAAACTTCTATGAAGCCAGCAAATTAACACGTTCATTAACGTCATATCTTGTACCTCATGTACTAAGCGAAACTTAATCAAACTTTTCAATATTGTAGTACTAAGAAGACGTCGAAGAAACTTTTAACTTAAGAAATTTTGAAAATTTCAAGGGTTTTAAAGAAAATGAGACCAGCACTATTCTTCTTATTTTACACTATCGGAGGATAAAATTTAATAAAAAATGTTGGCGTAATTATTGAGGAAATTATGAAAGTATTGATGATTCTTTGTGTAAAGTACACCCGAAAGTTAAAATATCTGTTTCAAACTTGCAGAGCATCAGCTCCTTTAAATCGATCGGAGAATATCAATTTTGGAGAAAATCGTTTGAACAATTGAGGTTGACAGAAATTTTGCCGACAATTTGTTTTTCGGACTTGTAAAGCATGGATTCTGATTACACGACGTGTTAGAAGAAGAAATTTTCTAAATTTAGTAACAACATTTATCCACTTTTTAGTTACCAGAGCCCGGCAATAAGAATACTTCAGTCAAAAATGTTCCGTTTTTCGGCGTACGATAACAATACGTTCTCTTCTTCCAAAGAAAGATGGACAAAGTAAAAATTATATTTGTGATTTTTTTGAAAAAATCAAAGAATATGGAAATGACGTTTATATAGTTTACAGTGTTGTCTCACATATACAGTTTTTTACCACTTCTCCTGTATTTAGGGATCTCCCTCCCCAAACCTGTATTTTCGTTGAAATCCCGAAATCGATTTTACGCTGTATTACATATGATCTCCGTGTTCTTCGTATATTACTCCGTATATGTGTACGCATACGAGAAAATAACAATAATCAGTAGTAAAGCTTTATAGTCACAAATGTGTAAGGTACTTGAAGAATGCCAATACAAGTTTTATTAAAATGCTTTAAATGTTATAACGTTTGTATAGCTCTTCATAATCCTCGTTGTTTGCAATATTATCCTACAAAATTACCTTCTTAAATTAAACAAAGGAATTTTCAACCTATTTTTTAAAAAAATTCTGGTGGCAGTCTCCCAAACAAAACGGCCTGCAGGATGGAAACGGTCTTTTAAATGAAATTTTCCGTAAACAAAATAATCCTATGAATCGGAAATTTATGTCGCACTCGGCCGTCCTGCCCGCCGGAATATTCCCGGGCACGAGTCCCTCTTTTATGCCCGCAAAGAACGAACTACACGACGGGGAGATCATCGCTGTCGGGCGAAAAGGGCGATATTTCCGCCGAAAATGTAAGGGCATTGTGCGCCCCCCCTGGGCTCTCCCGGGAGCCGGGCCTTATCTATGGGCGCGGCTCGCAAATCGCCTGGCTCGGCCGCCGCGCCGCAGCGCAGCGCAGCGCTAGGCCACGGGGCTGGCTGGCCTCACGGCACGGCCCCCTCCACGGCCGCCACCGCCGCCGCTCACTTATTTAATATGGCCGGGGGCGGCGGGCGCAGCGGCGCGCGCCCCGCGTGCCACGCCCACCCACGCCCCCGCTCCCTTACCCTGCTTCCTGTTGTTCCTTTGGTCCTCCGGCGGTTTACTCTGCTTTCATCCGATTCTTTTTCTTCTCTTTTGACGATTGCTACTACTTCGTGTTCATCAATTCATTTTTTGTCCAGATTATTTTTTATTAAAAAGAAGCAAGTTGGAAGTCCGCGACGTCTGCAAGTGTAGTTTACATTTTTCTGTACGTTATATACACTTTTTGTTTTGAAATGTTGATATCACGCATAACCTGGCGGTAATGCTGGTAGTATCGAGCACAGGCAAGACAGTTTAGGGCGATTACGGTGGCAAGGCGCAGGGTGGCTTATAGCAAGCTTATAGCTAGGGCAGACTAGGGCCTCAAAATGTGACAGAAGGCCCCAAAACAGTTTTTTTGTAGTTTTCGGAGTGAGGAACATACCTCGACGGCCGTCTATGTTGCGCATTGCATGCAACCTCTGGACGCAATTGGGTATGAGCCTACGTTACCAATTATCCCTACAATTGCATATTTATGTCTTAAAACTGTTTTATCCGCCTCCGCAGGACAATTTTACATTGATTCATTAGTAACATATTTACGGGGCTTAGTTGATGGTGCTAAGTTACTTTAATAAGTATTGATAGTTCAAAAATTGATTCAACCCACGATTCGATCTTACAGAAATAATGGACACTAGCTGGTCCCGGGAGAATAATCCGAATTTTGTGACGCAGTGTTTCAAAAGTGAAAATAACTTCAATAAATTACAGTGGCTCGAATGTGCGTTTTACATCATATAGGCTTACATATGATTACAGGCATCATATACGCCAATGTTGTAAGTGAATTTATGAAAATTTAGAGTGTACTGACATCAGAGAACCCAATAGAGGTATTTGTCGCAAGAGAATCAGAATGTATTTGTATCTATTTGTATCTGGTCAGAATGTCGTAAAGAACTTAATTACTGACTGGTTGTCTGACGTCGCGATCCCAGCCACCTTAATGACTTCCACCCAATGAGAATTAGAACACATAAAAGCAACACTCGAATAAAGGCGAATTTAAATAATAATACGAATAATAATAATTTAAATAATAATAATAATAATAATAATAATAATGCATTTGTTCAAAACTATTATGCATGTTATTAATGTTTCGCCGTAAATGCATTTTCTGAAGTTCTCGGGAATATGTAATATGCTATCAAGTGATAGCTAGACGTTGGGCAGAAGGCCTGTTGTAACAAAAGTCACTTTTATAAACAATAATAGAAAGTTAAAAAAAGTTGCAATTATTGGATTATTCGAAAACAAAATTTTACTGCCTTTACGTAACTCAAAACCGAATTTAAGCTTCCAAAACATACAGTGTTTTAATATTGCGCGATTATGCCGTATGTTGTGGCGTAAATCGTTTTGCGGATTCTGTTTTACCCTTCCAATTATTTCGTAGCATAACATAATCTTAAATTTATTTAAGGTCTTGGGAGTTATTCCCTACCAAACAGTAGCTCACATGGGCAAGATTTTGTGTCAATTGCTTCTTGAAACTTGAACACAATCATCATTTTAACTAATCTAAGATAGAAAGGACTAGTTAGACCCATGTAAAAGTTCCTCACGTCGTGAAGCGTAATATGATCAGTTGGACACCCGAATCTAACTTTTAACGGATTCAGTCGTTCATCTATGTGTTACAGCCTCTCTGACCCCTTATTGTATTTGGGTAGACATTATAATCTTGCTATGAGTTCAGATTAAATTTAGCGTCATGTCATTCAATTTAATTTTAAAGTTTTCGAGATTCTGCTCGTTTGTGTTGACATCTACGGATTAGGGCCCCCAGAAGTGCTAAATTTCCAAACCTACACTACAAAATTTAAAAAGGAGTAATTTTGTAGATTGGCTTAAAAATACTCGTGGCCCCACTGGTCCGCTCCCACAGGTTTGCGTTCTGCATATTTTACCACAGGTATGTCCATCATGTTCCCCGAACATTCTCTTTCAGGTTCCCCATATGATCTCCCATATGATCACCCGCAAGTTGTTCCACATGTTCCCTCAGCGTGTTCCTCTCATGTTCAACTCATATTCTTCCACATGTTTAATTTGAAATCAATCTAGAATTTTCGCTAGGCAGTATTTTAAATGGGTTTTCATTTATGGTATATTTTCCTAAACCTTAAAGCAACGGACATTTCTGAACACGCCTTGGCATATGAAACTGGAAAATTTAAATAAAATTATACAGGACAAGCTAATTACTAAAATGGGGTACAGGGGTCCAAAATACATCATTTTCTTCATTCACAAAAGTCGCAATAACCAAAACATCGATCATTTTAAATCACTATTTGGAAAGGTAAGCTGCTTCTTACTAGAACCTAACTTTAAACGTTTCTGACAACTTGTGCTGCGAAGTGGCGATAAAGAAAAACGACAATACAACGACCAAAAAGGCATCATTTTGTAGGAACACGAAAATCTGCTTTTAATAACCCAGGATGTCGTTTCCATCTTCTCCACGACGGTGTTGTGACATGTGGCCGTTCAAGTGGACGACTGCTGGTTTCTGCATCAACCTGCGAAGCCCTAATTGTTTCCTCTCAAATCTGTTTAATGCAGGACTGGATATAATTATATATCCAGCAGTATTCAGTACACAAACGAGATGATGTCATGATTTCTTATAAACGGCACAAGACAGTAATATTTTGTTCATTATTAAATATAGACGAAGATATTTTGGTGTGAATAAGAGAGCAAATAATGCTTGTACGAACTTCTTGCACCCACACAAACATTATTTTGTTGGTAAATAATATTTTGAACTAAAAATAGATTCGTATTAAAACTAATGTTAAAATTGCACGCTTTTTCAGTGTGCATTCTATTATATAATCCCGTTCTATGGATGTATTAACATTCTAATACTGGTGTTTACTAACAGATACAAACACAAACCCTTGGGGTTAAACTGTCCTCAACATAAAACTATCACGAGTAATACGACGAGTGGTCTGGAAGTTATCGATAAATCCCCGTCTCGCAAAGAGGGGAGGGGACTTATCTTAACAATTTCCAAAGCACGGGTGGTATTTAGTATGACTACCTCTCCAATGAAATTTTAATTTGGGAATCTGGTTCTTAATACTCATTACGTAAGTTTATCTGCTATGTTTATATAGTTTTAATGATTCCAATTACTACGTTGATACATGCATTCTTTATTTTCTGATCCAAGACGATCTGCAATGTTCAAATCAAGGGGGTGAAACTCTACAAGTTAAGATTAATACAGTACAAATATGCATAAATAAAAAATGCACGTAATGAAAATTAAAAAATTCTGGATTTATTTGATGAATTACTTATTATTGAATCCACAACCATACTCTTGCCCATTCGATTTTCTCATATTGACATCCCAGTCCTTCAAAATATTAGCAATTTTTTGTGTTGTATCGTCTTCCACAACGTAGCTTCGCTTCTTACAAAAATTTTGAAATAGTTTTCAAACCTATTTTCTATTTTTCTCTGTGTTCTCTGGAGTACCATATCGAACAATTTCATTTATTTCTTGTTCAGATACATCAGCAAAATTTTCGCCATTTCATACACTAAATACGACAATGGATAAGAGCGCTTCGATGTAAATAACCACACGGATGATACATACCGTCTCCTAAGATTGATGAATTGCAGCTAATGATTGCGCACTGAGGTAGTGATAAGAAAAACTGATCATTCTTCTGTGAATAACTCAATACCGTATGTATTCTTAAACGCTATTGGTCTGAATTTCATGAGTGAAATAGTCAATTTAGGTCTTTTAGCACAGAGTGGGATGACCAGAGGATCTTGACTAACAAAAATGTAAAGCAAAGGCCGAGAAAGATAATTTTGTTGATAAAGGACGAACAAAGATAACTTGAAACTCCCTGGAGGGATCAAAAACCCAAGAAGCAAGAGATACAGCATATGCAAAACCTGACAGCTTGTGTATTTCAGTTTGAATCTGCGCCTTCCAATTTTATTTTATCATAATCTACTAACTTTTACAGTTTTTCGCCTTGAAATTGTTCAATGCACCCCGTCGGGTAACTCCCTATCCTGCAGTAGCACACTCACGAGGTTTTATTACAAGTCTTATGAATCGCACAAAAGTATATAAATAAATCGTAATCGTTGCTTCGCGTTTTATACATAGAGAATTTGATTGGACGGATTTGGGCAGCTGCACCGCCAAAACCCTCCATCGCGTCACCAGGAACACGGCGCACGGAGCACTAGCAGCACCCTTAGCGGGCGACAGGCACTCGTGTTGGTTGCCGCCTCCGCCCCCAGCGCCGGCGCCACGTAGGCCGCTTATCTTGGCCCGGCCTCCGCCCAGCCGCCCTGCCGAGCGCGAAGGCGTGGGGCGGCGGGGGCGGCGCCCTGCACTCAGAGCGCCGCTGTCGTCTTAGGCGCCGCTGGCGCCCACGCGCACAGCCGCCGGAGCGCGCCTTCGCGCCGCCCCGCGCCGCCCCGCGCTCCACTTCGAGGCTCCACCCCTTCGGGCGGCCAAGCAACCCACACCCACACACACTAGGATGGTTTCTGCACGCGTCAACTGCTAAGGACATTAGTACCGTAAGTGTAGTGGACCTTTTATCGGGTGAGGTGGCTGTGGTAGTTCCCCGCTGGGTGGTGAGATCCGGCGCCGACCTACCCATTGGCTTGCGGGGTTTTCCTCAACCTGGTATCTCCCACCACCAGGGCACAAGCTCTAAGATCGCAACTGGCCTACAAGCATGAGTGGTAGAGAAGTGCATGTTAGTGTAAGTGGTTGCAAATAAGGGGTGATGACAGAAGAAGGCAGGGAAGGAAAGATCGTGTGTCTCCCGTGACCTGTTTGTCAGGGAACTGCTTCCGGCATTTGCCTGATGTTGATCGTAGAAACCACGGAAAACTACAGAGCAGAAAAGACGGTCCCTATCACCTCCAGGCAGCAGCTGGATTCGTTTTAGGTTTATGTAGCTAGTGACGAAAATTCTGCCGACCCGAACCCTAGAATCTTCTGGTTATAGGCACTGTAGAGACATCAGACGATGGCCTGAAACAAGCTAAGCCGGTCAGACCCATTTGGACCTGAATTTGGAACGAGAAAGGGCATCTAGAACCCAAGAAATCATCCTCACGACAATTTCTCCTGTATCCTTGCTTTTACGCAAGTCTTGAACTACACGTTCTCTTTTTTACCTATTTTTCTTATTCCTCCCTTCTCGGGTTATCGACTTTTCACATAGTTTGCTATACAATTCTGTAACTTTCCATTTCTTCTTCTATTATTCCTTTGCTTGCTCCCAATTCTGCGTTTTTCGCTCTCTTCGCTTATCAGAAACTTTTTTCTACACAGAACAACAAGGTTTCATTGTCATTTTCCTCCTCTATCAACACATGCTACGGATAAACCGTCTCCTGCGTGTTAATTCTTGCAGCGTTAGAACATTCCCTTCCCTATTCTGAGTTCTCGGTATCAAAGATGCCCTCGGTGGCGATTTTAGGACAAAATGTTTATGGTTCCAATAGTTTCTCCGTCTAATTCTCTGTTTCTTATATACATTATAATCAGATTGTCCTTTATTAATATTAATAAAGAATCTTAATGATTTTGTTTAGATATAATGAAATAGCTTTAGCCATGGCTTCGGAAGGCACAGGAATTCTTTGCTTTTTCTGCATTATAACCTTTTTTACATTTAACTTCTTGTTTGTTAAATGCCTTTCTTCTTTCAGTCATTCTAAATTCACTAGCCATCCAAGTTTCCTTTATGTGTTTTCCTGTAATTTTTCTCTTGTTTTTGCCGGTTCTTTTTTCCCTATTATTTGTTGACTTTTGTACTTTATCCTGTGCTTGCTGTCCACCTTTCAATCGTCCTCAATTCACATTTCTTATGTCGATCCATAAATTTCCATTTATACCTATTCCGTATCTTCTGTGTTCAAAATGTTCGTATGAAACAAATTAATTTTCACAATTAAAAAATTATATTAAATAAATTATTGTGAACATTTCCCCACCCAAATAAATATGAGATTCTAAACACATCAGATTACTAAAAATTAAATTTTCAATGCGTCTTCAATTAGAAAGGGCTAGTGAATTTATATAATAATTAACACCGAAGGTTGCTACAAAAAAACTAAAAATATTTACAATTCATACACCACGATTACAAATATTTGCAAACAATGGGAGCCAATATTATCTTAGGATACGGGTTCGCTAAACAAGTTACCTCTTACATCGTGTGCTTATTTTAAAGCAAACTCTAATGGGTAAATTAGGTAACAGAGATCTTCCTTGCAGCTGGAGTATGTAAAGGCGGAGGATTATGACAATTGTCCTTGAAATGTTGCAAATCCACTTGACTAAGTCTTCACGTTTCTCTGCTGGAGCTCCAAAAGCGCGTAATGGATACAAGACGCATCTAATTATGTAAAAGATCAAGAGTCAAGAGAACGCACGTCGTAATAGTTAGTTCTGTTCACAGCACCATGTAATACGTTAGTTGTAACGCCAAGTCCGCAACAGTGTTCTCTTACAACGATATCTAGATGCGGTAGAATATTTAGATGTGTTAAATTAATATCATTAAAACTAGCTCCTCCTGCTCTCATTAACATACTATTCACGTTGCATTAGTGCACTCCTTTCTTATAATTTAAAAAAAGCTAATAATGAAGACGAAATTGTTTCTGATGAATGCGTTCCTAAAGAAAATTGATACTAGAATTACAAGTTGTAGAGGGGAATCACTGAAACCATCTCCGTTTTGTGATTGTTTACTTCAGGGAAATATACAATGTGCAATAGGACACGAAGATGAATAAAATGGAAAGCAGAACGCCACACGCAGGCGTCTTTGACAGGAAACAGAACAGTGCGAATCCGCACCTGTCACTCTCGAAGGATCATTCAACACTTCCCTCTCTGAGCGAATGCAAATCGAACGCCTAACCCGTCAACGCGCGCGACACAGCGATTCCGGCGAAGGGCGAAGGCGGCAGGGAGGGTGAAGAGCGCGGGGCGAGGGGCGAGAGGAAGGGGCGTAGATAAAGGACGGGAGCATGGCCCCAGGGGCGTGGGTCGAGGGACGTATTGGCGAGAGGGGTGAGGAACTAAGGACGTGGGTCGTGAGGGCGTAGGTCGAAGTGCGGGAGAAGAGCGGCGTGGAAAGGCGGGACGGGGGAAAAAGGGCGTTTGAAGAGGGGCGGGGTTGACGAGACGAAGACGATTCGCTGGTACGAAGGGCATGTGACGACGGACGGGGGGCGTGGGCGATGGTGTGGGAGCGATAGGCTGGGGGATGGGCGTGGGGCGATGGGCTTGGGGCGATAGGGCTGGGGCGATGGCGTGGGGCGATGGGCGTGTGGCGATGGGCGTGGGGCGATGGCGAGGGTGATGGTGCGTGGGGCGATGGGGCGTGGTGATGGGGCTGGGGCGATGGGGCGTGGGGCGATGGGTGTGGGGCGATGGGGGTGGGGCGATGGGTGGGGCGATGGGCGTTGGGGCGATGGGGCGGTGGGCGTGAGGCGTGGGGTGATGGGCATTGTGTGGTGATGGCGTTGGAATAGAGGGGGCCCGGAATTTTGGGTTTTTTTTTTTTTTTTTTGTCTGGGTGATGGGCTTGGAACCAAGAGATTGGGCCGGGCGTTGAACGAGGGGCAGAGTCGTTGGGCAGGGATTGGGGGCGTGGTGCAAGGGCGGCGAGGGAGACGAGGGCGGCCGTGGGTGCGGTGGGCGCGGTGGTCGCTCCGCCGCCGCCCTGGATACATGCACGTGCCCGCGCATCCCGCTTTGATATGCGATCCGCGCGCCGCCGGTCTCCATTGCCCCCGGAGCACCACTCCTTTAACGGCGATCACGTCCCCGAGACAACGATCACAGCAAACGTCAACTGCAACAAATAATAATCCCAACCAGCACCAGTTGCTACGATCAATCACAAACACAAACAACTACAACAAACAACACTAGCACTCAACGGACCACCGTAATCGCAAATACGGAGAAACAGCAACAATCGCACACACCTCCCATCGCGATTAGAAGCCTCACAGAACATAGTGTCAATCGCCCCACCTTCACCAAAAAATGTTTAACAACCGTATAAAAGTGCAACTCTCATATCCAACTCAATATGAGAATCACTCAGTTACAATAAATCTTGGTTTGCAATATTTACGACACAAATCAATGAGCACTATTTTAAATGAATAGCATGTGTCCGTTTTCAATTGAATCTACCAATTAATTACGTACGAGAGTTACTTAATGTTATACAATGCTCAAGGAAAAAAATAGAATGGATGAAAAACATTTAAACTTAAAATCTAGGAAGACATGCAAATACCATGTGTGAATGTAGATCCCACGGAGATCCTCTACAAGAAAATTTTATCTCTTTTAGATAAGGTACTGTCTAATCTGTTTCGGTGTTTACGTTATATAAATTTGAGGCACTTGAAATGATAAACTGATCAGTGAAGTGAAACAGATTGAACTGCATTACACTCCCCGAAGTATAAAAGTACATAAATAAGAAAAAAGTAATTAAAAAAATAAACAATAACATTAAGGAGGAGAAATAAAGAATAAAAGGAAGAGGAAAGAAAGAAAAAAGAAAGAAAGGAAGAAGAAAAATAAAGAAAGGAAGAAGAAAAGAGAATGGAAGGAAAATAAAACTACGATCCAAAATGTTCGCAATGCCATAGCACGGAAAATAAGCAGACAGAGCTCTCGTCACCCCCCGCGACCTTTGATTTCCAACACCCTCCCTTCTTCCGGTTCCTATTGCTTCACACATTCCCGTTTCTTTGCCTCAGAGGCCGGGAGAGGCGCCTTCCAGGCTATATTTGCATTCTTGGAAAGCTGGAGCCTTCGAAGATCCAACACCGGATGCCCCTGGAGCTTAAATGTTGAGCAAGGAATCTAAACCTACATTTCTTCCGTTTCATTGTTTTTTCTCTTTAGAAAATCAATCAGAAAGGGTGTAGAAAATTACAGTTTGTATGTAGTTTTGTTATTCTATTTGCATTTAAAGGATAACGCGCTTAAAAAAGTTCATGGAACACCGGCAGAGCAAGTTTCTTTCTGAAATCCTTAGCTCATGTAATGCAATTCTTAAAGATCAAACTATTGTGCCTTGAATTGAGTCGCCTTCAATAAGTGTGAAACTAGATTATTAGTGTAACCCTGACTCTCTCCCAGGTATGCTTGATTATTCTGATACGTCGTGTCTTTGTTATCTATCTACATATCTTTAAATGTATGTAAGATGTTTGTCTACTTGTTATATTTATCCTAAAATATGTAATTGTTCGACTCTATGTGATCAAATTGTCAAAAATTAACAAAACTAGTGAATATGGTATGATGATTGAAAATATGGAAGTAGAGCTTTGTTTTGATAACACGAATCTATACTGGCCCGCTTACACTTGCTTGACGGAGAGAAGAAAGAACAAAATCCGTATAAGATATCAGTATGGTAGTTTACTTAAATTAATTTTTTTTCATGCGATTCTTTCTGGTCATCGAATTTGTCACAGTTCTGAAAATAAAAATGATGATTCTATAATCAATTAAAGAAATTAAATCAGGAATTGTTCTAAAGTAAGCAATAGAAGAATTCAAAGAATTTCATTTTTCATCGTATTCTTTGCGGCAAATTATTCAAGTTTAGAGCGTTTCCTCCAATACTCCAATACACAATTTATTTTAGACTTAAATAAAATGAAATCAGCTACCGATATTCACTTCCACTTACCACTTCATTCGTTTTCAAGAACACAATAAATCACCGATAATTCATTCTGTGTTAAAATATGATCGGCATTTTCACATATTATAAGATTTTGCGTTGTGAACTTTAATAAATCATGATTGGATTAAAACAAATAACACAATGAGTTTGATTGACCTGTTAAGACTTCCCACTGGAGAAGGCACTTTGGAAGTTTCACACGAAATAATAAAACGTGCAACAATGGTCAGAAAATAGAAATTTCAACAATTTCGTCAAGATTGGTTGGTGATAAGTAATAATTGTAATTTTACTCTATAGATAATGGAAATAAAATATATATTTTGTTTTATTTGACATCAAACATAATTGTAAATAACCAACAATTTATTTTTGGCCCATGTGGCCTTGTTTTGGGTACCCCATTTGGGCTCTTGGCTTCGGTGGGTACAGGCGGTGTCTCAGCATTTCCAGGGTAATTCTTAATGCGCCTCCGGTACCAATCTGCGAAGTTGGTAGCTCTGAGCTGGCGGGGAAGCCCCTCCCAGGCGCGAGTGGATCGACATTTCTGAGGAGCATTGGGATTCGGAGTATCCGGAGGCCAATCTAACGGTACATTAGCGCAACCCGAAGGGGGCGGGGAGAGTTGAACGCTAGGAGGCTTTGGGTCGAGTAAAATCTCCCCGATATGAAACTAAGTGTGAACAGATTGGCTTGCCGATCGTGCGAGCACCGGCAGAGTTTAGCGCAGAACCTTCTATGCCGCGGTCGCTTCAACGACTCTAACCGGGACGACTTAGAGCTTGACTACTTACGATGGTGGACTTTCAATACTAACTAGATCGAATTTCGACGCTGTCTGCGGGAGACTTCTAGCGGTCGGCTGCTCTGATCTGTACTTTGCCGTGGTTTACGCGATCAATAGAATACCGGATCAGTACGAAATATCCATGGATCACGTGCGATCTTTTCTTCCTCATCCTTCTCCGCTCCTCTCCCCTTATTTACATTATCTCTCACGCCCCCCACACATTAACTACTAGCATGTCTGGATCTTAGAGCCCGTCCCGGCAGCAACGGTGCCACGCTGGGAGAGATACATGAAGGGGAATGTTCCTGCAAACGGACGCGTACATCGCCTCCGGAACACCTCATCCAGGGGGGAGAACTCCGGCACTTCCAGGCTTAAAACATTCACTACGCTAGTGTGGCTAACAACCATACTGGTTGACGAGCCTGAAAACATCATTCAATAAATCAAGCAACCTCTGAGAGCCCAGTATTTAAGCGCAACTCCTCTCAACGTTTCCCTGGCGACGCTCGCCCTGCCTGGCCACGCCCACGCCACCAGCTGCGAGCCGAGCCCCCCCCCCCGTGGACGCATATTAGCCGTGTCGATGAAAGGGAGAGAGGAATTCCGATGTGGTAAAGAGACACGTGGAATTGATGTGACGGAAAGTAAATGGAAAGGAAGGGAACGAAACAGAGTGAAATGGAGGAATGCAAGACGAGAGAAGGATGGGGAAAAGGGAAATGAAGTGAATGGAAAGGAAGGGAACCGAAAGGGAAGGAAAGGAAAGAGAAAAAGAAGGCAAGGAAAGGAAGAGAAAAGAATAGAGGGACAGGAAAGGAAAAGAAATGGAAGGTGAGACAAGGAAAGAGGAAGGGAAGTAAGGAGAGAGAAAAGAAAGGAAGAGCAGGGTAGGTGCGGGTACAGGAAGAATGTAGTACGTATAGTGCAAGCGGTGACAAGATAAGTGTGGGATAGTGGACGATGGCGGCAAAAGCGACAGGTAAACGCGAACCAATGAAAGGACGGGGTACGGATAATGGAGTTGAGGTGCTCGAGTGGGAGGCAATGTGTTTCAAAGAAACTTAGCCCAAATCTTTTGTTCAGGGAGAGAAGACCAACAGTTCGAATGAAATTAATAAGAAACTAGAGGAAAAAAGAAACAGTTCAACCCGCGATCGAAGCGAAAACAGTTGCAAGCGGGGCGAACACAAGCGGAATAATGCAGGAGCGAATACTAATAAAAAAGAGGAGTGCAAAAAAGGAATAGAAAAAAATCACGTAGGCATTATGTAAATAGCCCAAAACAGCCAAAGAAGATTGATGAAAATACTGTGTCGGAAACGTCTTAGTAGAATTCGATGGGTCGTGGGTGCATGTCTCCACTTGGGTATAAGTG
This sequence comes from Gryllus bimaculatus, assembly GCA_017312745.1. Taxonomy (NCBI): domain Eukaryota; kingdom Metazoa; phylum Arthropoda; class Insecta; order Orthoptera; family Gryllidae; genus Gryllus; species Gryllus bimaculatus. Next base: position 1,819,927 of record BOPP01000122.1, on the reverse strand, counting down.
TTGTTGGGAATTTACCTCTTAAAAATCATAATTCTCTTTTTTTGGGGGATCCGTTTTACGAAATATTTTGATTGAATGTTCTTGAAAATATTTTTCACTATGTTTCCCTCCCATTTTTAAGGTTTCTTTTAATCTTTGTTCTTCCTCTTTACACGTCTACTTTGCCTTCTATTATTGTTAATATCAAAACAAAAGTTAATATTAATCAATCGTATAATAATAATCAAATAGCTGACTTATAGTCGTTGTTGTAATAACGGAAAAGGCCATTAGTCGCCCCCCATTTCGTTCAGCGACAGGATCTCGGAGAAAGTCTGCTGAACCTCAGCGTCCTGAGGTTCACTCGGTACGCGGTCCGAAATCTAAAAAAAAGTGAAATTAAGATTAGCGTGTCAAGTCGACGCGTGCGCTCTCGCACGGCGGAATGCGATCTGACGAGGCGCACGGGGCTCGGGCAGGGAATGGAGCGTGTCGGCTTGTAAGCGGATTTGGGCCGGCGCGGCGAGGCGGGGCGAGGCAGGGAAGAGACGTGGCGGGGCGGGGCGGGGCGGGGCGGAAGGAGCGGCAGGTGACAGGGCGTCGCAGAGAGGGCGCGGCCAAGCGACGCGACGCGACGGCGGCGCAGCAGGCGACGCGGGATCAGACACATCGCCGGTCACGTGAAAACGTTTCCTGCAGTTGGGGCGGACGTTTTATTACGTAATCACGGGGTTCCGCCCAGAGGCTTACGTAACAGCTTACGCCGCCAAGCATGCTGAAGAGCTGTTATTGTGTCTGTCAATAGTGGAAGTAAATTTGTTTTCAAAATGACATAATCTTGGTATATTTTTATGCCTACTGCATTTATTTCTAATGTCTACTTGTACTGATATTTTTTTAAAATTTTTTTTAGTGAAATTACTACGGTCAATAAACAGTTGCCCGTACAAGAAGCTCAATAATATTATTATCGTTAATTTATTGTAGTTTATATTTATTAATATTGTAATTATTGTAAGTACCTCCTTCCTAAGTGTTTGGGAAGATTACAATTCCTTTGAATTCGAAACCTACCTAAGTATTTAAGAATGCCTACAAATCTTACATCACTTACGGATCGTTTTCAAAAATGCGATCATATGTTTGGTTATTCTAGACCTGTTGGCGTTTTGTATGAGTGCCTTTTTTTCCTCTTTGACTCTGAAGAGTCAGACAAGTAATCAGCGAGTGAGACTGGCTAGCTGGCGAGAGCATTCGCACGAAAGTAACCTGTGGGCCTGCGTTTTCGGGGTGAACTAAATCATAACAACCGTAGACTCTTGAGTTTCTCTGTGCCAGTCGGTAATTATCCAGTAAAGAGATCTTAGCAGCGCTTACATTGCGGTCCGCTGCGTAGCCTAGAACCATACGCAACGACTCTGGCGTCGCGGTCCCCACCCTTACTAGCGGAAGGACGGGTATTAAAAAATAGCACCGTCCAGATGAAAACTGCCTCTAAAGAATGCTCCTAAGCCGTTAGAATTACCAGGCACCCAGGAGTAGCATGGAAAGGATGATGGACGATGGGTGAGATGACTCAATGTGCCACAACACTGAGATAACCGACGTGCAACCTGCAAAACTGACCTCATTCCTGCATTCCCGCCTTAGCGACCTCGACGTTTGCCTCAAATTGTAATTCACTGAAGTACCAGTGGTGTTTTAGTCTCCTATGGGAGACATCTTGCTTATCGACAAATTTCCCTTGTCTCTGCAGGTGCGCAAAGGCGCGATGTGAGGCTGGCTGGAACACAATTTTCTGAAAGAACATTTACCTATTAACCTGGACGGGCATTGTAAAAGTACCTTTTTTGGAAATCAAAGTGTTGGGTAGTACCAGATTCAAATGTCGTCACTTAGATCGGACAAGACATTTCTCAATTTCCCTTGCGTGATATTTACAGCCACAATGAATCCAGGACCCAAATGGGGGACCACCCGGGCTGATGTCCAGGAAGAGCGGGTTCCCCACTCGACTCCTTCCTGCGTTTTGGCTTGGGAGAAACGGAAAAACTGAGCAATCGAACGGAAGTTTCCACTATCCCTAGAGTTTTATTTCTAGCATCGACCCCCCCTCCCCCTCAACGTTAGTGCACTCAAAAAATGGCGAGAAGAAATCAAGGCTTTGAAAACTGGCTCCTGGGGTGCGTGTTAGATCTTGAACAATCGTAATTCTGGACTTTCCGATTATTTTCAATCACTATCCACCTTGCAATGCAATGGACTGCCACGCAACTGTCAGCATCTCCACAGATCGCAATTCCAGAACTGCAATGCCTCCTTCCTTAGGGGAGGGGGGAAGAAGACAAATGACTTCGCAAGTGCATCAGAGGCGCTTCATGGCTCCAAGCTGTGTGAAGTATTTTAATGGGTTATAGATTTCCCTCTATTTGTCGAAAGTCGAAAATAATAAAGAAGTTATTTATTCAGAACATAAAGGGAACATAAGAATATTGATTTTTCTCTGCATATGTCAAAGTTGTTGGTATAAAAAACGTTAATGGACAATTTTCTTAAGGTGAGAACCCTTTTTATTATTTCTATTCAGCCGATAATCCAAAAAAAATTGAAAGATGAAATTTTAATGATCAAAAATGTAATCATTAAACTCCTAATTTACTGTAGTATATAATGTTGTTAAAAATCTTTTTCCTTTGAAATCTAATGACTTCAATTTCATACATTTTCAAACTTCTTATTCTTAGCTTAGACCAGCGGTTTGACCTCAATACAATCTACATGCAAACGGAAGTAGTTCTAGAGCAATATTTTTTTTCTGAAATATGTCATTTAGACTTAAGGTTCTTTTAGGCGACGCTTACAAGGCAAATGGAACAACCGACTCTTCTCGTAGGATATTTCTCCCGCTCCATACTATTTCTCTCGACTCCATACGTAGGATATTTCCTCCCGCAAAAATCCACGGCTTCGACCGGATTTGTAAACTTACAAAATGCCCTATAAATCTAACGCCATTACCATCGCATCCTCTCCTATTATTTATCTCTAAATAAAATATAGTAAGCACGCGACTAGCAACGATGGAACCGCGGATTTCTCACCCGTGTATTAGTCCACGCACAGCGCTGCGAGTGGTGGCGCGGGGCGGAGGGAAAAACGGAGGAAAATTGAGTGCTGCTCTCTGAGAAAAGGTGCTGAATATTTGAGGCGCGCAGGCAGGCAGGCAGGCAGGACGCAGGCGGCTGGAGC
>BOPP01000122.1:1773010-1816674 GCA_017312745.1 Gryllus bimaculatus | reverse complement strand
GCCACAAACCATACGTGTTCTTGCCCATTCGATTTTCTCATATTGACATCCCAGCCTTTCAAAATTTATAGCAATTTTTTGTGTTGTATCGCTCCACAACGTAGCTTCGCTTCTTACAAAAATGTTTTGAAATAAGTTTCAAACCTATTTTCTATTTTTCTCTGTGTTCTCTGAGACCATATCGAAACAATTTCATTTTATTTCTTGTTCAGATACATCAGCAAAATTTTCACCATTTCATACACTGAATACAATGGAAAGAGCGCTTCGATGTTAAAAACCACACGGATTGATACATACCGTCTCCTAGGATTGATTGATTGCAGCTTAATGATTGCGCACTTGCAGGTAGTGATAAGAAAAACTGATCATTCTTCTGTGAATAACTCAATACCGTATGTATTCTTAAACGCTATTGGTCTGAATTTCCATGAGTAAATAAGTCAATTTAGGTCTTTTAGCACAGAGTGGATGACCAGAGGATCTTGACTAACAAAATGTTAAAAGCAAAAGGCGAGAAGATTAATTTGTTGATAAAGGACGAACAAAGATAACTGAAAACTCCCTGAGGGATCAAAAACCCAGAAGCAAGAGTACATCATATGCAAAACCTGACAGCTTGTGTATTTTCATTTTGAATCTGCGCCTTCCATTTTATTTTATCATTAACTCTACAACTTTTTACAGTTTTCGCCTTGAAATTTTCAATGCACCCCGTCGGTAACTCCCTATCCTGCAGTAGCACACTCACGAGGTTTTATTAACAGTTCTTATGAATGCACAAAAGTATATAAATTAAATTTCGTAATCGTTTGCTTCAGCTTTTATACATTAGAGAATTTTGATTGTGACCGATTTGGGCAGCTGCACCGCCAAACCCCTCCAATCGCGTCACCAGGGAACACGGTCGCACGGAGCACTAGCAGCACCCCTTAGCGGGCGACAGGCACTCGTGGGTTGGTTGCCGCCTCCGCCCCAGCGCCGGCGCCACGTAGGCCGCTTATCTTGCCGGCCTCCGCCCAGCCGCCCTGCCGCACGCGAAGGCGTGGGGCGGCGCTGGGCGGCGCCTGCACTCAGGAGCGCCGCTTGTTCGTCTTAGCGCCGCTGGCGCCCCACGCGCCACAGGCCGCCGGAGCGCCCGCCTTCGCGCCGCCCCGCGGCCGGCCCGCCGCTCACTTCGAGGCTCCAACCCCTTCGGGGCAACCCAACACCCACACACACTAGGATGGTTTCTCACAGCGTCAATGCACGGGACATTAGTACCGTAAGTGTAGTGGACCTTTTATCCGGGTGAGGTGGCTGTGCGTAGTTCCCCGCTGGGTGGTGAGAGCCGGCGCCGACCTACCCATTGGCTTGCTCGGGGTTTTTCCTCCAAACCAGGTATCTCCCACCACCAGGGCACAAGCTCGTAAGATCGCAACCTGGCCTACAAGCATGAGTGGTAGAGAAGTGGCATGTTAGTGTAAGTGGTTGCAATAAGGGGGGTGATGACAGAAGAAGGCAGGGAAGCGAAAGATCGTGTGGCTCCCGTGACCTTGTGTTCAGGGAACTGCTTCGGCATTTGGCCTGATGTTGTTCGTAGAAACCACGAAAAAACTACAGAGCAGAAAAGACGGTCCCTATCACTCCAGCAGCAGCTGGATTCGTTTTTAGGGTTTATGTAGCTATGCGAAAATTCTGTCCGACCCGAACCCTAGAATCTTCTGCGTTATAGGCTCTGTAGAGGACCATCAGACGATGGGCCTTGAAACAAGCTAAGCCGTCAGACCCATTTGGACCTGAATTTGGAACGAGAAAGGGCATCTAGAACCCAAGAAATCATCCTCACGGACCAATTTCTCTGTATCCTTGCTTTTACGCAAGTCTTGAACTAACACGTTCTTCTTTTGTTACCTATTTTTCTTATTCCTCCCTTCCGTGTTATCGACTTTTGTCACATAGTTTTGCCTATTACAGTTCTAACTTTCCATTTCTTCATTCTATTATTCCTTTGCTTGCTCCCAATCTGCGTTTCGCTCTCTTCGCTTATCAGTAACTTTTTTCACACAGAACACAAGGTTCATTTTCATTTTCCTCCGTCTATCAACAATGCTACGATAAAACCGTCTCCTGCCGTGTTAATTCTTGCAGGCGTTAGAACATTTCCCTTCCCTATCTGAGTTCTCGTATCAAGATTGCCCTCGCGTGGCTATTTTAGGACCAAAATGTGTTATTGGTTCCAATAGTTTCTCCGTCTAATGCTCTGTTTCTTATATACATTATACAGATTGTCCTTTATTAATATTAATAAAGATCTTAATTGATTTTGTTAGATATAATGAAATAGCTTTAGCCATGGCTTCGGAAGGCACAGGAATTCTTTGCTTTTTTCTTCATTATTAACCTTTTTTACATTTAACTTCTTGTTTGTTAAATGCCTTGCTTTTTTCAGTCATTCTAAATGTCACTAGCCATTTCCAAGTTTCCTTTATGTGTTGTTCCTGTAATTTTCTCTTGTTTTTTTGCCTCGAAGCGATTCTTTTTCCCTATTAGTTGTTGACTTTTTGTACTTTAAGTCCTGTGCTTGCCTGTCCACCTTTCATCGTCCTCACATCTCACATTTCTTATGTCGAAATCCATAATTTCTTATATACCTATTCCGTATCTTGCTGTGTTTCAAAATGTTCGTATTGAACAAATTAATTTTCACAATTATTTTTAAAAATTATATTAAATAAATTATTGTGAACATTTCCCCACCCAAATAAATTATTGAGATTCTAAACACAATTCAGATTACTAAAAATTAAATTTTCAATGCGTCTTCATTAGAAAGCGGCTAGTGAATTTATTATTAATAATTAAACACCGAAGTTGCTTCAAAAAAACTAAAAATATTTTGAGCGAAATTTACACCACGATTACAAATATTTGCCAAACAATGGGAGCCAATATTATTCTATAGGATTACGGTTCGCTAAACAAGTTACCTCTTACATCGTGTTGCTATTTTAAAGCAAACTCTAATGGGTAAATTAGGTAACAGAGGATCTTCCTTAGCAGCTGAGTTATTGTAAAGCGGAGGATTAATGACAATTGTCCTTGAAATGTTGCAAATCCACTTGACTAAGTCTCACTTTCTCTCTCTGGAGCTCCAAAAGCGCGTAATGGATACAAGACGGCATTCTAATTATGTAAAAAGATCAAGAGTCAGAGAAACGCACGCGTAATAGTTAGTTTTCTGTTCACAGCACCATGTAATACGTTAGTTGTAACGGCCAAGTCCTCAACAGTGTTCTCTTACCAACGATTCTAGATGCGGATAGAATATTTAGATGGGTAATATAATATAATTAAAACTAGCTCTTCCTGCTCTCATTAACACTACTATTCACGCTTGCATTAGTGCCACTCCTTTCTTATTAATTTAAAAAAAGCTAAATAATGAAGGACGGAAATTGTGTCTGAACTGGAATGACGTTCCCTAAAGAAAATTCGATTTACTTAGGAATACAAGTTGTAGAGGGGGAATCACTGAAACCATCTCCGTTTTGTGATTGTTTTTACTTCAGGGAAATATACAATGTGCAACTAGGACACGAAGATGAATAAAAATGCAAAGCCAGAAAACGCCACACGCAGGGCGTCTTTCGAAACAGAACAGTGCAATCGCACCTGTCACTCTCGAAAGGATCATTCATTACACTTTCTCTCTCTCTGAGCGAATGCAAATCCGAACGCCTAACCCGTCAACGCGCGCGACACAGCGAATTCCGGCGAAGGGCTAAGGCGGCAGGGAGGGCTTGAAGAGCGCGCGGGCGAGGGGCGTAGAGGGAAGGGCGTAGATAAAGGACGGGAAGCATGGCCCCAGATGCGTGGGTCGAGGGACGTATTGGCGAGAGGGGTGAGGAACTAGCGACGTGGGTCGTGAGGGGGCGTAGTCGAAGTGCGGGAGAAGAGCGGCCGTGGAAAGGGGGACGGGGGAAAAAGGGCGTTTGAAGAGGGGCGGGCGTTGACGAGACGAAGACGATTCGCTGGTACGAAGGGCATGTGACGACGGACGGGGGGCGTGGGGCGATGGGTGTGGGAGCGATAGGGGCCGTGGGGGAATGGGCGTGGGGCGATGGGCTTGGGGCGATAGGGGCTTGGGGCGATGGCGTGACGGGCGATGGGCGTGTGCGCGATGGGCGTGGGGCGATGGCGAGGGTGATGGTGCGTGGGCGATGGGGCGTGGTGATGGGGCTGGGCGATGGGGCGTGGGGCGATGGGTGTGGCGGCGATGGGGAGTGGGGCGAGGCGTGGGGCGATGGCGTGGGGCGATGGGGCGTGGGGTGAGGCGTGGGGTGATGGGCATGGTGTGATGGCGTTTGGGGGGCCCGGAATTTTGGGTTTTTTTTTTTTTTTTTTGTCTGGGTGATGGAGCTTGGAACCAAGAGATGGGGCCGGCGTTGAACGAGGGGCAGAGTCAGTTGGGCAGATTGGGGGGCGTGGTGCTAGGCGGCGAGGGAGACGAGGGCGGCCGTTCGGGTGCGGTTCGGGCGCGGTTTGGTCGCTCCGCCGCCGCCCTGCTCATGCACGTGCCCGCGCATCCCGGCTTTGATATGCGATCCGCGCGCCGCCGCGTCTCCATTGCCCCGGGGCACCACTCCTTTAACGGCGATCACGTCCCCGACGACAACGATCACAGCAAACGTCAACTGCAACAAATAATAATCCCAACAGCACCAGTTTGCTCGATCAATCACAATACACAAACACTACAACAACACAAAACACTAGGCACTAACGACCACCGTGGTAGTCGCAAAGACGGAGGAAGAAACAGCAACAATCGCACACACCTCCCATGCGATAGAAGCCGCACAGAACATGAGTGTAGAATCGCCCCCACCATTCACCAAATAAATGTTAAACAAACGCGTATAAAAGTGCAACTCTCATATCCAACTCAATATAGAGAATCACTCAGTACAATAATCTTGGTCTGCAATATTACGACACAAATCAATGAGCACTATTTTAAATGAAATAGCATGTGTCCGTCTTTTCAATTGAAAATCTACCAATTACATTACGTACGAGAGTATACTTAATGTAATTACAATGCCTCAAGCGAAAGAGAAAAATAGAATGGATGAAAAGAACATTTTAAACTTAAAAGTCTAGGAAGACATGCAAATACCATGTGTGAATGTAGATCCACGGAATCCTCTACAAAAATTTTATCCTTTCTAGATAAAGGTTACTATCTGTTTCGTGTTTACGTTAATAAATATGAGCACTTGAAATGATAAACTGATCAGTGAAGTGAACAGATTGCAACTGCATTACACTCCCCGAATATAAAAGTACATAAAAACATATAAAAAAAAAATAAGGAAAAAAGTAATTAAAAAACATAAACAATACATTAAGAGGAGAAATAAAGAATAATAGGAAGAGGAAAGAAAGAAAAAAGAAAGGAAAGAAGAAAGAAAAAATAAAAGAAAGAAGAAGAAAAGAGAATGGAAGGAAAATAAAACTACATCCAAAATGTTCGCAATGCCATAGCACGGAAATAAGCAGACAGACGCTCTCGTCACCCCCCGCGACCTTTGATTTCCAACACCCCTCCCTTCTTCCGGTTCCTATTGCCTTCACACATTCCCGTTTCTGTTGCCTCAGAGGCCGGAGAGAGGCGCCTTCCAGGCATATTTGCATTCTTGGAAAGCTGGAGCCTCTCGAAGATCCAACACCGGATGCCCCTGGAGTAATATGTTGAGCAAGGGAATCTTCAAACCTACATTTCTTCCGTTTCATGTCTTTTTCTCTTTAGAAATCAATCAGAAAGGGTGTAGAAATTACAGTTTGTATTAGTTTGTTATTCTATTTGCCATTTAAAGGATAAACGCCGCTTAAAAAAGTCATGAACACCGGCGAGCAAGTTTCTTTCTGAAATCCCTTAGCTCATGTAATGCCAATTCTTAAAGATCAGAACTATTTGCTGCCTTTGAATTTTGAAGTCGCCTTCATAAGCTGTGAAACTAGATTATTAGTGTAACCCTGACTCTCTCCAGGTATGCTTGATTATTCTGATACGTCGTGTCTTTGTTATCTATCTACATTCTTAAATGTATTGTAAGAGTTTGTTCTTACTTGTCTATATTTATCCTAAAAATGTAATTGTTCGACTCGATGTGATTCAAATTCTGTCAAAAAATTAACAAAAACTAGTGAATATGCGTATGATGATTGAAATATGGAAGTAGAGCTTTGTTTTTCGATAACACGAATCTATACTGGCCCGCTTACACTTGCTTGACGGAGAGATGAACAAAATCCGCTATAAGATATCGAGTATGTTTTAGTTTACTTAAATTAATTTTTCATGCGATCTTTCTGGTCATCGAATTTGTCACAGTTCTGAAGAATAAAAAGATGATTCGTATAATAATTAAAGAATTTTAAATCAGGGAATTGTTTCTAAAGTAAGCAATTAGAAGAATTTCAAGAATTTCATTTTTTTCATCGTATTCTTTGCGGCAAATTATTTCAGTTTAGAGCGTTTCCCAATACTTCCAATACACAATTATATTTTACGGACTTAAATAAAATGAAATCAGCTACCGGATATCCACTCCACTTACCACTTCATTCGTTTGCAAGAACACAATAAATCACCGATAATCATTCTGTGTTAAAATTGAATCCGGCATTTTCACATATTATAAGATTTGCCTTTGTGAACTTTAATAAATATTGATTGGATTAAAAGCAAATAACACAATGAGTTTGATTGAAACCTGTTAAGGACTTCCCCACTGGAGAAGGCACTTTGGAAGTTTCACACGAAATAATAAAACGTTTGCAACACATGTGTCAGAAAATAGAAATTTCAAAACAATTTCGTTCAAGAGTGTTGGTGAATAAGTAATAATTGTATTTACTCTATAGTAATGGAAATAAAATATATACTTTGTTTTATTTGACATCAAACATAATGTAAATAACCAACAATTTATTTTTGGCCCATGTGGCCTTGTTTTGGGTACCCCCATTTTGGGCTCTTGGCTTCGGTGGGTACAGGCGTGCCTGTCTCAGCATTTCCAGGGGTAATTCTTATATGCGCCTCCAGCAGGTACCAATCTGGGCGAAGTTGGTAGCTCTGAGGCTGGCTGGGGAACCCTCCAGGCCTGAGTGGGATCGACGTTTCTGAGGAGCATTGGATTCGGAGTATCCGAGAGGCCAATCTTAACGGTACATTAGCGCTAACCCGAAGGGGGCGGGGGAGAGTTGAACGCTTAGGAGGCTTTGGGTCGAGTAAAATCTCCCGATATGAAACTAAGTGTGAAGACAGATTGGCTTGCCGATTCGTGCGAGCACCGCAAGTTTAGCGCAGAACCTTTCTATGCCGCGGTCGACTTCAACGACTCAACCGAACGACTTAGTGAGCTTGATTACGCATGGTTGGGACTTCAATACTAACTAGATCGAATTTCGACGCTGTCTGCGGGAGACTTCTAGCGGTCGGCTGCTCTGATCTGTACTTTTGCCGTGTTTACGCGATCAATAGGAGATTACCGGCTACGGAAATATCATGAGATTCACGTGCGATCGTTTTCTTCCTCATCCTTCTCCGCTCCTCTTCCCCCCCCTTTTATTTTTACATCTATCTCTCACGCCCCCCACACATTAAACTACTGGTAGCATGTCTGGGATCTTAAGAGCCCGTCCGGCAGCACCGGTGCCACGCTGGGAGAGATACATGAAGGGAAGATGTTCCTGTGCAAACTTGGACGGGTACGTTGCGCCTCCGCGAACACCTCTCCAGGGCGGAGAACTCCGGCACTTTCCAGGCTATAAACATTCACTACTAGTGTGGGCTAAACAACCATTACTGGTTGACGGCCTGAAAACATCATTGTCAATAAATCAAGCAACCTCTGAGAGCCCAGTATTTAAGCGGCAACTCCTCTCAACGTTTCCTGGCGGACGCTCGCCCTGCCTGGCCACCCCACGCCACCAGCTGCGAGCCCCCCCCCCCCGTGGGACCGCATATTAGCCGTGTTGCTTGATGAAAGGGAGAGAGGAATTCCGATGTGCGTAAGAGCCACGTGAAATTGCATGTGACGGAAAAGGTAAATGGAAAGGAAGGGAACGAAAACAGAGGTGAAATGGCAGGAATGCCAAGACGAGAGAAGATGGGGAAAAGGAAATGAAGCTGATGAAAGGAAGGGAAACGAAAGAAAGGAAAGAAAGAGAAAGAAGGCAAGGGAAGGAAGAGAAAGAATAGAGGGCAGGAAAGGATAATAGAAATGGAAGGTGAGACAAGGAAAGAGGAGGGAAGTAAGGACGAGAGAAAAAAGGAGAGCAGGGTAGGGCGGGTACAGGTAAGAATGTAGTACGTACGGAGTGCAAGCGTGACAAGATGTGTGGGATAGTGAAGACGATGGCGGCAAAAGCGACAGGTAAAACGCGAACCAATGAAAGGACGGGGTTACGTATAAGGTAGTATTGAGTGCTCCGAGTGGGGGGCAATGTGGTTTTCAAAGAAACTTCAGCCCAAAAGTCTTTTTGTTCAGGAGAGAAGACCAACAGGTTTCGAATGAATTAATAAGAAACTTAGAGGAAAAAAGAAACAGTTCAACCCGCGGATCGAAGCGAAACCAGTTGCAACGGGAGCGAACACAAGCGGAATAATGCGAGGAGCGAATACTAATAAAAAAGGGAGTGCAAAAAAGGAAAAAAATAGAAAAAAATCACTAGGCATTATGTAAAATAGCCCAAAACAGCAAAGAAGATTTGATGAAATACTGTGTCGCGAACGTCTTATTAGAATTTCGAATGGTCGTGGGTGGGCATGTCTCCACTTGGGTATAAGTGTTGTTGGAATTTACCTCTTAAAAATCATAATTCTCTTTTGGGGGATCCGTTTTACGAAATATTTTGATTGAAAATGTTCTTGAAAATATTTATTCACATAGTTTCCCTCCCATTTTTAAGGTTTCTTTTAATCTTTGCTTTCTTCCTCTTTACACGTCTACTTTGCCTTCTATTTATTTTAATATCAAAACAAAAGTTTAATATAATCAATCGTATAATAATAATCAAATAGCTTGACTTATAGTCGTTTGTTGTAAAATAACGGAAAAGGCCATTTAGTCGCCCCCCATTTCTCCAGCGACAGAATCGGAGAAAGTCTGCTGAACTCAGCGTCCTTGCAGGTTCACTCGTACGCGGTCCGAAATCTAAAAAAAGTGAAATTAAGATATAGCGTGGTCAAGTCGACGCCGTGCGCTCCTCCGCACGGCGGAATGCGATCTGACGAGCGCACGGGGCTCGGCAGGGAATGGAGCGTGTCGGCTTGTAAGCGGATTTGGGCCGGCGCGGCCGAGGCCGGGGCGCAGGAGGAAGAGGACCGTGGCGGGGCGGGGCGGGGCGGGGCGAAGGAGGCGGCAGTGAACAGGGACCGTCGCAAGAGGGCGCGGCCCAAGCGACCGACGCGACGGCGGCGCAGGCAGGCCGACGCGGATCAGACCAACATCGCCGGTCACGTGAAAACGTTTCCTGCAGTTGGGGCGGACGTTTTATTACGTAATCAACCGGGTTCCGCCCAGAGGCTTACGTAACAGCTTACGCCGCCAAGCATGCTGAAGAGCTGTTATTGTGTCTGCAATAGGGAAGTAATTTGTTTTCAAAAATGGACATATATCTTGTATATTTTTATGCCTACTGCATTTATTTCTAATGTCTTTGCTTATGATATTTTTTAAATTTTTTTTAGTGAAATTACTACGGTCAATAAACAGTGCCCGTACAGAAGCTCAATAATATTCATTATCGTTAATTTATTGTAGTTTATATTTATTAATTATTGTAATTATTGTAAGTACCCCTTCCTAATGTTGGGAAGATTACAATTCTCTTTGAATTCGAAACCTACCTAAGTATTTAAGAATGCCTACAAATCTTTACATCACTTACGGATTCGTTTTCCAAAAATGCGATTCATATGTTGGTTATTCTAGACCTGTGGCGTTTTTATGAGTGCCTTTTTTTCCTCGTTGGACTCTGAAGAGTTCAGACAAGTATATCAGCAGTGAGACTGGGCTAGCTGGCGAGAGCATTCGCACGAAAGTAACCTGTGGGCCTGCGTTTTCGTGGTTGAACTAAATCCTAACAACCGTAGGCTCTTGTTCGTTTTCTCTGTGCCAGGTCGGTAATTTATTCAGTAAAGAATCTAGCAGCGCTTACATTGCGGTCCGCTGCGTAGCCTAGAACATACGCACGACTTCTGGGCGTCGCGGGTCCCCACCCTTACTAGCGGAAGCACGGGTATTGTAAAAAATTAGCACCGTCCAGAGAAAACTGCCTCTAAGATATGCTCCTAAGCCGTTAGAATACAGCACCAGGAGTAGCATGGGAAAGGATGATGGACGATGGTTGAGATTGACTCAATGTTGGCCACAACACTGAGGATACCAACGTATTGCAAACCTGCAAAACTGACCTATTCCTGCATTTCCCGCCTTAGCGACCTCGACGTTTGCCTCAAATTGTAATTCACTTGAAGTTACCAGTGGTGTTTTAGTCTCCTATGGGAGACATTCTTGCTTATCGACAAATTTCCTTGTCTCTGCAGGTGCGCAAAGGCGCGATGTGAGGGCTGGCGAACACAATTTTCGAAAGAAACATTTAACCTATTAACCTGGACGGGCATTGTAAAGTACCTTTTTTGGAAATCACAGTGGTTGGGTAGTAACCAGATTCAAATGTCGGTCACTTAGACGTCGGAACAAGACATTCTCTCAATTTCCCTTAGCGGATATTTACAGCCACAGTGAATCCCAGGAACCCAAATGGGGGACCACCCGGGCTGATGCCAGGAAGGAGCGGGTTTCCCCACTCGACTCCTTCCTGCTTTTGGCTTTGGAGAAACGGAAAAATTTTACCAATTCGCAACGGAAGTTTCCACTATCCCTAGAGTTTTATTTGTAGCACCGACACCCCTCCCCTGAACGTTAGTGCACTCAAAAAATGGCGAGAAGAAATCAAGGCTTTGAAAACTGGCTCCTGGGTGCGCTGTTAGATCTTGAACAATCGTAATTCTAGACTTCCGATTATTTTCATCCACTATCCAACCTTGCAAAGCAAATGGACTGCCACGCAACTGTCAGCATTCTCCACAGATCGCAATCCAGAACTGCAATGCTCCTCCTTGGAGGGGGAGGAAGAAGACAAATGGCTTCCGCAAGTGCATCAGAGGCGCTTCATGGCTCCAAGCTGTGGTGAATATTTTAATGGGTTATAGATTTCCCTACTATAGTTGTCGAAAGTCGAAAATAATAAAAGAAGTTATTTATCAGAACATAAAGGGAACATAAGAATATTGAATTTTCTCTGCATATGTCAAAGTTGTGTGTATAAAAACCGTTACTGGGACAATTTTTTTAAGGTGAAAAACCCTTTTATTATTTCTATTCAGCGATATCCAAAAAAATTGAAAAGATGAAATTTTAACGATCAAAAATTGTAATCATTAACTCCTAATTTACTGTAGTATATAATGGTGTTTTAAAAATCTTTTCCTTGAAATCTAATGACTTCATTTCATACATTTTCAAAACTTCTTATTTCTTAGCTTTAGACCAGCGTTTGACCTCAATTACAATCTACATTGCAAACGGAAGTAGTTTCTAGAGCAATATTTTTTTTTCTGAAATATGTCATTTAGACTTAAGGTTCTTTTTAGGCGACGCTTTACAAGCGCAAATGGAACAACCGACTCTTCTCGTAGGATTATTCTCCCGCCTCCAATACTATTTCTTCTCGACTCCATACGTAGGATATTTCCTCCCCGCAAAAATATTCACGGCTTCGACCGGATTTGTAAACTGTACAAAATGCCCTAAAAATCTAACGCCATTTACCATCGCATCCTCTTTCTATTATTTATCTCTAAATAAAATTATAGTAAGCACGCGACTAGCACGGATGGACGCGGATTTTCTCACCCGTGTATTAGTCCACGCCACAGCGCTTCGAGTTGGTGGCCGGGCGGAGGGAAAAAAAACGGAGGAAAATTTGAGTGCTGCTCATCTGAGAAAAGGTGCTGAATTATTTGAGGCGCGCAGCAGGCAGGCAGGCAGGACCGCAGGGCGGCTGAGCTGGTGCGGAGGGCTTCTGGAGGAGAGCGCAGCGCTTCGCTCGGTGCGCGGCAGGGGCCCGGGGATTGGGGGTTGGGGCGGGCGAAGTGGGCGGGGCGGAGGGAAAAACGGAGGAAAATTGAGTTGCTGGCTCCCTGAGAAAAGGTGCATGACATATTGAGGCGCGCAGGCAGGCAGGCAGGCAGGACGCAGGGCGGCTGAGGCTGGTGCGGGAGGGCCTCTGGAGGAGAGCGCAGCGTTCGCTCCGGATGCGGCAAGAGGGCCCGGATGTGGGTGGAGGCGGGGCGATTGGGGCGGGGCGGAGCAGGGAAAAACGGAGGAAAAATGGGAGTTTGCTGCTCCCTGGAGAAAAGTGCTGAATATTCTGAGGCGCGCAGGCAGGCAGGCAGGTGCAGGCGCAGGCAGGACGCAGGCGGCTGGAGCTGGTGCGGGAGGGGCTCTGGAGGAGAGCGCAGCGGCTCGCTCAGGGTGGCGCAGAGGGGCCGGCGGATGTGGGGTGGGGGCGGGGCGGGGCGGGCGGGGCGGAGGGGAAAAACGGAGGAAAAGTTGAGTGCTGCTCCCTGAGAAAAGGTGCTGAATATTTGAGCGCGCGCAGGCAGGCAGGCAGGCAGACGCAGGCGGCTGGAGCTGGTGCGGGGGCTCTGGAGGACGAGCGCAGCGCTCGCTCAGGGTGGCGGCAGAGGGGCCGGGGAGTGTGGGGTGGGGGCGGGGCGGGTGGGGTGTGGGCGGGGCGTGAGGAAAAACGAGGAAATTGAGTGCTGCTCCCTGTCAGAAAAGGCTGCTGAATATTTTGAGCGCGCGCAGGGCAGGCAGGGCAGGCAGGCGCAGGCGGCTGGAGCTGGTGCGGGAGGGCTCGGAGGAAGAGCGCAGCGCTCGCCTCAGGCGGTGGCGGCAGTGGGCCGGGGATGTGGGTGTGGGGGCGGGGCGGATTGGGGCCGGGCGGAGAAAAACGGAGGAAAATTGAGTGCTGCTCCCGGGAGAAAGGCTGCTGAATATTTGAGGGCGCGCAGGCAGGCAGGCAGACGCAGGCGGCTGCGAAGCTGGTCGGGAAGCTCTGGCAGGATGAGCGCAGCGCTCGCTCAGGGTGGCGGCAAGGGCCGGGGATGTGGGTCGGGGGCGGGCGGGGCGGGGTCGGGGCGGAGGGAAAAACGCGAGGAAAATTGAGTGCTAGCTCTGAGAAAAAGGTGCTGAATATTTAAGGCGCGCAGCGCAGGCAGGTCAGGAGGCAGGCAGGACGCAGGCCGCTGGAGCTGGTGCGGGAGGGCTCTGGAGGAGAGCGCAGCGCTCGCTCAGGTGGCGGCAGAGTGCCGGGGATTGTGGGGTGAGGGCGGGCGGGTAGGGGCGGGGCGGGGCGGAGGGCAAAAGGAGGAAATTGAGTGCTGCTCCTGAGAAAAAGTGCTGAATATTTGAGGCGCGCAGGCAGGCAGGCAGCAGGACGGCAGGCCGGCTGGAGCTGGTGCGGAGGGCTCTGGAGGAGAGCGCAAGCGCTCGCTCAGGTGGGCAGAGAACCGCGGGATGAGGGGGGGGCCTAAGGGGCGCTGCGGCGGCGTTTGTCGCGGGACTGCGGGCAGGGGAGGTGGTAGTGGGGGTGGGGAGGGCTCAGCAAATGAAGTGAGGAGCGTGTGAAAGAATGATAGGGAGCAAGGACGGAAGGGACGATAAGATGCGAAGGAATAATCGAGCGGGAAGAATATAAGATGAAGACAACTGGATGAGACGAAATAGAAATATGCGGGAGCTTATGGAGAAAAATGAGCTCCATCGAGAAAAAGAAAACTTTTGATATTAAATGAATGCTGTGGAATATGATACATAAATCATAAGTATGAGATAACTGTGAATAGTACTGATGGAGTGAAATTATGACAAGTACATACGATATTAACCAATTTAATATATTTTATTATTTGTGGTGATCCGCCCAGGCAATTAAAATTGGCACGATTAATTCACTCTTGAAGAGGTAGCGCTTAGCACGTGGCATCTTTCCGCCACTGTGGAGGGCACAAGCAGTCCGAGCTGCTAAATGCCAGCTGCCGCTTGAAACCACGGTTACTCCAACAACACGCACTTTCTCGCATTACTTATAACAGGTTTTTAACAATATAATACTAGCTGATTCTGCAAAAATTCCAGACGTCCATCCAATTAGCATTTTATTTCGTCGTTGGAGTCCGAACTCAGGTGCTCAGGTTTAGCAGCCCATTAGTTTTACATCTTCACCACAGCCTCTCAGTTGAAGTTGAATATTTCATTTGCAATTTTTAGACATTCAGATATATTCATTTACATTACTTTAAAGACCTAGTTTCATTAACCAGATAACATTAAGAAAATAATATTTATCTTCAATATTGTACTTGCAGGAAAAGACGAAATATTTTTTTTTACTTTTTGCAATCTTTAAAAATAGATCTGTGCCATTTTGAAAACAGTACTTTGCCTTATTTCAGAAAAATCTCTAAGGGTTTTTGAAAAAAAATTTATAGTGTTTATTTGTAGCACAAATTACGCTTTACTATTCATATTTTCAAAAACTTAATTTAAATATCTATTGTCTCGAACAGATTGCATTAAGGAGAGAATCTCATCAAATTTTAAACTTTTGCAATTTTTGCTAACACAGAATGTTCCCCGAAAATGGGGTCTGCGCCATTTTGGGACGCGAATTTTTATAAACGAAAATATTTAAAAAATGAGAGTCACTTTGATAAATTCTGGTTTTTAAAATTGTCTACATTTCCCACATAATTATGCAAAAAAATTTTTTTTTTCGAAAAATTTTACAAAATACTATTTAAAGACCAACCTTTGACTAAACTATTTAATTTAGAGAAAATATTAAATATCTCTCTGAAATGTCATTACTATTGTTGTTATGAAAATACATCATGAACTTTTGAACTTATACAATGTTCACAAAATTCAGAGGCCAATGAACTTAAGACCTGCGCCATTTACTAAGTGTAGTTTGACATACTCAGGAAAAACATTTAATCCCGACCACTAGTGTCGTTTTCGAGAAATTTTTGAAAATTTTAAGGATTCACGAAAATTACACCCAATATTAAAATATCCGGTTCAATTTTGGGGGACCGGGAGTTTGGTCAAATCGATTGGGAAATATTAATTTGAGAAAATGAAAGAATCTGTTCAGGGGCTAGTGTTGTCAACATACGGTCAGGCGTTTGGCTTCAATATTTTTTTCGGTAAATAGAACCCAAAAATGAGTGTTCGGAATGCACAATGCGTTAGAGGATTTTTTTCAAATAATCGCTACTTTCCGCTGCCGCATTACCAACCTTTATGTTCACTACGTGAGTACGTATTAGGCGAGAGAGGAAAGGACAGATTTGAGAGCTGCGAGAGCTGGAAGCGAGAGACAAGAGTGCGAAGGGCGTTGTCAGTCTGTCTGTCAGATCAGCACGTCTAGACCACGTTTTCGGTTTTGGCACAAGTAGTTATTAGCCAAATACCCACTCTCTTCTGCGATTTTACTTTCTCGCATACGACCAACGTATTAAAGTGAAAGTATTGTAATGCTTTGAAAAAATGGCTCATTTTCCGTAGAAAAAGGCTACTTTTGTTTCGTGCGTCCATGATGGCGAAAAAGTTGATAAATCTAGTTATCTTAAGTTTCTGCCAAACGGTGTCAAAACACTTTAGTATGCATCAAAGCTCGCAAACACATTTATTATTGTTAAAATATCAATTTAGTGAAATAGAGTTATCGTTATAATGGGATCGATCTATATCGTACATATGGCTATTTAAGGAAAAGCGTGGGTGAGACAGTGCCCGTTTCGCGCGGTCTGCAAATATCCGTTGCATCGGGGACGCCGAGTCGCATGCAGGCGGAACGCGGCCCGCGCGCCCGCTGAGCTCAAAAGAAATTTCGCCCGGTGGGCGCGCGGCTTCTTGTAAGACCTCGCCTCCTCCGGCCGCGCCCCGCAATTCGCCAGGTCGCAGAGGAAAATCCATATTGCGACTGCGGAGCCGGCGCCGGCGGGCGGCGGCGGCGGTGTCGACGCCGCCCCTCTTGCAGTGGGCGGAAGGTGCGAGTAGATACTGCTAGGAGGTTAAAGTGTTGGCGTCATTGTGGTGGAGGGGGGTCAGACTGATTGATTGATTGATTGATTGATTGATTAAGGATTCTAGGCCCCACAACGACTGTCTTTTGTCCCGAATGTATAGTGTGTGTGTTCTTCTGGAAACAACTGTAACCTTCCCCCCTGGATGATGAAATCTAGCGCTGACTTACATGACGGCTAGGGTTTTTTTCACCAACCAGGTATTTCACATCAACGGTATACCGTGCCAGTCGGTAAAGCTCTAAGACCCTGACTGGTCCCCCGATATGTGTGACAGTGTAGTGCATGAGAGTGTATATGTAAGTAAGGGATGAGAATATGACGAGAAAGAGGAAGGGAAGATTGCACGCGGTCCCTGGCCCCGTTGTTAAGATACTGCTCAGACATTAGCCTGGTGTTGATCGAAGAAACTATCGATCAGATTAGCCGGCCGCTAGAATTATTCTCCAGACAGCGGAGAATAAGGACGGCAATCGTCAAATACAGAAGGAAAAAAAACACGAAAAATAAATTTTGTTGACATCTCATGAAAGTGGCGCAGATGAACTGGAAAACATACTTTACTTAAAATTAGATTTTATGCGTATTGATACATCATATCTTACAGATGCAATTTACATTATTTGCATTAATAGCAAAATACGATATGATACGGTAAAAAGGTATGGTATATTTACAAACTGACTTCTAGGCTGTCCAGGTGACGCCGCGTCGTTCGCAGTGAGGCGACGTTTCGCCTGTCATATCGCAGGCTTCTTCAGGGTAGGCGAAACGTCGGCCTCTCTGCCAACGACGCGGAGTCACCTGGACAGCCTAGAAGTCATGAACTCGAGCCGTGGAAGCCTATGTGTATATTTACAAACTGTCGGATAAGACGTTTTTACTGTCATATTCGTAATTTTCGAATAAAATTGAGTATGTTGCACACTCTACTTTTCTGGAGGTAAAAATCGTGTTATATGTACGATACTTAACGTCGGTTGTGAAAACAAAACCAAGACTAATTAGTATGCACGCCGCTAAAATGAGAGCAAAATCAAAGGAGGGAACGGTCATCATCTGTAGAATCTAGAAAAGGCGATGGAGGTGCAAAATTCGAGGTCCAAAAATTATCAGAATATTCGATATTTGAGCCAGCGCGAAGTATCGGGAAGATGTGGTTGAAGTAGCATAGGCGGTGGATGCCAAAAAGGCAATGGAAAACGATTTTGACTTCCAACGGCGGGGACTTCCACGGAGATGGAGGTAGCTGACCCCAAGAGACAGATAGAGAGGCAGGCGACAGAAGGGGTGGTCGACGGCAGCGAAGGCGGTGGCGGTGGCGCCAACGGCGAAGACGGCGATGGTGGTGAGTGGCGGGTGCGGAGGAGAAGGCGGATGTGGCGGCGGTGGTGGAGGCGGCGGAGGCGGCGGAGCCGGCGGAGGCGGCGGAGGCGTCGGCGATGGCGGCGCGCGCTGCAGGTGTATGTCTGGCGGCGGAGGCGGAGAGGACGGGAGGTGCCTGAGCGGAGCAGAGGGTGCAGGGAGATCAGAGACGGCAGGAGGAGAGCGGAGGCGGAGGTGCAGGCGAAAGCGGCGCGGCGGACGCGTTGGAAGCGGCACATCGACTCGGCCTGACCGCGCCGCGAAACCTTCTGATGAAGCGCGGGGCGCTATTCAGCTGTCAGCGTCAGAGCCCACCTTCGCTCGCTGACGCCGGAGGGGGAAAGGGGAGAGGGAGGGGCGCGCTCTTATCTGCCGTTGCGGGGGCGGCGGATATTGCAGTAAGCGCCCCCTCAAGGAGCCGCCCGGAAATCCTGCCGAGAAGCCGCACGCTGGCTGGGGGGCGGAGGAGGCGGGGGCGAAAGGCAAGAGAAGGGCGAAAGGGCGCGGCCACGGCGGGCGAGCGAGACCGGCCGACCCTTTGATGGACGGAAACGGAGACCGACAGATCTCTTATCGCGTTTTATTACCGGCTTCAAGCATCCGCTCCAGGTACAATCATTGTGGAAACCATCGAACCGACAGAAAGGTCAGACGTTACATGTCACGTGTGTTTCGACAATCAGCTGAAGTACTCTTTGTAGAAGTTTACAAACTGCAGTATATCCCGTTGAAAAAAAAAATCAGTGTTATATAGAAATCGAGGTTTCATTTTACTGATGATGGGACTCAGAAAGTAAACTTTAGGGAAAATGGTTTTATAATTTTCCACAAGCTGGGAGACTAGAGAGACACAGAGTCAGAGAGAGGTATTTTTCTATGATCCGCCTTCCCTTATTTTTCTTCTCAAATATATTTTGGAGTTATTTTTTAGCTGAACTTTATTATTTTATTTCATTTTCTCAGTAGGTCCAGTTTGAACAAGGGAATAGGATACATACAAACGCAAAGTTTCTTAAACCCTAACCCGGACAGTGAAAGGAATACGAGTATCGTTTGCTATGCCATAATCTACACAATGATACATTTCTGAATGTTCTCCTACATTTTGGTAGTGTGCCCCAACTCCACAGCACGAGTTGCCAGCAACGTCCACAGTTTGGTTGCATCTCGAAGATATTTGACCTTCGAAAAGTGCGGTAATTTTACCTTGAGCGGAGTGGTCGCACGGAAGCACCTTTTCTGAACATTTGATTACGGTTATTTCCATAATGTAATCCTGTTCATTTGAATTAAAAATGTATCATTCCTTAAAATGCCGGGGTGGTTATATATGTGAATTCAAATCAATATACCATAAAATTAAGATCAATATCTACAAGATATTAGATCAAGCAGTGAGAAGTAGATGAGAGGAGAGAGAGAGAGAGAGAGAGAGAGAGAGAGAGAGAGAGAGAGAGAGAGAGAGAATGATAGGCAGACGCTCCTTCTTCTATTGATGGAGTGTATCATGATGAATCTGGTGTATTTATTGTTATTGTCTCATTTAAGTGCGTAATTGGTGATTTTAATTTATCTGTTAAGTTACGTATTTATAATGATTCTTGTTTCAAATTATTTCTTAAGAAGGTTATGAAACATACATAACTTTTCTGTAAAAATGAGCTCAAAATTGACCTTTTTCAAAAACGCTCAAACGTCATTTTCTGAACAACGGCTCAAAATTTTCAATGAAAATTTGTATATGAAACATGTTCAACTCAAAATGTAAAAAGGTGTATTTTACGTGCCCATACATAGCATGAAGAGATTTGAAAACTAACAAGTGCGAGAAAGTTTGGCATTGAGTACCATCACTCGTTTTGTACGTTTACTCGTTTTGTGCATTTACTCGTTTTGTGCATTTACTCGTTTTGTGCATTTCCTTATTAATTTTCCTTGCCTTAATATCTTTTTAAATTACCCAGTCAATTTCATATTATTAATATAATATTGTGTAATTCGCGTAGACGTAAGTTGCAATTAGCGATCATATGATACTCAAGAAATACATCCGAAGATGCAAGAAGCATTTAAAGTGGCTGCCACAGTGACGTTCGAAGCAAAATACAAAGTAGTTATCCAGATGCCCCAGAACGAGTAACGAGGAAGCCCGAATGCCGTAATTTGCCGGTTACTTAACTCAACTACCAGGCTACTTACAACTTCGTCTTAAAACACTAAGAAGCAGCCAAAAACCCTCTTCAAACACGTGGTGTGTTATTGGCGTACTTTTTTTCGGTTTATTCACCGCAAATTCGTCGCAGCGGTATATTTGCTGCTGTTCAGGATTGTGTCGCCGTCTCTCCCTATTTACCATCAAAATAAAAAAGCTCATTTAAATGACGTGATATAACAAAGAGTCTGGATGAAATGGTTGTGCCATCCTTCAGGAAATAAGTATGTTTCTTTCGTTTCGGAATCCAAAAAGGTGAGCCGGTCTGAGGAAGTTTATGCATGACAACATCTGAGAAGTTCGCGTTACAAAATGAGCGTCACCACATTCCACATAGCTGATTTCCTCGTATTCCAACAGAGACTATTCGCTCATGTCGTGTTTTGCGGGCTAGGTATTCCGAATATGCGCAGCACTTTCTTTTTTTACACTACCGCGGAGTTTTCATATACTTCGTATACGCGTGCGTTTCATTCGCAGAGAGTTAGTTTCAGCTTATACTGTTGCTAAATTCTTGGGAACCGCTGTTTATGGTTTGTGAGCGGTTGTCATCAGGTTATAAAGGCGCGGTCTGCATCGTAGCGAGATTGTGGAACCTCTTCCTGCATTCCTATTATTTCTCTTCTACCTCTCCTCTAATATTCTCCTCGCACTCGGAGAAGAAAGAGAGTAGCGGGGAGAGAGCGGGAAGAGGGAGAGCAAGAAATGGGGAGAGCAAAATGGGGAGACAGAAAGAGGCGGAGAAAAGAGGGAAGCAGAAAAGAGGGGAGAGCAGAAAGAGGGAGAGCAGAAAGAGGAGAGCAGAAAGAGGAGAGCAGAAGAGGGAGAGAAGAGGAGAGCAGAGAGGGAGAGCAGAGAGAGGGAGAGCGAGAGAGGAGAGCAAGAGAGAGGGAGAGCAGAGAGAGGGGGAGAGGAGCAGCGAGGAGGAGACGACAGGAGAGGGGCTGAGGGAGGCGGAGGAAGAGCAGAGAGAGGGAGAGCAGAGACGAGCGAGAGAGAGAGGGAGACAGGAAGAGGGAGAGAGGAGAGGAGAGCAGAGAGAGGGAGAGAGGCAGAGGAGCAGGGAGGCGGAGAGAGGGAGAGCGGAGAGAAGGCGAGGGAGCAGAAAGAGGAGAGCAGAGAGAGGAGAGCAGAGAGAAGGGAGAGCAGCAGAGAGGGAGAGCGGGAGAGAGGGAGCGGAGGAGGAGAGCGGAGAGAGGGAGAGCAGAGAAGGAGGGAGAGCAGAAGAGGCAGAGGAGAAGAGGGAGAGGCAGAAGGGAGAGAGAGAGCAGAGAGGAGGAGAGCAGAGAGGAAGAGAGGGAGGAGGGAGAGCAGAGAGAGGAGAGCAGAGGAGCAGGGAGAGCAGAGAGAGGAGAGAGAGAGGGAGAGCAGAGAGAGGGGGAGAGGGGAGACGAGGTTAGTGCAGGTCGATAGAGAGTATGTTGCGGAGAATAAGACTGTTCGCGCCGGTAAGCGGAGAATCTGTCTGTTACCCGGGGTCGCAAGAGGCAGTGAGAGGAGGTAAGAGAGAGGGGTAACGATGCGTGGTGGCGGGCGCGGCTGACGAGACGGAGGCGGGAGAGCGGGGGAGTTTGGGGAGAGGCTGGGAGGAGTGCTGCGGCGATGAGGCCAGGTCATAGCAGTGATATTGAGACGCATATCAGGATGGGGTCAGTTGACAGTTCGCGCTGAGATTGTGACAGGTAGTGAGCCGCTGCGCGGACGATGAGATGAAGAGAGAGGAGGAGCCAGAGAGTCCAGGGTGGGGAGAGGACTGCACAGAAGGGAGAGAGGAGAGCAGAAGAGAGGGGAGAGCGGCAGAGAGGGAGAGCGGAGAGAGAAGAGCGGAAGAGGGAGAGCGGGAGTAGGAAGCGGGACGTGGAGAGCGGGGAGTGGGAGAGCTGGGAGGGGGAGAGCTGGGAGGGGGAGACCAGAGAGCAGAGACTGGAGAGCAGGGGAGCAGGGAGCATCTCAGGGGGGGCGAGAGATAGCGGAAGAGTGGGAACCGGGGAGCGGGAGAGCAGGGCGAACAGAGGGGCAGAAAGGATGCGAGTGGAAAAGAACGGATGCTATATACTAAAGTGCGTATCCAGAACTCACTATAAGGGTGTACATTTATGGCAATTTTATATTATTTGTGAAAACCTATAGCAATACTCATCCCTTGTTGCAGCTACATCCGTTATGGTACCGGTTTAGGTAGCTCGAACAGATAGGTCAAATTCTGCCGGTGTCTGGAGGAGGATTCTACTCGGCTGCTCTGATTGGTAGTTTTCTGTGGTTTCACCGATGAATACCAGGCGAATGCCGCATCAGCACCCTATCAATCGGGTCATGAAGTGCGCGCTATCTTTCCTTCCTCTTCCTTTTCCTACCCTCACCCCTTACACATGCTTACACGAACATGCACTACAGTACCACACATACCGGGAGACCGGCCGGGAGCTTAGAGCTTGTCTCGGCAGGGGCAGTACTCTGTTAGTAGGAGATGCTTAGTTTGAGGAAACCCCGCTAGACCGAATGTTGGTCGGCGCTGAATTTTACTAGCCAATGGAGGTAGATCACTGCCAACTCCCGAGGAAAAAGCATGCACTACACTGACGAGACCAATGACATAACCATTGACTCTCCCAAAAACACTAATCAATAAATCGAAAATAATATAAATCGAAAACTAATTTTTACCCATCACCCACTTATTTTTTCATATTGTCCCAAAATTCTCGACGCAAAATACTCTTCAAGCTCACAAAAGATCCAATTAACACAAACGACTGAGGAGGAATCGCTGAACACGAACAGATTCCATGGTGCCAAACCTACAGAAACAACAAACCTATGCCTTAGTCTTCGTCTAGAGATATTACTCTAAGAAGGACGGCTTTGACAGCCTTTAATTGGCTACTGCTGGCAACATAATTGCAGGTCACGCTCATGTGCTCAATTTGTCAATGCTCTCGAAGGCAGGTCGTTCTCATGCAAAAGAATTTGACACACCTACCTGCAAATCCATCAACCTAACATGACTTTAACTTGTTTTCCGACTTGTCAAACTGGCCCTTCTTATAGTGGTTTTTATACCACTGTTGTTGCGTCTCCGCCGCCAGCTCTCGAGCTTCCAGCGCTCTTCGCGGAGGGATTCAGCTGGCGGCGCGGGGCCGAGGGCGGGAGGCGACCTCACGCCTAAGCGGCCTCTGTTTATTGAGCAGAAGAAGCCAGGAGCTTTTTAAACTTACAGACGCCCCTAAAACGGGTCGGCGAGCGGCATGTGGTTTATGCGTGCGACGTGGCCGTCCATATTTCAGGGACGCCGCGCGGCCGACGGAGGAGGCCGGTGGAGGAAGTAGGGAGGCGGGGTAGAGAAGTCGCAGGGGGGGTGCATGTGAGGAGAAGCTGACTTGCGGTGTGAAACAAACGGACATCAGTGGAGAGTGAGCGAGCGGGGGTGCGAGTCTAAAGTATTTGATTAAACTTCCTTCGGCTGAAGTCATTTTGTAATAGCCTGATAAAAATAAATCAGAAATCCCCCCTGTCCTGGCCCCTGCCCCATAACACGCGGCGGATTTTAACACTGGCTATTTGGAAACACCAAATACCCTTCTCTGTTCTGTGTATGCTGGAGGGTCAAATAATTCGTTTATTTGGCCATTTGCACGACGCGTTTTCTTTCAATATATCTTTGTTGCTTTTCCGTGTAAAATGTTACAGTTCTTGCTTTGCACCTGTCGATAAAATATGAATGGCAATTGCGTGATCTCACAATACAATTTAATTAGCATTGTTTGATTGAGTAATCTAGGACAAAAGAAGAACTCCCCTCTTTGGTGATTTGTGATAATAATATACTTTCATTATATATTCAAATATTCATACAGTGTTTCAGTAGAAAGTAAAATTTAATATATTTGAAAAATATTTATTACGTATTTTATGATAAATCATATGCTCTTTCTTGCTAATTCTCACATCATCTTAAATGGATGGGTATAGTTCCAGGAAGGAACAGATTTGAAGACTACTTCGGTCTTTATTCGGTTGAAGATCACTTTAACCAACACGAGATGGCTAGAGTAGGTGAATTAAGTTGCCGAGGTGAGGGATAACAGAATGTGATAAAAAGATGTGAGGCTGATGAAAAGTTTTCATCAATAAGGTTAGTTGAATGATTGACTGTTAGTGATTCTGGCTGCGTGAAATACTGAGGTCATTAGTCCCGTAAGTTCAGTGCATGTTTTTCTTCGGGAGGTGGCGGTCATCTTCCCCCGTTGGATGGTGAGATCTGGCGCCGACTGAAAATCGGCTAACGGGGTTTTTCTCCAACCATCTCCCACAAGCTCTACGTTCCCGACCGATCTCCTGGCATGAGGTGTAGTGTAGGGCATGTTAAAGTAAGTAGGTAACGGATGAGGACAGGACAAGGAAAAAGTATAATATGTGGCGTGCTGTCCGTGGCCATTCTGTACCGGCGTTCTCCTGATGAAAATACAAGAAACCACGGAAAATGGCCGATCAGAGCAGCCGTTCACCAGGATTCTCCTTCAGATAGCGGCTGACCTTGCCCTAGCTATCGAACTAGTGCACTGTAGTGTCGAAAATACTGCCACCGTCACTCGAACCCACGACCTCTCGGCCAGAGAGACTGCTCGGGCATCCGTCTTGTGTTGATCGGAGAAACCATGGAAAACTACCTATCAGAGAAACTGGCTGGTAGATTTCTCCTTCAGACAGCGACTGAACTCCACCGAGCTGATAAGCTTGTGTCGAAAATCCTGTCATCGTCCGGACTCGAACCTAGGATCTCCCGGGCAGAGGGACTTCAATGACATCGGTTTGCCCTGAGACACCTCTCCCGGTAATAAGTTTAGAGAGACACAGTGTGTGTACCATTTAGTTCCACTCCACAGTGCCAATTGTATATTTGCATTTACACGATGCCTCCTGACCTCACCTCACTGTAGAGGTCAGTTAACGCTTCACTCCGCATTTCCGAGTTGGCGACGAGTCTCCGGCCTTTGATAACCAACCTTCCTTCCTAACCAACCTTCAGTCGGTGCAACACACAATTTCCAACGCAATATTGTGTCAAAACACTTCTTTCCTACAAACAAGACGCCTCAACCTCGAACAATGTACTAAAAACATTTAATAACCTTTTAAACATAACCAAGACCATAACGAAACACTAATTTCGCTTCATCAACACATTATCTCTCCAGAACAAACAATTCACAAGCACTTTCCTAGATATTTAACAGGCTTTTCATTCAGTTTGGCACCTAGGCATAATATATAAGTTAAAAAACATAAAAACTCCCAAACAACAACTGCATATCATTGAAAGTTTTATTTCAGATAGAACATTTACAGTAACAGTCGAGAAGCACGTTTACAACCCCCGCAAATAAAAGCAAGACTTCCCAAGAATCTCTTCTTTCACCCACTCTTTTCAACCTTTACACATATGATATACTTATCTCTCTGTACACACATCGCACAATGTGCTCCCAATTCTATCATCTTCATATCCAACAATTCATTAAATCATATTTAAATCATATTTTCCATTAAATCCAAGTACATTTTAAAAATATAGAAGGTCGATCCTTGAAATGGAAAATCAAGCTCATTTCGTCAAAATCAACAACCAAAATATTATCTCAGAATATTTGTCATTCCACCCGATTTCAAATTAATAACAACATAATCCCCTGCACCCCATACAACCAAACTGTTCAATAAATAGGACTAAAGTTCGATACAAGATTAACCTGGAAATCTCGCATAGCAATAAAAATTCAGCCAAACAAAATTAAATTATTTCAACTAAAACCACTACTAAACCACAAAAGCATTCTGTCATTATACAGTGCCTTAACTACAAACGAAGCATCATTCAGACCTTTAATGTTGTATGCTTGCCCCATTTGGACAAAGTCATCACAAACAAACATCTAGCAAATACAAATAACGCAAAACAAACTCCTAAGATTATCTACTCAAGCCCCATGGTTCCTCTCTAATGATCAACTCCATAGAGCATTACACTTATCATCCATCAATCATCACATCGCTCATCTCTTTAACAATTTTGGTCCAAATACATCCTCAATACCTGAAATAGCCCACTACAACCTAGACACACTCAACAATTTCTCGACCTTAATTCGAAGTAGACATCCGGTACATGCCTTCTTCCATATATTTTTGGATGTTAACTGAGCAAATGTGCTTGATGAGTATCCTAAATCGATGTTGTAATTAGAATAGAATTAGTTTTAAATACTTAAGATTAACTATAAGTTATTTCAATTACATAAGAAAAAGTAAAAGTTACTGACGCATGTATTCATCATTCGACAATTTTTTTTAATCGGACAATCAACTTCCACTACACAACGCCCTGTGTCTGTGTCAATATTAGCCGATCATTTTGAAATGGTTTGTTTATCGTTATTCATATCGCTTTATCCAAACCGTCTTGCTCTCTGTGGGAATCAACCAAAAACTACTAACTAGCCGTGTTACAGACATAAAACTAACACAAAAGGCTGAGTCATTTTAAGTAAAGAAAAACACCACCGTTTTCTCATCAATTGAATGACCATATTCTTCCTATGGTATCGCTACTGCACCGCAGTTGGTTGAATATTTTTCTTCTTGTAAAACAAACAAAAGGTTGTGATCACCTAGTGTCGAAACGTTAAGCATATTTATAAGTTCTACGGAAGAAAATCTACTTGTTCTCAATAGGAACGAGGAAAACGTAAGTGTTTAAATTGAGAGAATAAATGTACATATTAAAACGGTCTGTATCATGCCGGTGCTGTCAGATCTTACCGGTGCTCATTTGTTCGATGCCTTGTAACACGACGGGAGTTTGTTACTCTTTGCTTCGATATCATTCGCACAGGATTTCCTTCTGGTTGGTACGGTAATGTATATTAAAGCAATGTACTGATAAACTGCTTGATTTCAAAATTCAAAGATCTAGAAGATCAAATGAAACCGATAATTTTATAAAAAACTACTTTTATTGCGAAGGACTCAAACCTTTATCAAACATGACCTGCTAATGCTATTTCTGCTAAGCTACATATATTGTTGGGAGCACATCAACTTAGAGCACATATTGATAGCACATCTCGGATGTACTCGTACATAATTATAAAAGGACAAAAGAAGAAGAGAGAAACAGCTTTCATTCTGTGTGTAACATTCTTATTAAAGTGTTCGATACATTAGAGTGGAAAATGTCGGGTGCTCTGTGGAGGCTGCGCCGCGATAACGCAAACGAGAAGGTCGCACCAATAATACCATTCAATATTTTGAGGTCACAGAAGGAGAAAACCGGCGGCGCGCAGGGTTCGTGTGTTATCAGAGGACGAGGGCGAAGTCAAAGTATCTGCTAACTGCTTAATCATAAGACCAGAGAGACTGACAATTGAAAACTCTGATCAAGCAGAGTTGACAATAGATCTGCAAAGAAAAAGACAAATGCGGCCAGATAAACCATTTTTTTCTGTATCTATGGCTTAGTAACAAAGCGAACATTTTTCATTGCGTCGCAAATATTTAGCTTCTAATGTTACGTAACTACTTTCAGGAATCGGAACACGGCGCAGTTCTAAAGGCCGCGGCGACTGAAGATCAGAAACTACAGCGCTCTTTCCTCGGTGCACAAAATAGCGCTTTGAGAGCACTAAGCACTGTTCCCACAAAGTTCCGATTGTATTGAGGCTGTGACGCTATTGGAAAATTACAAAAATACTTTCCGTAGAAATCTATTCCTCTGAGGACAAAACAGCAAAGGAATTATTTTTTACCATCTGCTAAAGAGACGACAGAAAACTCATGTAGAGGTAGTAAAACATTGAATAAATTTGACATTGACAATAAACATATCGTAGAAACGTCCCAAAGCACTGATGTAGTCTGATTGAATCAACACAATCTCAGGCTTCTCGTATCGTTCATGTTGCTAATTACGCACAGTTACGAAGGATGTCTGTATATAACTATGTGAGAGTGATGTTTTGTGAAGTAACCATGCTTTCCCGCTAAAAGTTCTAAAGTGGCTTTTGTCGCAGAGAGTGTAAAGAAACGACGTGAATATTTCTGTCTTAATTTTTTCGGACAAGAACACATAATACATAATTTTGCAGTCTCAATATTCCGCAAACTCAATATTCTGCAGCAAAATAATATGGAACTAATATTAAAATAGTAATTTTCTATGTTAATTTACTTTCTGAAGTATGATTTATTGGCATTCATTTGTAACGTATCGTTCATTCGGTATATTAAATCATTCAGCAAAGTCAAATGAGCAATAAATACACAGCTGTAATTGATACTAATGTACTAAATATAGTCTAGTAGGATAACTAATTCTATATTCTGTAATTATGAGGATCTAGACATAGTTAGTAATTTCATAAAAAACGTGAAACGTTTTAAATTCGTGTTTGGTTTTGATTAAAGTACCTACTATTTACTTAAATAATAATGCGGAAGGTAGTGATGACAAAAGCCATTGGAAACATATTTTTTACCTCTTTATTAACCTTTACACACTCGGGAATGGTCTGTACACCCCAGATTTATTATTACCACCATTCAGTGAAAATTGTGTCTCTTCCATATTTTCATCTTCCCATACAATTCCAAGAACGCATTCTGGTCACTTCTGTTAAAGCGAGATAAAATTCTCTCCCTTCATTTTGTCTGGAAAGTAACATCAATGTTTTTAGGGGGCCCGAGACACCTCGGTCCACCTTTCTCTAGAGGTGGCTCGTGAACAAAGTTCCGGATAGACAAAACATAAAGAACATTTAAGGACCCCGGGTAGCACGCGATGCTTCTGGTTCCATTATTTTCTTTTACTTTCTCGCATAACTTGTTTTTCTTCCTGGAGATATTTTCAGGTTTATGGGTTGTCGATTTCGACTACCTGCGTCAAGTACCCACTGCGTCCCTCATGGGGACTCATTTTAACCTTAACACTAGACACACACAGGCGGGCGCCTCGGACAACAGACTCGCATGGCTTTCCGTGACAACACACATAAATGAAAGCCATGCCCACACCGGGACTCGAACCCGCAACCCTTGGGCTAAGTCGGCACTCGCTCTATCCACCTCCGCCATCCAGGTCGGCTTACTGTAGCGCATAATGCTTACGCAATATTAAAGAAAGATGAAATATTAAAGAAAGGTGATGTAATGATGAGGAGAAAACGGTGGTTTTCTACATAACTATTATTGCTGGTCCTTGGTAACGAAATACCGGATCACTCTTGCTCCTATATGTAGTTATTTACTTCCTCTGCATAACATGAATAATATGTTCCACTAATTTGAAAATGGTTGCATTGGAGAAAGAGCAACCAGAGACGTCAAACGAGAATTTGGCCGCTCTACTTTGCAAGACCGCCCGACAGGTGAGAAAAGGTGAGAAAAGAAAACAGACTACTTATCGAAGATATTTAGCAGCCATTGAAGCTGAAGCTACCGCCACTGCAGAATCATCTGATGGTGGGAGGTCCGATGATTCAGATAGACCTTGTACTAGTGCTACAGTTATCGCATCGCCTCGCAGGGTCTTTAGTCCCCCGAGGACTCCAGTTAGCCAAGCTATGCTGATTTCTTCTTCTCTCCTGTATCGAAGGCCTACCCTTAAGTCAGGAAGAAAGCCTACGAGCCCTGTCCTGACACTTCTCCAAAGGCGCGGAAACGTCTTTACAGGTGGGGATAAGCAGTGACAGTGGCCCAGAAGAACTTGCAATGATAGACATTGCCTTCCCAGAAGCAGATTGGGCTCGATACCCTAACGAGGAGACCGCGTAGATAAATAGTGAATTTCATTGATGAATCACGAGCTTTCGGCTGTGCCCGTTCTCTTTGGTTCTCATTTATCTGCTATTGACATGGCCCGTTCCGACACCGCTGGTCGGTTAGGACGGAACCAAACTTTTATTAAGTTTCCGATTGCTATGACGCTCGGAGACGTAACTACTGGAAATTGTCTTAACAGAGTCACACTAGATGCCAAGACTGACAGGAAGAAAAACATTTCAACTTGGATAGGAACCTGGGACACTTCTCAAACTAATGTAAATCAAGAGCTCGTTGAGGTGGGAAATGAACTCAAAAGAAATATTCAATCCCAGAACCAACGGAACAAGACCTAGGCCAAGTTAGTGAAGATTTTGGGCGGCTTCTATGTACCCGCCACCATCAGTTCTAAAAAACTCCGCATACATGGAGGCAAACACTAGGAAGCGCTCCTCTTATGATAGGGCACAGGACCTTTTCAAGAATGATCCAGCGCATTTGGCAATGTGCATTCGAACTGGCACTGACTGTTCAAGAGTCGATCAACAGCCCCTTAAGGTTAATGACCTGTACAAATCCATCTGGGGTAACACGTCCCCGATTCGGCTTTCCGAATTAAGAGAGCGTAATAAATTATTGACACGTCCAATTTGGTAATGGACTCTTACACCGATGTTTCCGTCGTCATTCAGCACCCCTCGAAAGGAATTGAGGTGCCAATTCGTAGAGGATTAGAACAGAGGCATCCCTTGTTCCCACACTTTTAATATCTTCATGAAGTTACTTAATCACAATTTGGAAAACATGTCAGGATACACTCTATTGGAAAGGAGTGAGTAGCATTTGCTGACGAAATGGTATTGTTAGCCAAAGATTTCTCAGGAGCTCAAGAATTGGTTGATATTGTGGAGGAATATCTTGGGACCCTCGGAATGGCATTTCCCGTCGCGAAATGTTCATCATTTCAAATTACAACCTTTGGACGATTCTAGTTCATTGAGGACCCCTGTCTGGAATGGTTGGGGGAGAGAATTCCTCTGATCAGTAAAGATTATACACTAACATACCCAGGAAACTACTCTATCTGGAACGGCTTCCCATCTAGAGCATCAGTATCGAATTTGTTCGAAGCTGTGAGAAGGCTTCAGAAGGCGCATTTAAAGCCCACTCAGAAGTTGGCATTACTTCATACCTACATGAGGTCACATTTCTTTTATCACTTGATTTTATCTATGCCATCTACGTCGATGCTCCGCGAAGCGGATGATCAAATCAGAGTGACAGTCAAACAGTTTCTGCATCTGCATATGAGTACTGCGAATGGCTTATTCTGCCTGAGAGATGGAGGACTGAGATTGTGGTAGTTCTCTCAACATGTTCTTAGAGTAGCACTGAACCTATAATTACGATTAGAAAAAACTTCAGATCCTATTTGCAGATAGTTGAGCTCCTGTCCGAGTTTCTACCAACGCACATTAAAGACCGCATAAACACTGAGACTCAAATAGTTCTATTCCGAGCAAGATTTAAGAGCTTACAAGAAGAAATGCATCGATGACGCGGTAGCTGCTTGGGAGAAGCTGGCATTCCAAAGAGAGAGAGACAGAGAGAGAGAGCGATTAGGTTCCATACAAACTATCCGATTGGAAATGACGTTTTAAAAGATTAATGCCTTCTGAAACTTGGACTTTTTATCACTTCACTCCAATTGAGATCAAATACCGCTACCAATAACACTACTTTAGTAGAGGCAGGCCCAGAGAGGATGTATGCTGCACGTAGTGCACTACAGCGATAGAAACCATGAATCAAACCCTCCGTCAGTGGATTTTTACGAAGCCAGCAAGAATTAACCGTCATGACATCAAGTACTTCATAGAGGGGAAGATGCTTTGGACATCTTGGTGTTCACGGAAGCTACTTTCTCCGTTGCCGAAGGGGTTAGACTCAAATTTGACGTAGTAATAAAAAGTCAGGAGAGGGTCCACCTTTCTGAGAATGGGTCTAGCTTTTTGAGCGCAGGGGAGGAAAAAGTTGTACAATACTGACCAGTTATTCTCCTGGCGGCCCAACTTCATGGAATACCCAACACCAGAATCCTGCCAGTGGAGGTTGGAAAATCTGTGGCTATGCCCAAATGCACAGTCAGTGCTCTCAAGAACACGTGGATCACGTCTGGAGGCGATCTACTGACTATCTCGTTAATTTCTCTCAGAAGCTCTAACACTAAACTCTACACACAATTTGTTAATTGCGATTGAGCAACTCAGCATTGCCGTAAGTAAATGCAAGAAAGGAACTTCATTGTCTCGTGGGTAAGTCTAGGAAACCCAGGGGATTCTAAAATGCCTAGGAATTACTTAGTTACCACTTGGACTTTAAGTGGGAAGTGTATGGTATTTAAAGTTGCATATAGAAAATTGTAAATTCAGAATCCATGTCTAGTGGGTCATACCGAAAAATCGATTGACGGCAAATCGTTCGTCCGTCCGCGGTAAACGCTAGCGATTACCCTAAACCGTCCAGACGATTTTACTCAAAATTGATATTCTTCCATAGACCTGTCAAACTCCTGGTGGATGGTGGACGGTAGCAGAATTTTAAACACTCGCTACATAGCTACGTCGAACCCAGTCGCTGACTGGAGGATAATTCCAACAGCGAGCTGCTAATGGTAGACACGGCTGGTAGTTTTCCGTGGTTTCCCTGATCAACACAAGCCGAAGCAGAACCCTAACAAACGGGCTTCAATCATGCGATATTTCCTTCCTTATCTTATCCTCTCTCCCTACTTACCCACATTCATAAGCACCATCCTTGTCGGGAGTTTAGATCTTACTCCACTTGTGGTAGACACTTGGATGGGGAAAAACTTGTTAGCATTCACATCGCGAGAAGAAACATGCACCCTACACGTACGAAACTAATGACCTTAGCAGAAGACGCACTTAAATTAACTAGTCAATCAATTAATCAATCAATCTTTATCCCGTACAACATATTCACATTTCAACAAAATCAGGTAGGGAGACGTTGCTTTGCAAGTGTTCCGTTTTTTTTGGGTGTTCCGCTCCACTGCCCGTGGCGTCGCGCAAGGCGTTGGCGAGGGCCGCGAGGGGTGGGATTGCCGGCTGCCCCACGCACCGCCGCCGTCCCTAGCGCCGCAGCCTTCGCCGCAGAATAAAGCGCCAAATAAACGGCCAAACTACAATATAAAGTTATACGGCCCATAACGCGGCGTACTACACACGATAAAAACATCAGGCCCCGGGCGCCGCGGGCGGAGGACTTCATCAGAGGTGGGGGGAGGGGGAGGAGTGGAAGAGAACGAACGCGGGGGGCGCGTGGCGGATACCACTGATTTTGCCTCGTGTTGCTTCCACACATTGTCACGTAGAGTCCCTAAATCAGAAAGAAGTGCAACCTCAAGGCCATTTAATATCCTCTCATTAAATAGTTCCCCATTTCAATAGCACATACAAGTTGAGAAATGATAGCCAGAGAATGCACGATGGAGATTTTCGAGAATATTAATACTATTTTGGGGTAAATTTGCGCAAAATACAATACCGTTCGAACTCTCCCGACAACTGGATATAAAATGGCATTGGCGTCGCTGAGAGTCTCGAATTTTTGGCGCGTGTTTTAATACCTAGGGGCTCCAATAAGATGCCATTGAGTTCGTCAACAGCATCAATTGATGTCACTGCAGTGCATGTGACCCAGATGTCCTTGGGTTCGAGTCCCGACTGTGGTACGATTTTCAACCCTCAATAGCGAGATCGAGTTTACCCGTTGTCTCGATAAGCATCGTAGCGGCCGGCTCTCGGATCGGTAGTCGCAGAAACAGAACGAGTACACTATCAAACGGACCAACAAACCGCGATCATTTCTCCACCCTTTTTACCCTATGCTCACACACTTACTCTGTAACTACACTGCCACACTACACTATTGTACACGTCAGGAGACTAGTCAGGAGTTTGGAGTTCGTTTCGTTCGGCCCGTTTGGGGATTTTTAAAAGGTCTTC
The DNA here is from genome assembly GCA_017312745.1 of Gryllus bimaculatus. Classification (NCBI taxonomy): domain Eukaryota; kingdom Metazoa; phylum Arthropoda; class Insecta; order Orthoptera; family Gryllidae; genus Gryllus; species Gryllus bimaculatus. The sequence continues at coordinate 1,783,037 of BOPP01000122.1, read as the reverse complement.
TGTATATCCTGACTCCTTTCTCGGTTTGTCAAAGTGGAGACGAAGGAGGTTACGGAGTGAAGAGATGTAAGATTTAGAGAGCCACAGTCGCCACTTACATCTCACTGTCACTTTACTAGCGGATACCGTAATATATTAATTGTAACCACATGTGATTACTCGGAAAGCCGAGGTCGCATAGGCCGAAGAGTCATAGCTGCTTCGCTGCTGAAGGGTCGCGGGTTCGTATCCCACCTGGGGTAAGGATGTTTGTTTGTGTGTTTGTATGTTTATGATTGTCCATTTGTCCATCATCATCATCATCATTTCGTAACTCATCTCCCAGGATTAACAATCCTGGAGTATAAAATTGAATTCACTATAGACATTCTGACGCCCTCCAAATAAGTCACGTGCACTTACTCCCCTCCTGAGAAAATATGACTCGGCCTGGGTAGGTGTAATGGCACGTTCGCGTGATCCAAATATGACCAATTCACGACCAGAAAACAACGAAACCTGATTATAATCACTGAAGTTTCTTTGTGAAATCACATGTGATACATTCATTGCAATATTATACTCACTGTCTCACTAACTCGGCTTTTAAAAACGCTTTTCGATCTTACGAAAACTCACTCCGCCAACAATAACTTCTCACTCGCTTACTTTCTAAAAGATGAAATGTTGAATAATTTCAGTAGGCTTATTTCAACTCTCATAAGGACATAATGGAAAAGTGACTGCAGATGCGCATTCATTCTATTAATTTAATGATTTTATAACACTTAGTGTTTATACTATAACCCCGGTTAACACTAGCAAGACCGAAAACCTCTGACGTCAACTACCTTTCATTTAAAGCACTAGTTACGAAACGTGGTTACGCAAAACGCTCGAAATAGTTTCCAAATCAAAACCTTAAAGTATGAAATATAAATATTTATGAAATTATTAAAATGAGACAGGCATTAATGAAAATCGAAAATATACCATACTAAAACTTTCTTACCATACTGCACTTTCTTCCTCTTGGGTAAAAAAATCAGGGAAATATTTTCAGCCATTTTTCAGAACATTTTGAAAATTCCACATGGGATTAATGCACACTACCCCAAAAATTTAAAATATGTTAAATATCTCCAGAAAATCACAACTAAACCCCTGCGTATTTACCAACTTGTGTATTTACAATGTTTCAGTTCAAAAGCTTTTGATCTGACGATTTTGTGCGTGCCGCATACATCCAGACATCCATCGGTATACAGAAATCTATTTTTGGGTTATTATTACGAGGATATTCTCTCCTAAGGTTTAAAACTTCTTAGATAACTCGAATAACGCTCAAGGAAAGAAAATGAGATAATAATCACGCGATGAATATCAATTTGGCTGTAAAGAATTTGTCGAGAAGTTGTTTGCAAGACATATTAAGAATTCTTTTGAACTTATTTTGAAAGTAATTGTTGAAAATATTTTCCCCAATCATTCTGTCATAATCTGCATCGAAAGTCTCTGAATTCGCTTTTTGTTCATTCATTTCGTCAGAAAAATATTTTACAAAGACGTATTCATGCGGACAAGCCATGGGAAACCTGCGTTGCGTTAATGAAGGTTGTGTTTTTTAATTACAAGATCCATGATCCGTAACCACGTCGCAAAATGTCCCTTGGACACGCGTAGACTCAATTAGACACTAAAATATTGAAGGTTATAAGATGTAGACGCACATTTCCTTTCATTCATACAACGTACAATGCACTGCTGGCAGTACGCTCACTCATTCCGAATTGTCACGCAGATTCACGAAATAATGAATCTTTAGGCCTTTCAACACAACTATTCTAAGAGAAGTGCATCTCATAGTTTTCGATATTTCCATGTTCAGAAAGAAAATAAGCACCCAATTTGTACAAACAGACAAAAAAATACATTAGCCGATAACCGTGAATTTCATTTTTGTTTTCTCCATAGACGATCGGCATAATATCTGTTTTTAAGTATCTGAAAGTATTCTGGAGTAAGAAGAATCGATTGAGAAAATCCTAAACATTAAGTATAAGAAATGTCATGTTTAAATAAAATCTGCATATATACAAAAACAAGTTTAATTTTTTTACATAGAAATATAAAATGCTATATTTTCCTAAACAAATGACGAAACCAGAAGACGATAACTTACCAACATTGACATCACACGAAGACAGTATCGAAACTTGAGGTGTACTTGGCAAAAGAACTCACCTGCAAAAGAGAAAACATCAGACTATTATGAGCAACATCATAGTGGAGTCTTATATTTACAAATTATACACTTATGAAAGAAAGTTGGCAACTGCTACTTCGTACATATAAAAGAGTTGATAAAAAAAGCTATATGAGCCAATTATTTTAGAATTTCATAATTGTAAGTTTAAGAACAATTCAAATAAAATTTAATTTGCTAGTAATTGACGGCTAGATGTCCGTTGGCTGATGATTTGATTAACCTCAACTCCAGTGTGTGTTGAAAAACAAGTTTGAATGGTAAATAGAATAATTATTTATGATATGAATGGAAAACGTTACATTTTATTTTGCAAATAGGAAAGGTTGCGAAACCAGGTCTATCGGACTTGTGCCGCAGTCTAACGAAAAAAAATATAATCACTTTTAACACGTGTCTCACATACTATTTTCTAGTGTTTCTGATTTTAATTTCATTTTAAATCAGGTAATCAATTTTATCATTGATTTCAAATCAATGATACATTAAGTCAGTAGTAACTGATGGGGAAAACGAAAGTATTTTGCTTTCTTTGTTGCGTTCAGTGATTTATCTGCACCCTTGGGCATTGTCTCACGTTTTAGCTCTAGTGCAAAAAATTGAACATTTAGCACGCTATGACTGTCCGGAAAGGACAGATTTTACTAGTGGCTGTCTAAAAATAAATTTATTACGAAGCTGTTTTAATAAATGAAACTATTTGAAGACTCTAGTGCTATAGATAGGGACATGCGGTACTTTTATATGCGAACTTTTCTCCATCCGATCAATAAATTTAATCCACATATTTGGGGCCATGTTGGAAAACAAATTGAAAATGTTTTTGAAGCTTCATGTAAAGAACTCGCAAAATTTAAAATATTTCATTCAATTCAAATGAGCCAGATTAAGCAGATTGATCAAGGAATATGAATTTTGGTGAATATTTTGCTTACGGAATAATAATTCGTGGTTTTCACAGACGAACACGCAGAAAGACGTTATGCCCTAAACTAATGTTTCGGAATCAATGACCGAAGAAACGTGCATTCTGATTACATAACATATTAGAGTAAATAATTTACTATGTACATAGAAACGATAACTATTCATTTTTTTCGGCGTCAGGGACCTACAACACAAATTTTTCTGCCGAAAAATCGCCGTTATTTGCATTACATAATTTTCTCCATACAACGTACGTAGTACCAAGGCAGCAAACACTCAACACACCATCGAACAGACTACCTGACCAGGAAACCAGCTGTTTGGAGTGCAAGCCATTGTATTTATTAAGATTTGGATATCGTCTTGTGGCTTCTTTCGTTATAATCCGTCCCCTCAACTAAAACATCTGGTGTTTTTTTCCCCAAAATACTACATCAACTGGATTTCACATTATCAACACGTTTCCGAATATTTACGCTCATTGTGTGTACAACTGTCACAAATATAATCGAGCGCGACGAAAACTGCGTTACTAACGCAAATATTGTATTAAACAAAGGCCGCGGGAACGTAGCGAATTATCCCGATGAACGTGGCTCCCTCGTTGGCTCGCGACGCACGTTCGCGCAGCTGTCACAGGGCGCCGTTTGTTACAGCCGATCCGAAGCGCACGCTGTTCCCAAAAGTGCATTTTAATATCCTGGCTGCAACGACATGGTTCCGGGTAACGCTGCCACCAGGTTCGCAGAAAATGACACGCAGGGGCCCCATGTTCCAAGAATCCATTCGAATTCGGTCTTTCTCGTATTGATCAGGAGGTTTGTAAGTTAATACAATGGAAACACTTACATGATGAATGAGAAAGTGTTAAGGCTGGCGTTCAATTTATCAAACAAAATGTCAACTGTAAAAAAGACCTTTATCCAAGGTTTTGACTCAGAAACATTTATATGAACGATGTGAAAGTGTTAAGATTGGCGTTCAATTTATTAAACCAAATTTGAATTCTAAAGACGTTTATCCACGAATATTTTGATTAGCGCAGTCAATCGAATGTTTTTATAAGCTTTAATTTTTAAATAGGTAATGTTGTATTCCCTTGCACGCTGACAATAAGTCATTTTATTCTTCGAACATGTTTCTTAAAATTTATTTCATGTCGAAAATAATTTTAAAACATTGCTTCTGACTTACGGGGGACTAAATATAATCTGCACACGTTCTCTTGAGCTCCAACCAATTGATATTATATATTGCTGGTAAATCTCTATTTAAATCGATATCTATTGATTACAGAATTAGGAAAAAGTCGATTGTGGAAAATACCCTTTCATCCTGACAAATTCAGAGATAAAAATGAGACTGTTCCAAACGTAAACTCAAATCTATTTTAGTTTATGGCACTGATATACTGAATACGCACCTGAAAGAATTCATTAAAAAATATTTTACTTGCCACTCGTAAGTTATTTTCGTGATGCGTAGACATACATTGTATTATATTCTAGAATAGCAGTAGCATTTAACACAGTCGAAACGCATTTCTCCTATGATATTTAGCTCCGAAAATAAACAAAAGATGGGTTTGTCATCTAATTGTAGAGAGAAGTAAATGTACGAAGCGACAGCAAAATATCTCTATCCAACGAATATTAATAGATGAAGATAGAAAACAGGTTCTTCTTTATTCATGTACATTTTTCCTAAAGAAATATCGTGCGTCAGTCGTGCAGATGCATTGTTGTGCCATGGGAGGCGAGAACAGCTCGACGTCTCGTAGCCGAGACGGGGCCTTCGGGCGCCAAATAATTTATTTCCAATCGCGCGGCCGCCGCCGCCGCCGCCTCCGCGTGCCTAGCGCCAGCATCGCAGGCTGCGAATGCCCTGGAGGCGAGCAAGCGGGGTGGGGAATTAGATTACGGAGAAGGAGGCTTTAGGCTTCCGTGGAGACGGAAAGAACAGATGGTAACGGATGCGCGGATTGTAGTCTGATAGAGCGAGGAAAGCAGAAAGTGGTGGTTGTGGTTCATATGGAATAGAATTACTCTCATATGTTGTGTAAATGTTGGCATGTACCATTTGGATTAAATGGTGAACGCGTGTGTGGATTGTAAAAGGGATTCTTCTTGGTAAATTGAAAATCTCTGGATCCAAATATCAAACGAATGAAACAAGGTAGTAATATTAGAGGATACTGAAGAGAAATTAAATCGAATACAAACAGTTTTCGTGTAGTGCCATAAAAGCGTAACGTGTTTTACTCCCAGTATCGTCGCACCAGGGAAGCCAAATATAACATGATGAAGATGTGGCAAGTGATGAAGCCATACGGGAATAGAGCGCAGAAGGATGAAACACCTAGTAGAAAACGCAGTACGAACAAGTTTTGTTCGCTCCAAATACACGCGAAATGACAAAAATGTGAGCCAAAGTATCCAGAATTGCTCATCTGGAGATTTTGAACTGTTTTCACAAGGGGTGAAGAAAGTCGCTGCCACTCGAAAAGTTGCGATCAACAGCAGATTAGACACTTTCCGACGTGCTGTATAAGACCCTTACTGAACTTATGTAATTAAGCCGTCACAATCAAGTCATCTTTTGCTGTCACTGAAGTAATGTAGTTAAAAATTATCAAATACAAAATTGAAAATTGTGTTTATGAGCATTACAGATAATGGCAGTCACTCGCTGGCCGCTGCCGACTCCAGCTTTGCACCAATTTTGTGGCGTTATATTTATTGTTCATGTGCGTCAGTAGTAGTACCTATGTTTTTTGTATATGTACTTAGTGGCCAATAGTGGATAAATTCAATCTGGGGGTTTTGTGAATAACGGGGCAGAGAGAATGCCCCTCATATTACTCTGACCAAAACTAATATTATTTTGAAATTTTACTTAGTTTAACCAAAGTAATTTTCACATTTTAATCGTATCTAGTGTAACGGATTATTTTTATTGTTAATATACATTTCTTAAGTTTAAAATATCACCAATATCTGGAAATACATTCCAATCATCTAGCTTGAAACCTATAAGGCTATAGCCAAGAACTTTCTCGACACAATTGAATTTCCACTCTTCATCTCCCCTCAGTTTTAATAATTAACATTTATCTAAACATGTTTTCTTATCTTGGTCTAACATATGCATATATTCTTAACCTCGTAATCTTCAATGATGCAATAATGTTTTCATGATTTTTTCCATTATAGATTAGTAAAGAATCCCTATAAAAATACGAATGGGTGACTTTCTTCATTTAATTTGTTATTATTGTTCACATTTGTAGTATTTATTTATTATTTCACATTTAAAATACATTGGAAATATTCGTTGAATAAAAAATATACATCTCTAATTTCAAGCTAATGCATTTTTTTAATAAATTAGTTTTTCAGAACTGTTTGTATTAGAGAGAGGCGAACTGAAATAGTCTCATCGCTGAAATATTTTCTGGATGCCCCCTGTTATTAGTACAAATTGGACGCGCCATTCCAAGGCCCTGAGTGCGGAGCGCCGTGATATGCTCGCCTCCGGCACAACAGCAGCAGCAGCAGCAGCGCCGTTGGCAGCGGCGGAGGGGAGCGAAGACATGCACGCAGCCGCGGGCGGCGGCGGCGGAGGAGGGGCTGGCAACTCGCCGCTACCCCCTTCCCCTCGCGACCCCCCCCCCGGCCCGTCCAACGCCCGCTTCTTTTATTTCCAGGAGCGACGAGTGACGTCATTCGTGGGCGCGTGGGCGGTTTCGATACTCGCCCTCCTTGCGCCGTCGCTCCTCGGCGCCATCGCCTCGCTCCGCCAACTCCAACGCCCCGTTTGCCATAGCCCCACTCCGCCAACGCCATCGCCGTCGCCCTGTTTTGCCATCGCCTCGCTCCGCTATCGCCCCGCGGTCGCCCCACGGTTTTCACGCTCTTCGTCAGTCAAACTGTTGCACGGACAGAGTATTCGGTATCAAGTACCCATAAAAAGTGAATTCTGATAACCCAACATATAGGACATATAGACATCCCTTTTTATGTACTCACAAAACCGGGTGTTTCTATCTCAGAATCAGTGTTTTTAGCTGTCGCATTACATAACGTTCTCTGTACTATGTAGTAGTGTCCAAGACAGACAAATCTGCTAAGACCGTGTTCGTAGGCACAAGCCACCCACGATTATTTTGAAAGAGTGAAAGGAAACTGCATAATTATGTTGTTGAGACCGCACTTTCGTGAACGGTGTGTGTGTGTGGCTAGGATCGAATTCCCATAGTAGCGGTTTTTCGACACTGGATACGTAAAGGCGATAAAATCGTCCATTACTTTATGAATAATTAGTGAATTATAGGTTATCATAGCCTCAAATCTCCCGCAGTAACATATCTACTGCGCGACTTGGCTAACAAACAACTAATCCTATCAGTCACACACACTGCCCCGGTCTCATTGTCACTGTCTGTCGATGTCCCTCGCCCTCACTCAGTGCCCAGCACAGACGGACCGCGTCCGGTGGCGCCTGCGCCTGCGCCTGCGCCAGCGCCTGCGCCTTTCGCCAGCGCCTGCGCCTGCGCCTGCGCCTGCCCTTCACCCTCGCCTTCGCCTGCGCCTGTGCCTGCGCCAGCGCCTGCGCTCTCAAGCAGCGGCGCTCGCAATGACCACTCCCGACGAATTGCCCCAAGCAACGTCCGCCCGATTGGCCTCCAGCAAGCAGCCGCTTTACCAAGCGCGGCGCCACAATGTTCGTGGACCCCCCTCTCCGCAATAGCACGCACTTCTGCTGGAGTGGCGCGGTTTTACGTTTGCCTACTCAGCGGACCCGCTGGCGCTCAGTAGCGTGGGCAAAAGTATGCGCACAGTTGAAGTTGAACCAGTTTATAATCTGAACAGGTTGGACTTTACAACACGAATGATTTTGTTCGCCAGTCTGGTTCCTACAATTGCTAACTCACCTACTACTACGCAGACGATTTTATTCGAATGAATGGAGACGAAGTAGTGTTTTGTTTCCGATTTATTGATTAGTGATTCCGGGAGTGCTAACTGCTAAGTTCATTAGTCCCTTAAGTGTAGTGCATATTTTTTCTAGGGCGAGGTGGCGGAGATCTTCCCCGCACGATGATGAGATCAGGCGCCGGCCTACCGTCGGTTAGCGGGGGTTTTCCCAAACAGGTATCTTCCACCAGCAAAGCATACCCCACACGGGGCAAATCCTTAGTTCCAGGCCATTATCCCGACATACATGGTAGTGTAGTGCATATAAGCGTAATTATGTGCATGTAATGGGTTAGGATAGAACAAGGAAGAAGAAGTAAAGATCGCGTGCGATCCGTGGCCCGTTTGTTAAGGTACTGCTCCGGCATTCGCCTGGTGGAGATCGGAGAAACCATAAAAAATTACTGATCAGAGCAGCCGGCCGCTACAATTCTCCTCCAGACAGCGACTGAATTCGACGTAGGCAACTATCTAGGGTCCAAAGTCCATCGGGAGTGGAACCTCAGAATCTCCCGGTCACAGGTACTGCAGTGACATCAGTTGATGTCTTGAGACACCTCTTCCGGTAGTAAGGTTTGGTTTTGCCGAGTAAAAATCCGCACCCACCCATTTCAAATCTTTGTGAAAGTATAAAAGAGGGCGTGAGATTCTCAAAACAAGAATTTGCTGTAAGTTGATTCTGAGAAATCTCCACGCTCCGGGCGCGCGATGACGCCTGCGTCGAGCAGGTATATTCTCGCCGGAACGTCCGAATGCTTTTTAAATTTCCCCAGCCAGAAATTACAGACTCTGCAGCCTGAGAACGAAAAGACGCCTTTCCTGGAACGAGGCTAAGTAGTGACAAAGGGGCTGAACCGAGGTCTAAGGGAGCAGACGATTAAAAAAGTTTTTTTTCAGACGTTTGCGTATTTCGTGCCGTGCACCAAAGTATCGACTACAATTACAATTCTTAATATTAAAAAAATACGGTAATACGGAATAGTAACGTAGTAGTAGCTATTATATAACACCCGTCAAACAGTTAATATTAAAAAGTTCCCAAAAGTTTTATAAATTCAAAATAATTTCAACACAATTAATGTTACAAAACACAACTTCCAATTGGCTTATGTATGTGATTAAATAACTCCACTACTGTTTGTGTTGGTTTGTGTTATCTAGGCGAACCGGGACGAGCCGCGACTCAGTACGCTCTGAAGAAGGCCACAGTACGCTGGCCGAAACGTTAGCCACCATGACATTAACGCGGCTCGTCCCGGATAGCCTAGACAACATAAACTCCGGCCGCGGAAGCCTGCGCAACCACAACTCCACTACCGTTTGCTTCCTACTTTTACTTATCAATGTTCTCTTAAGACACTACTACGTCGTGTATGTACTCAAAACGTACGTTTCTCCTATTTTATGCAATGTTTTCTCACACGTTATTATATTTTCTCATAGATTTACAAAAATGTAATTTTCATTTCATTGACATTCATACTGTACACCAGTTTCAAGACAAACTCAGCCTAAAACGAAAAACTAAATAAACATTTTATTTGGCAACACTGTCGCGCTCAATACCCACGCTTATTTCGCTTGGGAGGCCACTGCTTCAGACTTATTGGGACCGCAAATCGGCAAAATCCACTCTTCAATGCAATATAACCCCCTAACACTTCTCGGCGGTCGACGCAGTTCAAATAAACGTCCCCCGCGCCCCCACAGGCGCCGCGGCGAACGAAGAGACGGACCGCGGCCGCGACTCCGCGCCGCGCGACTCCGCGCACTGGCTGCCAGCCACCCGCGGCGGGCGCGCGGCGCCAGGGGGAGGGGCGGCAACCTTTCTATGGAGAAGAGGTTATCGGTTGTGCGATACGCAAGGGATCAGAATAAG
>BOPP01000122.1:1738524-1772985 GCA_017312745.1 Gryllus bimaculatus | reverse complement strand
TATGGCATTGTGGGTGAAAAACGATCATTTTGCGACAATGACATGTAGAGGTAAATCGCATTTTAAGGGAGTTACAAACCCGTGACCAATTTCCATGTCCGCGCCCCATGTTAGAACGGAATCGGCTTGCCACAAAGACATTTGTGCACAGGAATGCACACATATGATCACTGCGAGAGGTTTTGCGTACTTTCCAATAACATACGGTACCCACACTCTTAATCAGCCGGAAGTGCTACTTTTCCGAACAATGGATTCGAATTTTTCTGACATTGTCACGAGTCGGCGAACGAGGACATAATTACTTGACACCACAAGTATAACGTGCGTTCTTCAGTTGTTATCAGAAATCTTTGCGCATCTATGTGTTTATAATTTTGCTGCTTATCCTCAACGCATGCAACTCGGAAACGCTGCCTTTGCCACGTTGGCTTCAAAACGATGTGAAGAACCTGGCGCTCCTTTTGGAATGCATGTGTTGAGAGTTATGGACGATTGTATAATTGTCCACGAGCAAGCCATGTTGCTTGACTCTCCAAGATCGCAGGTTTAACGCTCCTGAATTTTATGTGGAGTTTCGTCTCTTTTTTAATTTAAGCAGTGGCCCATGCGCAATATCTCGGCGAATGGAATTGTCGCCGCCGTACATTATCCAGACATTACGCAAGATAGGTTTCAAGGCGGATGCATCAAAATCCTGCATCGTCAATTACCGCGCTTGTATGAAACTTATCTACACTTCCCGTAGCTATAGCCGAAGTTCAACAACCAAAGACAAAACTATTATTATTTCCGATAGACGATCCCTCTGAGAATTAGTTTTATCAGAATATTTGTCCGAGCAAGTCATTGAGTTCAGAGGCTCAATGTCCGAAATATGCGTTTACTTTCGATAAGGAAATTTCCATACACCGTCCTTGGAAAAACTGACTGCTTTGACCGATGTACAATGCCCTAGAAACCGTGAGTTTTTATTCTGAATAACCATGATACATTCTTCGCATTTAAGCTATAGTCCGATTCTAAGCGGGGCAGCCGGGCCCGCTAGGGCACCTTGACTACACAGCTTCGGGGACGCGACGCCGCCGCGCCCTTCGCCCCGGGCATCCGAGTTCGACGATCACCGCCGCCCGTTCCGCGGACGCCACCGCCAACAATCTGCGCCCCCACCACCAATACGTTGTATTACGCCTCGCTTCCAGGAAGCACCAGCACGTACCCCCCCACCCCTGCCCCGGGCGCAGGAGACCAGAAGAGATGGATAGGTCAGTGGGAACGAAGCAGTGTATTCCATGCCCCTTGAATTTCTTCAAGCCATTGTTTATTTAACCCCGTCAACAACGGTTGTGAAGGTTGCTATGTTCGGCCAATGTACGAGGCCGAAGGCCAGTCATTGCGCATCGTAATATCTACCCGGATCTGTTATATATAGACCTATCTGACTTAATACTGATTGTAGTCTTGACCGGCATTATGTCACATCACATATTGAGCTGCCTCATCTGTCTCGCACACGCACGCCTACTCCTGCTTTCATTCAACTCTCTTTCCCCCTCCGCCCACCGCTTCTCCTCCTTCTTTCCTTTTCCCGTTTCTTTTTGCCCCCGTGCTTCCTGCACCACCCTCGGGGCACTCCTCCCCCCGTCCCCCCACTCGCCCGGCTAACGCACATCACCAAAATACCGCCAGCTGCAATCGGATAGCCGTTTTGTCAATGATTAAAATAATTTTTGAGTTTGACCTATTTTTATTCTCGGACGTTCAAAGGTATTCTAATACGGTATGTATGTAATAAACATTACATATCCTATTAATTTGTGTAATTACCCACGATACAATATAATCATTGTGTATGATTGCGCGTGGTCTTCCCTGCTCTGCCACGAATTATGATCTGAACAACGCGCCACCTCTTAAAACACCACCTTTAGATTTATACAGGACAGCGAAGCAGAATCAAAACTTTACATTCCAGTGACAGACTTTCTGTTTGAATCTTTTGAAAACAACTTGTCTGTACACTTATCCTATCTTATATCACAATATTAATACGTCCGGATAATTTTTGTTAAGGTTGACGAATTAAAACTGCGTCAGGTTTGAGCGCGTTTTCGGGGAAGGCCAGCCCGGGCATGCAGCCAGTTGGAACGGGCGGCTTTGAGGCGAGCGAGTATCTAGGACTTAGTCACCAGGGCCACAAACCCAGCTACTTCCGAGAATAGCGAAGCGTAGTGCAGTAGGTTTGCGTTGACAAGTGATTATATTATGGACGAGACAAGACCTGGCTTATTCTTCGACCGATACTGTGACTTAGGAAGTGTTTTTGGATATCCTCCGGTATTTCCGGTTATGGTTAGGATTGACTCCTGGCAACAGGCACCATTCCCGCCCAAAGTGTTTAGTACAGTGGATAAGTAGTATTACATTCATAGCGTAATAAAATTGTGTATCGTTTGCCTATTTAACTAATTTGGATACACGTCAATTTAAGCTCTATTAAAATTTGCCAATGTGAATTGTAGAAATTACTTACAAATCCAGAGATAGAAGTTCAATTTTTTTTAAAAATTTCCATATCCTAATTTGGCAATGTGGCAAATGCTTTTTATTTCCTAAAAAAGCGTTCCCAATACATTATGCATTAAATTCCTGCGCATCTATCACTGCAAAATCAGGTCAGTATCGCCAAAATGCTTAATACGAATTGTAAATGAGCAATCAGGCCAATTTTATTCATAACCTCCCACGAATTACAAAACTGAGATGTGAACCATTAATGCAACGTTTGGACTCGGGCAATAAAGAATGTAGCAACAAGTCAACCAAAGTCCAGCCTTATGTTTATCAATAAATTTTTAGTACTGGTTTTGCCCATTTACATTTAGGCAGATTGGTGGAGAAAGCCGACTTCATTGAATGAAGAGCAAAAAGTCATCCATCATGATTCTGTTACTGTAAAAAATGGCCCGAATGCCGATACGTGAGAAATTGGTTGTATACATTTATATAATTTACGTTCGATTGACAAAAAGCGCTGCTTTTCAGTAATTACTACCAGCAAGACTTCGCTTCTGCTGCGTGGACCAATCTATACAATTACTTAGGAGAAAACAGATTTATGTTGCCATTCGTCTTATTAATCCAGCAAACACATACAACATGGGTTCTTTAATTCTTAAAATATAAGCAGGTAAAACTCATATACCATGTTGCTGCATGCAGCCAAGCGAATAAAAACAAACTTTAATGGATTACATGGAATCATTGTATAAGTGGAGAAATTGATCACCCGTTGACCCCGTTTCGTCCAACCTATGAGACCAAACGAGTATTTCAATTCCGACTCGGCACTACTGAGAAAGTTAGATACAAACTTTGCGTATCCATTCAACAAGAATTTCTCAAAAAGATTTGTTTTTTAACAAAAACTTAGTGTTTCGATCAATTACATCGTCTATAGAGATGATTAACAGGTAATTATTCCTCTCGACAATAAATCGATTCACACTATTTCATAAGCTTGCAGCACGAAAGATTGTCTGAAAGAATCATGTAAAGCACCGTTTTATTCTTGCAATTCTCCTCGAGAACTTAGTGTAACACTGTTGAATGACTAAATTTTTTCTCGGGTAATTTACATCGATTGTTACAAACTTGATTCATCGGCATTGCGATAATTAAACCTAATTTGGTGACGAAAACATTTTAACAATATTTATCGATATCTCCTTTTCTTGGTTTGCCGAAAAACGATCGGACCCCAACTTCAATTTTCTTTAAAATTTATTTTAATTATGAAAACCGAAAGCCCAAATATAACTTTTCAATATACAAAATTCCCGCCCGGACTGCGAATAAAGCTAGTAATTATTGATGTGCTACCGTGACGAGCAATAATCAACGAGTGGAGCCCAATTTTGCACTTTGTGCGCCATATTAACAATGAAATAATCACAGCGATATTGATCCTATCAATATCCCGTTTGAGGTAAAACATTACCGACCGTATTATTCTCTGACATATTTTCAGTAATGACACAGAGTTGTTCAGATTCCACAAATACAATTACAATACCAATACTACATTGTATTTGTTCCCCCATGAAATTACGCCCAAGTCAGCAGTACAATAATATTAAACCTGTTTGATATTGTTAACTTTGCTTTGCCCGTAAACATTGGAGAGATCCGACCCGTTAGTTTGAAGAGAAGAGGTTTCCGGTCCCCCACAAACAAATAGAGAGACCCCGAGTTTCTTACATTGACTGAAACGAAACACCCCAAAAAATCCCTAAGCCCCGAATCACCGCCGCCCGTTCGCGGGACGCCACCGCCAACAATCTGCGCCCGACCACAATACGTTATTACGGCCTCGCTTCCAGGAAGGCACCCAGGCACTACCCTCCCACCCCTGCCCCGGGGCGCAGGGAGACAGAGAGAGATGGATAGTGTCAGTGGAGAAACCAAGCAGTGTAGTCATGCCCTTTGAAATTTCTTCAAGCATTGTTTATTTAACGTCAACAACGGTTGTGAGGTTGTATGTGGGCAATGTACGAGGGCGAAGTGCAGTCTTGCGCATCGTAATATCTACCCTGGATTCTGTATTATAGACTATCTGATTAAATACTGATTGTAGTCTTGCCGGATATTTGTCACATTCATATATTGAGCTGCCTCATCTGTCTCACACGCACGCCTATCCTGCTTGCCATTCACTTCTTTCCCCTCCGCCCACTCGCTTCTCTTCCTTCTTTCCCTTTTCCTGTTCTTTTTGCCCCCCGTGCTCTCCTTGCACCACCCTCGGGGGCACTCGCTCCCCCCGTCCCCCCACGTCGCCCGGTAACGCACATCACAATACCGCCCAGCTGCAATGCGGATAGCGTTTTGTAAAAAATGATTAAAATAATTTTTGAGTTTGACCTTATTTTATTCTCGGACGTTCAAAGGTATTCTAATAGGTATGTATGTAATAAACATACATATCCTATTATTTGTGTAATATACCACGTACATCATATCATTGTGATGATTGGCGCGTGGTCTTCCCTGTCTGCCATGTATGATCTGAACAACGCGCCACCTTTAAACACCACCTTTGAATTTGATTAACAGGACATCGAAGGAGAATCAAAACTTTACATTCGTGACAGATTTTGTTTGAAATCTTTTGAAAACAACTTGTCTGTACCTTATCTATCGTTATTATCACATATTAATACGTCCGGATAATTTTGTTAAGTTGACGAATTAACTGCGTCGGTTTGAGCGCGTTTTCGGGGAAGGCCAGCCCGGGCATGCAGCCAGTGGAACGGGCAGCTTTGAGGCGAGTCGGAGTATCTAAGGGACTGAGGTCACCAGGGCCACAAACCGAGCTATTTCGAGAGCGAAAGCGTAAGTGCAGTGGTTGCGGTTGACAAGTGATTATTATTATGGACGGGACAAGGACCTGGTTATTCTTCGGACGATACTGTGACTTAGGAGTGTTTTTGGATATCCTTCGGTATTTCGGTTACTGGTTTAGGATTTGACTCCTGGCTACACGGCACATTCGCAAAGTGTTTGGTACAGGTTTGGATAAGTAGTATTATATTCATTAGGCGTAATAAAAATTGTTATCGTTGCTATTTATGACTAATTTGGAACACGTCATTAAGTCTATTAAATTTGCCAATGTGAATGTAGAATACTTACAAATCTAGAGCATAAAAGTTCAATTTTTTTTTTAAATTTCCATTCCTAATTTGGCAATGTGAAAATGCTTTTTATTTCCTGAAAACAGCGTTCAAGTACATTATGCATAAATTCTACGCATCTATATTGCAAAATAGTCAGTATGCAAATGTTAACTACAATTGTAAATGGAGCAATCAGGCCAATTTTATTCATAACCTCCACGAATTTACAACTGAAGAGTGAACCCATAATGCAACGTTTGGACTCGGTGCAATAAAGAGATGTAGCAACAAGTCAACAAAGCCAGCTATATGTTTATCAATAAATTTTTAGTACTGGTTGCCATTCTACATGTAGGCAGAGTTGGTGGAGAAAGCCGAAACCAATTACAACATTTCATTGAATGAAGGTGCAAAAGTCATGCCATCATGATTTCTGTTATGTAAAAATTGGGAAGTGCCGATACGTGAGAAATCTGGTGTATGACATTTATATATTTACGTTCGATTGACAAAAGCGCTGCTTTTCAGGTAATTACTACGAGAAAGACTTCGTTTGCTGCGTGGACCAATCTATAATTATTAGGAGAAACAGTTTATTGTGCATTCTGTCTTATTAATCCAGGCAACACATCAACATGGTTCTTTAATTTTAAATATAAGCAGGTAACTAAATATACATGTTGCTGCATGCAGCCAAGCGATAAAACAAACTTTAATGGATTACATGAATCATTGTATAATAGTGGAGAAATCTGATCACGGTTAGACCCGTTTCGGTCCACCTATGGAGACAAACGAGTATTTCAATCCGACTCGGACTACTGAGAAAGTGATACAATTTTGCGTATCCATTCAGAAAGAATTTCTCAAAAAGATTTGTTTTTTAAGCAACTTAAGTGTTTCGGATCAATTACAGCGTCTATAGAGATGATTAACAGGTAATTGATTCCTCTCGACAATAAATCGATTGACACTATTCATAGCTTGAGCCACGAAGATTGTCTGAAAGAATTCTGTAAAAGCACGTTTTGATTCTTTCAATTCTCCTACGAGAACATTAGTGTAACACGGTGAATGACTATAATTTTTCTCGGTATTTACATCGATTGTTACAACTTGATTCATCAAATTGGCGATAATTAAACCTAATTTGGTGACGAAAACATTTTAACAAATATTTTTATCGATATCTCTTTTCTGGTTGCGAAAGAAACGAGTCGGACAACTTCAA
Organism: Gryllus bimaculatus; assembly: GCA_017312745.1. Classification (NCBI taxonomy): domain Eukaryota; kingdom Metazoa; phylum Arthropoda; class Insecta; order Orthoptera; family Gryllidae; genus Gryllus; species Gryllus bimaculatus. The sequence goes on along the minus strand of BOPP01000122.1, from coordinate 1,766,079 downwards.
TTTTTTTTAAATTTATTTTAATTATGATAAAGCGAAGCACAAATATAACTTTTCAATACACAAAATTCCCGCCGGAGCTGCCGAGATAAGCTAGTAATTATTGTGTGTCTTATCCAAAAATCAAAATATCAACGTGGAGCCAATTTTCACTTGTGCGTATAACATGGATATCACGCGATTTGTTATCAATATCGTTGAGGTAAAACATTGACGACCGTATTATTCTTGACTATATTTTCAGTAATGACAACAGAGTTTGTTGAATTCACAAATACATTTACAATACAATTACCTACATTGTATTTGTTCCCATGAAATACGCAAGTAGCGTAAATAATATTAAACTGTTTGATATGTTAACTTGCTTTGACCGTAAACATTTGGAGAGATCGACGTTAGTTTGAAGAGAAGAGGTCGGTGAACAACGAAATAGAGAGACCGAGTTTCTAATTGACTGAAACGAAACACCAAAAATCTAAGCTACGCGTTATTGATGAATTTCAAGAAAACCTAATGTTCGCGGTAAGGAATTGCTTGTAGCCTTGCTGTTTTTGAGGAAGAGGGCGGGTGAGGGCGGGCCTGTGCTTGCGGCACTGGGTGCTAGGGGGGAGGGGCGGAGTTCCCGGAACAGTAGCGCAGCGCAGCGCGCGGTCACCGGAACGCCCCTCTCCTCCTCCCTCCCCCCGCGTGGATGTCTTGCGCCGGGTCGTGTCGCTGGCGCTACGCCGGCGGTTGGGTGGAGAACCTCGCGAAGAGGCGAGGGGGGGGCGGCGGATAAAAATTTTGGAAAAGGAGGCAGCTGAGTGGAGCGTTTTGCGGCTAAAGGGGAGAGAGGAAGGATGAGGCGAGGGAGTGGATAGAGTGAAAGAAGCGAAAATGAAGAGAAAAGTAACAAGAGATGGAACGGTGAGTTCAGAAAAAGCGGCTTTCGGTGAGTGGCGATGGGGAGAAAAGAGACAAGGGATGAAGGTTGAGGTAAATGAGGGGAAGGACGCGAATAGAGATGAGCCACGCGGTGAGTTTGAGGAAATGCGCATGAATGAGAAGGTGGATGGGAATGAAGGCAAGAAGAGGTGTTGGGACGGTCAACAAAAGGTAGGGGAGGTGAAAGCGGTCGGGAATCGGATGGAGGGAGCGAGGATGGGGTTTTGAGGGGTAACGGGGGTTGAGAGGGTTGGAGGGGGATGAGGGGCGGGGAGCTCTCGACACGCCGCCGCGTTGTCCCGAATCCCGAATCATCCCCTCATTAGAATTAAACTGCGCGAGCGGGCCAACGCACAACCCGCCCTTGGGAAAAACGCGTTGGCAAGGGACGGGCGCGGGGGGGGGGGCGGCCAGGAGAGGCAGAGGTCCAAGGGGCCGCCCGCGGGCTCACAGGCAGGGGCTTATCTGCGCACGCGCGCTGCCTGCGAATGCGAATTAAGACGAGCTCTGCGATGCGCGAATAATCTACGATTGTGATTTAACGGCATCGACTCTTCTGCTTTGTAGCGTGATCTCAATAATGAAAGGGAGCAAAATTTTTTATCAATTACTATCCCGCCAGATAGTCAATTACTACATTTATGGCAATTTTTACTTATATTATTTGCCCTATGTTTTTTCAATTACTAAAATTTACGAATTTGAAAATCTGGCATTTACAGATACGATATCTTCTCAGTCGTTTTGATGGTCATTTTTTAAAACTTAAGATTATTTTTTAGCTTTCCTAGATAGGCTTTCATGTTTGTCTAAATTTTTTCTTTGAAATTCCTTTTGATTCACATTAAACAATCCCAATAATGGCAATTATTAGTAATTTTTATGACCACATTCTATTTACGGGGTCATTAAATACAAATTATTTGACATTCAAAGAATGATACCATCGACGACATACGTCACAATGGAAATATACCTCTCCTTTTTTTAGTTCTCTCATTCATTCAGCATGCCAACTTACACTGCGGATAATCCCCGCTTTCAGTGGCAATTTCCCCTTGACCTCCTCTGGCGGTGTACTCAGGACTCCGTACGACCGCCGCCATACGTTCTAACGGGTCTATAAATCTCCGAAGAGCAGTGACTACTGCAGGAGAGTGCTAATGGCCCTTCTTAGTAGATCTTCACGGCTGAAGTGAACAGATGAAGATGAGTTGAGAAAATGTCAGAAGAACGAGCAGAGCCAAGTCGAAAACGTGGTAGGCAGTGAAGTGGGCGAAATGGTAAAACGAAAAATATGAAGATGAAGAGAGTAGAGGCGGAAAGGATTGAGGATAGAAAGAGTCTAGAGAACAGTGCGTTTCAACTAGTTGTAGACACATGTGTGAAGGCCCCAAATGTGAAAACAAGAACGGTAAAAAACGGCAGAAAAGACGACCTTATTTGAAATAAGTTGCCGAAAATCAATAATTGCTATTGTTATTCAGACTCAGGCTCACAGCTCTAAAACATGCAAGTATACGTCTAAAATATAATAAAGCATATGTTACCTATTTTACTCACCCTAGTAATGATTCATTAACTGTACTATTGAGAAACTAATCTAGTAATAATAATCCTCCCGGCTGTTAGAGTGATTTCGCGGTAAAGACAGTTTTATTATTATTGTTATTTGCCGTCAAAAAATAGAAAAACTTTCAAAGAGACTTTTTTTGGTATTTTTTCAACACCTTGGTCACATAGCAACCACTGTGATTTTTAACTGAGAGTGACCGAAGGAGGAACACCTAAGAACAACGCACACAAACATTCATGCCCAATGCGTGATTCGAATTGCGATCCTTCGAGCAGAGGCAGCTACGGCCTCTCAGTCATTGCGACCTCAGCTATCCAGGTCAGCTACACCGGACTTTAGCAGAATAAACTGGACGATATCTAGCACAAGGTGACTAGGTTAAGTGAAGTAGTTTGCAGTGACAAAGAATAGAAGATATCGGATAAACTGGATTCCAACTGCTAAAGGAAAGTTTAAATGGATAGTTTCGAGTTCCACTGTGACAGTCGCACATTTCTATGTACACGGATCACAATGTACAATACAATCACGGATGTACACAAAATCTGACCTCACTGTACACTTCAGATGGCGCTTCGGTTAGAGTTGGCGACGGGGTTCCGACCTGTGGCCTTCGTGATTTACATAAAGTAAACTTGTCTCTTTTTAAATTTATTTTCTTCTCGTCAAGACTTTCGTCTTTCGGGGATTTTGATGGGTACAATTTTACACATAATGGATTTACCTGGCCATCCTCAGGCAAATGCGGGTTTCGGTATATTCCTTCACTATTCTTAAAATTTCGTTTTTGTGTAACTTGACTACGAGAGGTTTGTATTCATTGTTTAGAAATGGTGGAAGGGCGTTTGTGGGAAAAGAGAGCTAATAATGTTCCGAATTAGGGATGTTCTGAATTAGGTTAGAATATTGAAATGATGGAACAAGCTGGGAGGAGACAGAAATATTTTCGAGAGGTTTGTGAGATCTACGCTCTCTATGTTTGTACTAAATATTTGTTTTGGACTGTCTGAAAAACGGATAGATTGGTTGGTGCAATGTTGTGCAATGTTAGACACGCATATGTCATTGTGGGTCTTATTATCATTTTAAAGATGATCAGCAGTTTCTGTACTAAGAGTGGAATTTCTGTTGACAAAATGGTATAGTTTTAAAATTATTGTTCGGGTATAATGAGCTATTGATTGAATATGCGGTTTCCAAATTAGCCGTTTGTCCAGTAAGACACCTAAGTATTTGGCGGGCAAGTAATGAGAAAGCGAGGTTATATCAGTGTTTTTTATTCGTAAGGGTGTATGGAAGCGAGTACGTATGCATGTGAACATTTTGGATTGTGATTTTAAGGGGTTAATTTTAATTCACCGTTTGTGGTCCAGTTCGTACAAGTGTAAATGTAGGATTATATGTTATCATCGGCTAAACTGCATGCGAAGTGAAAATAGCGGTATCGTCAGCACGTGAGTGTCTGCAACGAATAATATCTAACATTTTTTTTACGTCAAAATACCTTAAAAGCTTCACATTCGGAAAATCACCTTTCTTTACCAAGCGCACTGTGGCCAAAGCCTGTGGCCTCACCAGGAAGATGTTCGAAATGAGCCATTTCTCGAAGCGCACTGCTCCGAGGTGACGAGAGAGGAGAAAACGGAGACGAGATTGGGAAGAACAGAGACGAGATTGGGAAGAACAGAGATGAGAATCGGGAGAACAGAGACGAGAATGAAGAGAACAGAGATGAGAATGAAGAGAACAGAGATGAGAATGAAGAGAACAGAAATGAGAATGAAGAGAACAGAGATGAGAATGAAGAGAACAGAGATGAGAATGAAGAGAACAGAGATGAGAATGGAGAGAACAGAGATGAGAATGGAGAGAACAGAGATGAGAATGGAGAGAACAGAGACGAGAGTGGAGGAGACGGAGACGAAAATGGAGGGGACGGAGGCGAGAATGGAGGGGACGGAGGCGAGAATGGAGAGAACGGAGACGAGAATGGAGGGGACGGAGACGCAAGTGGAAGGGTAGAAGCAACTGGAACGGCGAAGACGAGAATAGAGAGGCGGAGACGAGGCAGAGGAAGGGGTGCGTGTCCCCGTGAGTTCTCAACGGGGGCAATTGCGTAGAAGTGGTGGGGGCGCTTGGCACAAGTGTGAACTGTGAATGGGAGGCAAACCCGAATATTTACTATTTAAATGATAGTGAACAATAATGAAACTAGAGCAGGCGTGAACGAATGAACTGGCCCATCGCCCCCCCCGCGAAACCGTACCCAATATCGATCACAAATTCGGTCGTGAGAGAGGCCGGGTAGCGAAGCCCGGCTCCACTGCAGCCGTGCGGGAGCGCTAGCCCCGAGCGCAGGCGGAACAGAACAGCCGCGCGCGGCGCGTTGAGCCCGCCTTCCCGCCCCGCGCCGTCTCTGCCGAAGCGCGGCGGCGGATCGTAAAGGCACGACGAATGCGGCAGCAATGACTCATTTAAACGTGCAACTATTCCATTCAGACGCCGTCAGCGAAGTCCACACTCGCCCTGCGACGGAGCGGGGCGGAGCTAGGCAAACGTGCACGAAAGCGGGGGGGCGGATCCGAGCGCGTACGGGCGGGGGTGGTGGAAAAGGAGAGTGGACAGAATGGCAGGGAGTTGACGGGGCGAAAAGGGGGGGACGAAGAGTGAGCGATGGGTATGGAGCGGCGGTGGGTCGTGGGCGATAGGGCTAGTAGACCGGCAACTTGAGCGGACGGACGGCGGGGGGGTGGAGCGGGGCAAAGGCGGAGTGGGCGAACGGCAGAGAGAGGGGGGCAGAGCAGAAAGGAGAATGGCGTAGTGGCGTGGTGGGAGGGGGTGTTAGTGGATTGAGCAGAGTTGAGAGGGTGCGGGCGCATGGGTGGAGCCAGTACCGGCGGGTGGCCGGGGCAGTGGCAGCGTTGCGAGGCGATCGGAGCGGGGGCTGCGTGGGTGCAACGGGCTGGGGGGCGCGGTAGAGCCGGGCCAGCGATGCGCGCTCCCAAGGCCTGTCCGATCACGTGAGCGCCCGAGAATATTAAAAAATATTCCCGCTGCTAACACTTCCCGACGGTCCGCTTCCGCGGCTGCAGGGGGCGGCGACGGGGAAGAGGCTGTGTGTGGGAGGTGGGGGAAGGGGGGGGGTCAGCGAGAGAGAGGAAGTTGTCGAAGGAACAAAACGCGGGAGCAGATGGAGGGGACAAATGGGGGAAGGACCGGCGAAGGACCTCTCGATCGTTGTTCAGAAATGCCAATTGGAGAGGCAGTTGGTAGATATACCCCTTTACGAGAAGTCTTTTGTAGGAGGAAGGTTTGCAAAGGACAAAATTAAAGTGACAATTATATCGGACGAGTTTCGTAAATAAAGAGAAAGTAGAGTTAATTCGTTGATGAAAAATAACAGATTTATTTTTCGCAATTTCATTTTGGTGGAAACTTAAGGGAGAATTAAAGGAAGCAGTATGATTTCTCCTATAAACGATTCTTTGCGATCTCGATTCGTACATATACGATATTTTAAAAATCTTACCTAGTTAAGTAGCTTTTTTTAGATAATCATTTTATCAAATCTCATAATTCTTAAAGATAATGAAATCATGTATCTCAAAATCCTTATTACACAACATTATTTATATCAACTAGTTCGACCAAATGTTGTGACTGAAACAATTTTATATTTGTGATAAGCGTGAATTCTGAAGAAAAATAAAGCACCCGCCCTTTAACATTCTTATTATGATATTTGAAAGTGAGCTTTAAATTTATGATCAGAGAACCCAACCTCGAATTTTAATATATCAATGTTCCATTATAAGACCACAACAATACACTAAACATTGTGATAATGAATCATAGATAAACAACATGCCAGTAAAATATCTCAGGGTATATTCCCAGGAAACAATATCAACTCAAAAATGTTTTCCAGTTGTTTTGTCTTGTAATTTAAAATTTCCAAATGGACCGATCAAACAATAAAATCAGTCAGAAAAAAGTTACGTAGATGAAACTACAATCGGAATTATATATTTTTGTTAATTAGGCTGCCGTGTTGGACCGTAACATAGCAAGATCACCATGAATTATATCCAACAGTGTACAATAACAGAGACTCAGTTCGTACATTTAAGAAATAAAAATCACCAATCAAGTGATTCGGAATGATGTCAAGAACCACTTCATTTTTGTTAATATTTAGCTCCCTCGCGCCCATTCTAAATTTTCGAATAAAATATTTATCTAAGAAGTCTCTAAACTTCTTGCACGAAACATTAATACAAATCATAACATTAAAAATGTTTTAGTACTAAATGAACTATTACAAAACTATTAAATAAAATAATATAGCTCCAAATCAGAAATCGATGAAACATTTAGTAGCTAGTTCATCAAAAACGCCGCGTACACACACACTTCTGTCAATGTCTCTGCAACAATAACTGTGTCTTTAAAGAGCTAACACAAATTTGCTGAATATTGCATTTTTTGCTCACAACTGGAGGTGCAGACTTTGCATTCCTGCTCATTCTTATGGTAGGTATGAGAACTTTGTTTTTACTCTTTCATATGCGTAGTACGAATGATGATGTTACATATTGCTGCAAAAAACTTATGTCGATATTTCGAAGAATAAAAGTGTTTGGGAGTGCTTAATTCCAAAAAGGTGGTGTTTTTCACATCCTGACTGCCCACGAAAAGATACCCAATAAAATGTGAGAAAGTATGTTGTTGTAGCTCTGCAAGTTTATCGTGGTTATTATATTTATGAGGTCCTTAGGGTTCTCAGAACTCTCGTTCAGTGTTGAACGTCATCTTCTCAGCTCATTGGCTCCTCCTGATACGCGGAAGGCTCAAGGCCAATGCATAGGCTTCTCTGGCAGGTTTGTTTATTACAGTTAGTGTTGCCCTGCAATCAACTGGAATTCCTTTGCTAGCAGTTACCCCAATAGCAGGTGTGGGGTTCTCACAGAAAATTCTCTGCCTTTTCTTTCATGTTCTTCTCGGTAGTGTCCAATGTCAATAGACCTTTCCTGGAAATTCCCGCCCAGTGAGTTCTTCTCTGAGAACTCTCGGATTGAACAGCAATAGAAACTCAATAAGGGATTGGATGGAACATAAAATACTCTGATCATCCACTTACTCGGGTTTGACTGTACTATTAATGAAACCGGGGTTATTTTGTTTACGATTTATTATATAATTATAATTTTATAGTTGATGTCCGTCTAATGGAAAAATGTCTTAGAGATACTCTTTAGGTGTTTCTTATTTTATAACTACAGCGCTGCGGAAATTCTCTGTATTAAAGGGAGCGGTAGGAAGAAATTGTGAGATTTACGCTTGCAATGGAGTCATTTTATGGGTTTTCAATGTTTGAACAAGTGTATTGAATCGTAGTTCGTAATAATTTTCACTACTGCTCACAGGTATGGTTTATTGTAAAATTCATTTTCGATTTCTTCTACTTGTGTTTTTTATTGCAGTTGCTAGTCTTTCGTTATATTCATTATTATAAAAAATATTTTATGGATTACAATAGTTTAAAGAATTTTTGATTTTACTGTTTTCACTAACGTTTTTTTGTAAATGCAGCATTGCTACTCTTGTAAATTTTGTTTCTAAGTTTTATATATTATTTGAACAAATTTATTGATATTGTTTAAAATACCTCATTATTATTTCAACCTGCAAGACGTTTTAATATACATTTTGATAAGTTCAATAAGTTTTTATAATTATTTGAAATAGCTATCACAAAGTGTGTTGCATTAGGGAAGAGGCAATTTTAATTACCCATTAGGTTACATGTCCATTGCTCGGATCAGCCATCCCTTTTTGAATCCGACCCGGAGGACCACGTTCCCTCAGCTCAGTGCTTGAGGCAGCGAATGCGAAGTAATCGTTGCCCGTCCGCCAGCAAATCATTCAATTGCGACTTCATCGCTTCGCGGCCTTCTACACCTCCATGCTCGTTTTCATCACTGGCACTACCGCTGCAGCCATCGCCGTCGATCTCACCGTCGTCCTCGCCGCCAATCGCTCTCTAATATTGCCAGAACAATTTGGTAATTTCGATGTTCACATTGCTTAAAAGAAATACCACACAGACTTCGAAATAATCTACCTTGGGGTGAACTGCATTCTCAGGTGCATTTTCCCCCAAAAATCTTTCACTTCCGCGGCAAGCCAATACAGAACAAAGGACCATGCTGTGAGTAGGACTTGTATTCTGGACTTACATTTTCGAATAGGTCCGCGCAATCTTGTTCATTGTGCCCTCCCATTTATTAGCTACGTAGCATGACTGATGCCTCTGGACGAACCCAACTTGTCGGTAGTCTTCCACACTGGGAGGACAGATTGATTGCCCTGTATTGTTTACATTGCAGCTTCCCGCAGTGTAGGACCATGAAACACCACTATTCATTTATCTCAAAGGCCACAATTTCTCAACGGTCAGTGTGTAAATTCGATAATGATTAATGTGCGCATGAAAAATACTGGAAAATACGTGGTGAAATAAGAACAAGCATTACAGATGTAAGTGATGAAATAAGACCTACGTTCGTTTACACTTCATGACGTGGAAACTCTTCTATATCGCCGTGAAATCACCATGACTTCAGACAGATACGTTCCAATACTCTCGAAAGAAATGTGATCCACTTCCAAGAGTATGGATAAGTTCATACCGATTGCTCCAACAGTTTGTTCAAAGCACGACAAGTGTTAGAAAACACGCAAAACGGAAAGCTAAGCAAAAAAAGCGACATAAGGACGCGGGAGAGACCTGACAACAACAGAAACAGCGATCTACTCGCCACCAAAAAGTTCGTGCCCCATCAGCTGAACGACGGCACGAATATCACCCGTTCGCCTGTCGACTCTGGCGTCCAATCGATGAGGCTGGACGACGCCGTCGCCGCCTGTCCGACGCTCGTTTACGACAAAAGAGCGCAGCTACGTTCCTTTCGACCCCAATCGTCCCAATAGTTACTGCGCAGGGTCTATTCTGGAAACATGTATTGACAATGGTATACTATCTAGAAAAGAAAAATAGGAGGCTGTGCAAACATTTTGAAATGTATCCACCACTAACATAGAACAAATTCTCAGAAATCAAGTGTCTGTGATTTAATAAGGCAATTGACATGAATGACCATACTCGAATAGAAGCCGCATCGTATTGTCAGTAGGGGTTCCTTGCTCACAGACATTTATAAGAATAAAATGAGTTCGCATCCTAAGTGAGGTTAAGCTGGACAAGCATGCCTTGATTGTGCAAGCTTGATACGCGCGACAAAAGGCGTAAAGCGGAACACGAAAGAACGACGTGGGAGCGACGTGCTCGCGTTCCACCGGCCAAACGACCACGCGAATATCGCCCGTTGCCTGCGCCGGCCCAATCGCCAGGCTGCACGGCGGCGGTGGCGGCGGCGGCGGCGGCGCCCGTCCAACGCCGGTTACACGACGAAAGAGCGTAGTTACAATTTTTCCAACCCCAATCTCCACAGCCATTATCGAACAGGTGGGGCGCGCAGAGGGGAGAGGCCCATTTAGGCTTAGTCTGGCGTTAAGCTCCGCTCCGCAGTTGCGCTGTCGGACACCGCCGCGCAGTTGGCGCCGTGCGCGGTGCGGTGCGGTGGGGTGCGACGGTACATACTGCAAGCGGTTGCGGAATGTTGACAGGGCGACCAAAGCCTTGCCAATTGAAACGTGGCAATGAAAGAGGGATCAATATCTATGAGAAGATGTTAACATAAGAAGCTTATAAGTCGCACACACGTTATTTAATTGTAAGATACAACAAAATAATATTTTTAATTTTTAATGGTGGTATGCGGATGGGAGCGATCTGCGATACACACTCACATAGAAAAACATACTTTTTCAGTCTTAGGTAAGGAGTTATTGTTTCATCATTTAGAACTAAACGTAAAGTTTAGAACCTTTCTTAGCCCTTGACGATAGTTTCGTCTTTCCTTATCGGATATATAAAAACAAATTAAGTGTTTCGGGGAAATCATTAAATTCAATTTGCGTGACATTCAATTCCATAATTCTTATGTATTTATTAAAAGGCACACTAGAAGCTAAAAGTGGGGATAAGTGAAAAACGGAGGTATGAAGAAGGCGAAAATGGCAAGGCACAGAATGAGAAATGAGATGGGGAGGGCCAAGTGGTGAGGAGGCGAGGGAGATGAGAGTGTGAAGTGGATGGAATTGTGAAATCTGGATGGAGCATGTGAAATGATGTACACAAAAAGACCGCAAAGAGCTACAAGGCGCAGCGGGTGGGGAGCGCAAGTTTGTTGTCCAGATCGCAAAAGAAGTACGAAGTGGCAAAAGAGGGAAGAAATCAAGGAGACGAGAACGAAATTAATGCAAACTTGAGAGAGAAGGGGGAATTTGCGATGGGCAGCGGCGTAAGGCGGGCAAGAGAGGGAAGTGAAAAGACCAAAGTGAAAGGTGGAATGGGCGGAGCGGGCGAGCGAGGCGACTGCGTGGAGGGGCCGAAGCCGGCACGACCGCAACCCGCCCGGGGCGAGGCGGCCGCTGGCGGCGACGTGCGGTTGCGGGAGCTGGAAAAAGGGAGCGGCGCGGGGCTGTTGGCGTGGCACGGGGAAAGGCGGGCTTATGACGACACGCCGCCCGGCAATGACGCACGAGGTGACGCACTGAGCGCCCAGACATGGCGGCGGCGGCAGCGACGGCGCTGGCTGCGCGCCCGGCCGGGCTCCGTCGCCTAGCAACCGCCGCCGCCGCCCGCGCGATCTGGTGTGGCCGGAGCGCGACGCGGCGAGGGCGAAAGGCGCAGGCGCTCGAAGGGCGCGGCCCGGCGAGGCGGCGGCGAGGCGCCGAGGGCGGCGGCGGAGGGCGCGGCTGATGGGCGGCGCGAGGCGCGGCTGAGGCGGCGAGGCGCCGAGGCGGCAGCCGAAGGGGCGACAGGGGGGCGCGGCGAGGCGCGGTGGGCGGCGGCGAGGGCGCCGGCGAGGCGCGGGAAGAAGCGCGGCAGAAGTGGCAGGGCGACGGGCGACGGATGCGTCCTCGCCCGTCCACTCGGCGCCGCAGCAGCGCCCAACCGCCCTCTGCCTCGCCGCCCCTCCTTCTCGCCTGGGCCACGCCCTGCCGGCTGCTCCCGCGCGGCCCCGCTGGAAGCTGCCTCGCAGCAGAGCGCACGCAATCCTAGTGACCTACTGCTGCGGATGGGCGGCAGGCGATGCAGGGAAATATATCAATCCTTTTCCTATCGTTCGAATACAATGAGGATGGTAGTCCAGTGTTCTAGTTATTTATGCAACCAAGGGAGTTAAAGGGTTCTAATGATCGAGCAGAGACAAAAAACCCGACGACGAAGATTTGTCGTCCAAGATCATCAGAGTTCTTATAAAACCCGTGGTATAGACATGCTTTTCTTTTTTACCCAATTGCACCGATTCATATTTACGTATTTCCTAATTAACTAGAGGTTAATTTTATTCGGTTTGTCTTTTGTATCCCCCCCGGCTATTATTACATTCATAATTCCGTCCATAACATAACTTGTAGAATCATTCAACTGTTTTCGTATCTCCCTCGTAATCACGATCCTCTCGATCCAGTTATGCAGTGTATATCGAACTTCGTATCAAAGGTTATAACAAGCAAAAACATATCAATAAAAAATTAACATATGTACATACTTAATTCACCAGGTATTATGATTCCATCGGCGAATGCTGATTCAGGGATGTGGCAGGGATTTTCTTCCCACTCAGGTTACCGAACTGAATGAAGGGGAATAGATGGAATGAAATGAGAAAACCTTGTGTACTTCGTGGCTCTTGTATAGTGCGTCGACAGATGATTTGCATGTATGTGAACAGAGAAACCTTCGATCAGAGCAATCCAACTACGAGTTGCATTCCCGGTCTCTAATTCACCAAATATCTGGCAACTAAATGGAATCGAACACGCGACCTCCCAGGACTATGTCCTCTTGTACGTAAACCGTCGTTTGGGCATTTGCAGCTATCAGAAAAGTCTGACAGAATGCATTAATGCGTCTTTGCTAAAAGAAACTGTTCAATTTTAAGTGTAATGGACGCAGGGAAGCAATTGAAGAAGGCGCGCGCTGCCGCTGAACAGCGCGCGGTGTTACGGCTCGCCAGGGCCAGGAGCAGCCTCGATGCCTCGATACCGAAAAATCGATCCACAGCAAAACGCCTCTCTGTGATAAACGCTGACGCCAATTTTCTCTAAAACTAATACTCTCTGATTCATCCGAACGATTTGTGGGGGTGCGTGACATGTATCATCAACATTTTCAGAACATTCTCAAAATTGGTTACTAAAAAAGTTATAAATAATGCGAGAAAGTGCTGTTGTGGCACCGCTACTTCTCTCTACCCATAACGCTTGTTGGAAAGAGGTGTCGCACTCGGTAGGGCAGTAAGCGAGCCGCCATAGGTAGGCTTCGCGGGCTACCCTTTCGCGCCATCAACGCGCAAACGCAAGTCGCAGGTGGCCGTGCGCTCCCTTCGCTCCGCCCGCCCACGCGACCTCCCACGACCACACCCACGCCCAGGCCATCCTTTACCCTCCACGCTCGTCAGGCTTCGTCCCTCTCTCAAACACTGTTACGCATCGCCTCGCCTCGCCGCTTCCCGTTTCAGAACCGTTACCACTTCCTTTGGCCTCTTGACTGATGTTCCCGAGAACGTCAACTTCAATAGTTCTGTAAGTATAGTTATATTTTATACCGGAGGTGGCGGTGCTGCTCCCAAGCTTCCCTGCTGGAGGGGAAGTTACCCCTCCAGTTATCTCCCCTGCCGAGTACCGCCCCACCGGGCACAAGGCATAAGCTCCCAAGCTCCAAGCCAAGTCCTGGCACGTGTGGAAGTGTATGTATGAATATATGTGCTTTTGCACAACAGCTCCTTACGAGCTAAGGCCTACCAGCAGCGTCCCAGCCTTGTGACTACGGGTTAAGGGGTACGTGTTGTTAGCACATAACTATTGGTGGAAGTGTTGTGCGTGGACGAGGCGTGTGTATCTATGTGTGATGTGAAGTGAGAGGATAGGACAAGGAAGAGGAAGGAAACATCACACTCTGTCCGTGGCCTGTTCGTTGGAATTCTGCTCCGGCATCCTCGGGCTATTGATGAGAGAAAGCACGCTAATTCCCCCTCAGAGCAATCGGACGCTAATAACCTCCATCGCTAATAGACCTCCAGACTAGCTAAGTAGCTAGCGTTGAAAATATTTCACCGTCAGGACTTTAACCCTAGAACCTCGCTGTCAGAGTCTCTGCATAGTTAGTCTCAATGCTGGCGCTCTCCTAAACTCAGTGTGTCACTGCCTCAGGCCGCATTGCTGTTGTCAGGCTTATCATACATCGTCCTGTCATAGCCAGCTTTGCCAGGCAACCGCCTCTGACCTGATCTGATTGCCCTGAACTGCACTATGTCTTCATTCTGTGCCCCTCCTGAATTCCTTGGCACCCCCTCCTAGCTGCCATGTCCCCCTGCTTCCAAGCTTTCTCCACCCTCCCGTACACCATACCATTCTCTACCTTTCCACAACGATCTACCACTCCGCGCAACTTTTACGGGCACCTTCCACCCTAATGTAAATGGTCTCATCTAATCACGCACGCCTCTCCGCACCGCTAGAAGTTATCCTAATCGCCTTCATGTCAACACCTCCTTCCAGACCACCTTATCTCCCTCTCCATTGTTCCGTCATCCTCCTTCTTCCTTTTCCTCCTTCCTTCCTCCATCTCACGACAACCTTTCGCCGAAACATTCCAATACGGACGCGGCCTTCCAGCGTGCCCCTCTACCTCACCCACACGGTCCAACCAAACCCAACTTGCAACTTTCAGGTCGCATCCGTCGGTTCCGTTCCCTTTCCCCGGAGGAAGGGTTCTACTTTACTCCCCTCCAGGGCTATTGATTCTCTCCTCTCGCAGCACTGTGTTTCTCCCTATCTGACTACGGCCGCCGTCTAACCTGTCGAATATACGGATTCGCAAAACGCACTACCACTTGTTGCTCTGCGTCCTTTAAGTCGAGCAATCCAGTGATATCCCGCATGTCTCACTGAAATTTTATTTCCCCACGTATCCGACTACTTCAAAGTGTTTCTAACAACACGTGATCCGTTCGCTCTAAAATCTTTATTATATTGTTAAACCCCACTTCCATTTTATTATATTCTCCCCAACACCGTTACTCCGAATAACTTCGCAGAACCAGCCCAACAACTCCCCCTGTTCGCGTATCCGTTCCCCCTCTCCGTCACATCCCTCCTGTCGCCCGCGGCCCGCCCCATGGCCCCTGCCCCTCCGCGCCGCGCCGGCGCGGGCGCCTCGCCGCCCATAAACAGGACCCGCTCGTCCGCCGGAAGCGACGCGGAAATGACGTAAATAAGGCATCTTACGGCGAAGCCGCCGCTTCTTACACTATAGCGCCGCGCCATTTCTGAGGAAACACCCCCGCCCACGCCCACCCGGCCCGGGACACGCCCGCCCTCTCGGCTCTGCATCTTTGCCTTGCCTTCTTTGCTTAACTCTGAGCTTCTCTGCCTGCGCATTTCATTCCTTCGCGTTCTTCGTCCATCACCTGTATTTCTCGCACCACCAGCATCATCTACGCCCTCTCGATACGTCTTCCCGTTCCGTATCCCAGCAGTCCGCATTATGTTACCAGCCCGCTTCATGCCTCTCCTTCCTTCTTGTCTTCGCCGCTATTTAACACTCGCGACATGGAATTCGCCTTCGACGTTGGGATCCTTTCCCCGAATGCGTTGTCGCGGCGCGGCTATGTCGTTGATGAAAGGCCGCTTCTCACGGCAAAGGGGTCTGCGCCTCTCGTCGGAGTGCCTGGCTCTGCGCATCCCCTCCCTCCACATCTTCCCGGCTCCCCTCCCCCCTCCGTCGCCCGCTGGGCCGCTCTCGGTGCATAATCGGTTCCCTGCAGATTGACAGAGAGAAAGGCGCTTTGAAACGGGCACGCCTCCTCCCCCCCCCCCCCATGCTCCGGATGCATGGAGGAAGGAAGCGATGGAATATTTATACGAAAGAAGCACGTAAAAGAAAATATTCATAAAAGTTAGGATGAACTCTCTCTCCCCACACAGAATTTGGAGTGAAGCCCACTTGAAGTCTTGAAAAACGACAAAAACAAGCCACTGTTATACGCAAAATTATTATATCAACACGAAATTAAGCTATAGACTTTTACTATTGTTTACATTTAAAAAATGTTGATTATTTCTTCTAGGTTTTTTGTGTTAGTTATAAATGAAACAATTTTTTAAAGATGAAATCTATTTTATGGGGAATTTAATAAACTATTTAGGCTATATGTCATAAATTCAACAGTTCTATTCACGAAGCACCTTTTGGTCAATGAAACCAAAAGCATTTCAAAGGGAATATTTGCAACTTCCAAGAGCTGCTATACTGTATAAGTAATTTACTCCTTAGCCATACAATTGTCAAGAAAAATATTTTTAAAAAACAAAAACCAAAATATAAAAAAATATATAAAATTGTGCGGAGTGTGTGCGGAGTATCGAACCTTCCCTCTTCTTAGTGTTATTTCTCAAATATTACTGATATATTAAAAAACGCAAAACAACATTTGAAGATCTTCAATGAAATAAATTTATGCCAGCATCAATATTTTTGAAAAATGACGGTGCAATTTGAATACATCGTAAAATTTCGAGCAGAAAGAACGCACGCAGAAAATTAGATATTTGTGAGATGTGAATGGATAAAAGGTAGAAAAATTTTAGATATTCACTATAGGGAAAATAGATAAAACCCCAAAAATTGTTCATGACGAGTTTCATCATCAGTATTTAGTCTCTAAGACTAATGAAATTATACATTCTTGACTAACAGTCAATTAACAAGTCAATTAACATTGACTGTGAATGCAATGTTCAACATCATTCTGAAAATGTAATCGAAATGTTTGAGATTTCTGTTACATTTTCGTTTAATATCCATACATGTATGCTGTAGGAAAATATATCAAAGAAATCCTACAGTCCACCTTACCATAAAAACGTAAGCACCATAAACATTGATTTTTTGCGAAAAGATATGTATGTCAAACGATTACTAAACACTATGTTTACACTAACAAATCTTTGTATTTAAAAGCACGTTTCGCATGTACGAAAACTCCCTATATTAGTCTCCATAACCACAACCTTTTATTCACATGTTTTTTTTCGAAAAGGTAATGTCGACTGCGTTTAATCGATCGATTAGAACACACAATATGAAATAATGAACAAATGACAGATAATCGTTGTATTAATTTTATTAATTAATTAAAACTTATTGTTTATTCTACAAACCTTCAATAATCACGAGCAAAGTACATTGCATTTTTAAAAACATTGTCAAATTTGGTTGACTGGAAAACTCAAACATCTTTCTACACGAAAACGTTTAGTGATTTAAATATAAAGATATTTGCAATTTTTAAAATGTCACAGACTTTTCATTAAATTCGAAACTACATCATATTTACAAAAGCATTTTCTTCTGTATAGCAAACATTTTGAGCCATTTTTCAGAAAATGTTGAAAATGTCACTAGGGATTAATGCAAAGTATCCCGAAAAAATCAAAATATCTCAACGACTCCAAAACGGTTCTACTAGATCATACTCTTGACATATTTACTAAATTACCGCTCAAAAGCGTCTATAATAACAGTATTTGGTCACTCATCCATCCATTCATTCATTTATACAAATCGACTTTCGGGTACCCATTAGCAAGCGCCTCCGATCCACATACATCAATCTTATCCATCATTGGAATAGTTCTAGTAGACCTTAATTCTGTCGGGTGTGCGAAGTTTCATCTTAAAGGAAACTTAAACGCCTATTTTCCGACAGATTCTTTGTTGTTAACAGGAGCGTTAAATACTACGGTTAGTGCAGTGCGTGTTGTATTACAGGAGACGGCGGTGATCTTCCCCCAGTGGATAGCGAGATTCGGCGCCGACCTACACGTCTGCTAACAGGATTTCCCCAACCAGGTATCTCCAACCTGTGGGGCGGCGCCCCATCCGGGACAATCCCTAAACTGTCAAACGGTCTCCAGCTATGTGTGGTAGTGTAATGCAAGTAAGATTCAGTGTGTAAAAGTGAGATATGGCAAAGGGAAGGTAGGAAAGATCGCGATCGGTCCATGGCCCGTTTGTTAGAGTACTGCCTCGTGTTGATCCGAGAAACTATCGATCAGTGCACCCGGACGCTAGAATTCTTCTCCAGATAAAGGCTGAAATCTACTTTGCTATGAAGGTAGTGTTGAAAATCCGGCCACAGTTGGGACTCAAAAGCCCGATTCTTGCAGTTAGAGGCACTGCAGTAACATAAATTGATGCTCGAACCACCTAAGCTTTTACGACCGATATTCGACATCAAATAGTTGAGATGTTTCCAATATTTTCTCCCTATACCATATTATAGGAAAAGATAATAAAAATAGCTCCATAAAAAACGATGAAATGCAAAATGAAAAGCAAAAATTTTCACCCATAATGCCATACACCGAAGAATAGATTTAGAAGAAGGATATTATGTAGAAAGGATAGTGGTATGATGAAAGATAACGTGTAATGGTATTTTAAATTACTTAAATTCAGATTTCGTTTAGAAACCCTATGCTTACACGAGACATTAATGATTTTACAATTACGTTACTCTCTTGATGCACAGAAGGATCATCTTTTTCTTTCTTCTCAGAATATTTAGAACATAAGAAAATGGGAACCGTCGATGTGAGAGATTTCATTTTCATAAAATTTGTAACTTTCTCTAGCAATTTATACCTAACATTCAAACGTGATCAGGAAATAGGGGGAATAGTATTCTCTGAGCCACAATCAGTAATGAAATTACTTCATTGTCACATACCATTTTAGGCCAACAAATCACTAACGAATAATACATCAATACAAATAAATGAAAACAATTTGTAATGAAGAATAATTCCAAAGTGGTCCCCTTTCCATTATCCTTGCTAGCGAGGTAGTTACGCAAGCGAGAGAAACACAGAGAACAACAAGAAAGCAGGAGTCAACGTTTTAACCTATGGGCGTGGAAGTATACTTGGCTTCCGTGGAGCGTTCCTCAATGCGGTCGTCGCATTCCAGATGATTATGTATTTTTAATTTGTACAGCATTGAAATGCATTCAATTTTCTACGGTAAGTGTAGGAAGGAAAGTTGCGCATTTTTAGAATGTATAATAATAATAATAATAATAATAATAATAATAATAATAATAGGTATTATTATGAATAATAAGTATGCAATAGTAATAATTATTAAACTAATAATACACGAACAAATCTTTCATTCCGTGTTAATAGATTGTAGCAATTGTCTTGCATTGGTTTTAACATTGACTCCCAAAAGAGTTACGCCAAGTATTAAGAGTGGCCATTCTGAGTATTCACATACCCGAACTTTTGAGTTGGCACACATGAATATGGAGTCATTACTTATTTGAGAAATAACGCTAAGAGGAGGAAAATTTTCGGTAAACCTCGCATTCCCACTAGTTCCATTTTGCAATGTAGAATAAGCTGAAGATTGTGATTGTAAAGATGCTTTTGAACGCAAACATTTCGTGGGTACCGAACTTGCAGAGTGTTTCACGTTTTGGAGATTCTATTCCGAAAGAGACTAACCATTACGTTTTTGAAACACAATTTTTAGCTTTGCCAGTATTAAGGGTAAAATTGCGAGTCCTCTGTAGCTCGAACGACCCGCGTCGGAGACTCCGCAATCTGCACTGCACTCCCGCAGGCGCTCGCTTCATCGCTGACGAGCGGACGCGCTCGTTTCGCGACAGCTCCCCCTCTCGACCTCCGGCGCGAATTTATGTTGTGTAAAATGTGAATATAATAATATTTAGTGCGTTATATCGCCGCGAAGCGTAGAGCAGCGCTGTCCGCGTGGCTATCTGGCGCCAGACGACGTCAACGGCAGCGCGCTCTATCGCATTCCGGACGACAGCACGCGCGCTTCGCACGACTCCAAACCCGCCCTTCCACGCGCCCCGCGCCGCCCACCACGCCCCCGACACCATCCACGTCCCCGTCGCCATCACGATGCTCTCGCCACCCACCGCAGCGCGGCCGTTCTCCACGCCTCTCGCCACCGACAACGTCGCACACCTCTCTCCGCTCACGGCACTTCCCTCGCCAGCGCCATCCATGCCGAACGCATGCACTTGCTCTAGACCACGGCATTCAGCCCTATTCCAAGCTCTCTGCTCCCACCATGCCCCGCCGCGCCAGGTATCTCAAACCCGACGCTATGCCCACAGCCGCCCGCCCCTTGCCATGCCATCATCAGAGCACCGCTGCCCACATGCTGCACACCCCTACCATCTCGCCTGGCAACACACCCCTACTCCCATCAAGTGCCTTCAGCCACCACGTCCCCGCCACGCCTATAACTCCCACAACGCTTCCCATTCCCACCGCGCCCAGCTTCCCCCTCCTCGCTCCTTGTCACCCATCACCCTCTCGCTAACCCCGACGCCCTCATCCCTCAGAGCCCTTGACGCCAATCCCTCTCGCCCACCACGCTCCTCGACGCTCACTCTCTCCGTCCCCTCTCCAAAGCACGGTCTGGCTGTGCTGTTAGGCGTGTGCGAGACCCCTTCATTCAAAGAGGAACAATGTGCGGCTGAAAGCGGTCATAAAACAAAATATAAGCAGTGCACTTTATGAAGATTTACAGAATACGCAGCAGGGAGGGGGGACGGGGCTGCGGGGGCGGTGAGGCGAAAGGAAGAGGCAGAGTGTGCTGACGCGCGGGAAAGAGTGGGGAGGTGGACAGGACGCGTAGAGCGATAGGAGAGAGCGGGGTGGGACCGTGTGGGACTGAGCACTAGGAAATGCTGGGTTTCGACGATGAGAGGGGAAGGGATGTTCGGATTGGCTTGTCGGCTCTGGGCAAATTTATTAAATAACCAATGAATCTCTGCCCTAATCCATGCGGAAGGAGAATGACAGGTCGAAGTGACACTCATGTATGTCGGATATGGTGGTCGAGATATTTTAAATAATATATGTTTACTTTATATATAATATCAAATCATTTTTAATTTTTCTCTTAGCATGTTCTCAAAGAAGTCGGAAGAAATGGCAGTGTTCCCTCCAGTAGACCAGTACACGTTAAGTTACATTTCCTTTGCTCCGAAAAGTGGAACATAAGATGCCAAACAGGGAGTGAGGAATAGATATCCAATACCACAATTTGATGTGCTGACGATAACTTTCTTTGCGTCTGCAACTTTATTCTTTACTAATATCATATTATTTTGGCAACAACTTGACACTACCTAGCATGTATAATGTCTATTTTTCCAAGTAATAAACCTATTCTTTTTTTAAAATGTTAAAAAGAATTAGTAATTTTACGCGATTCAGAAGTGGAGGAAAAATATATCCCGGTGGTCAATGGCAGACTATTATTTACTAAGCGGCATTGTGTTGATTTGAATTTCGCTGTTTCTATTCATCAACTGGTTACACTCGAAATTAGATTTGGTTAAAAAATTGTGACTTTCTAGTTCGCAATATTTCTGAGTATTGTTGGTCGAAAAGAATGTATTTTCCTCACAAATGTCCGTATTTGAGTATTCAACCTTCCTTCTCATAATACACCTCGCATCGTCGTAATTTTAACGATCTAAAATGCTAATTTCATGCCATTATATAATTTCATGCCAAATAATTTTGTGTATTCTATATCTATTAGGTTTGTTTCCATTCCATTATATAACATAATTGATTCTATTTGTGTATTATGTAGTAATGCAAGTAGGTTGGTTGTCCTTGTTTATAAAACATGATAGCATATTTACGATCATTTTACATAACTATTATTGAATTATTATGCCACTGAATACCAAATTGCTGTCGTGTAGGCAAATTCATTATAATTGTTGAATAATTAATATATTGTGAGTAACATCAAGATAATTCAGCTTGTGTTCCATCTTCTCTGTTATTTCGGTCTCAATTCCATTTGACTTGAGTGTTGACAATACATATTCGATTGTTATGGAGACATGTTGATAAGAGATGAGTAGAAACAGTGAAAAGTTATCTTTAGAAGCCTAAAACGTGCCGTACTATCGTCTTGTAGAGCTAAGTTAAGATGAGGACGAGTTGGCGGAGTTAGGTTTACCACAATTTAAACGGCAACTACGAAGCAGTACGAGATGTCTCGGAGTTACACTGATGTGTCAGTGTACACAGTACACCGTAGTTCGTAAAACCACAACTTTTTTAAAGTGGATTCAATAAAAATTCATCCTTTCTCTAACATAAGAACACATTTAAAATGGTTTTCTATGCTTCCTCGCATTATTTATAACTCCTGCAATATTCGAAAATTAAAATAGCTCAACGTAAAATTGAATTATGCCATTTTTAAGAGCCTTTTCCTCTTTTAGTGAAAAAATTAAGAAAAATTATATCTGTTTTTGATACAAAAAATTAAAATTGAATTAACTTCAAACGGAAATTATTAGAAATCTACTCGTTTTAAAAAAGTTTCATGTTCTTTTTTATATTTATAATCATTATTATTTATAAGAACATATTTCATTTAAGACAGATATTATTGTCTTCAATATTGTGTTTTTGCAACATTTCACAATTTTCGAAAATACAGAGTTCTCCGAAAATGATGCATTTCACCTTTGATACATACCACAAGAAAAAAAAGAAAAATACTGAAGCCGGTTTTTGAGAGATCGATCAGGGAATATCAGATTTGGAAAAAAATCGTCTGAATAGTTTAGGCGCTAGCGTTGTCATCATACAAACGGATTAACGGACAGACGAGCAGAGATAGTCAGAAATGTCTTCACATCGCCTACTATCGCATGGATTCTGCCTACACACCGTGTTAGAGTAATTTACTCAATGTAGTATCACGATGTATCCACCTTTTCTTTACCAGGACCCCAAAGGAGGAGTTTTCTGTGAAAAATAGCCCATTTCCGCCGGACAATTACGATACACTTTACTACTTACCTAGTAAAGTAAGGAAGTAAAAAGCGGAGAATGAAAAGAAAGATGGAAATAAAGAAAAATGGAAATAAAAAACATTAACACATTACAACTACATTGCAACTACATTGAAGCATTTCTTGTAAATGCATATGTAAGTGCAAATAGTGTTTTGTTGAAGGACCAGTGAATAAACAGAAAATTAAACGATATTTCACATTCACAAGAGAATCAAATCTTTTATTTCGCTTGAAATATCAATGTTTTTTCCGAACAACATGATTAAAAAGTGTTTGTTTGTGTGTTTTCGTCAGATTACCACATCATTCGCTTGAAATATTTCTGGCAATTAATAGGTTATTCTTCAAAAATTGGGTCAATCGAGCTGTGTTTGACAGACCAATCGATGAAATGAATGAACCTTATAAAACCCATCAAGAAGCCAAGTTGCGTTAAAATTATAATATTATATATCAAGAATATTAAAAGGTTGCTGTTCCATAACGCAACACATGAATAGCAGTATTTGATATCGAGAGACCTCTTTCGTGGAGTCTTCCCATCGCATGCTATGGTGCTGTGCTGTGTCGCATGTAGTGACACGCTGAGTAGGAGAATGCACGTTACGAACGTTTGAGAACAGACGGAATACCACAATCAAATATTTTCATTTTTCAACCAAAATCAAAACTGTTGAGCTGCTCTTGTATTTATCTTGTGTTGCTGGATATTTAACCATAGACACCTCTTACGGAGGCTAAAAAGCTTTCTTTTAATTCCTGCGTGCAATGGAAATTAGTATTGTAGATCTCTGTACGATTAGTTAGCCGTTGTGTCAAGGCCTTCGCGTCGGGCGCAACACCTTTCCACTATTCTGTAGAAGGAGCATTCCTTACAGAGTGTTTAAGGTTTAATGAGCGATCGTGTGACTATTAGGGACGAGCATCTGGATCAATGAAGGAGAAAATTAAATTTTCCTCTCTGTTTGACATCACACGTCAGATGTTACTATCACGTTATCACATCGAAAGCTTTCACGACAGCAACAACGCCTCCGTTAAAATAATACGATCATACAGTGGTATCCATACTCACAAAATGATACCAAATGAGAAAACTAGTGAGGGAGAAACAGCATATATTCTCACATTATTTCTACTTTTGAGATTTTCGAAAATTCTGAGAATAGGTCTAAAATAATAACTTCGCCATTTTTAAAGCGTTCTTTGCTCGATCCGTGGAATAATTAAAGAAAAAAATGTGAATCCGTTTTTGAGAAAAAAAATTGCGCTAACTTAAAGAAGAAATTAAGCAAACACTACTTGGTTTGTTTGATCAGAAAAATGTATATAGTGTTAATTAAGGGCCTTTTTTTGAATATATTCTGTTTAACAAAAAACAATCATCAAAGTTGTATCATGAATATGTGCAATATTACTTTTTTGCCATTTTCGAAAACATAAAGTTAGCCAAACTGTCCCAGTACCATTGTTACCATTTTCTACACACGAGGAAAAAATAAATTTCATACATAAGAAATAAAAGAAATAAATTTTAGTCTTTTATAAAAAAATAATATTCCCTGTACTTAAAAATTCCCTGTCTTTCACGCAAAAATTACACGAAATATACTCAGATTTTTGAACCCTTGCACTTGTCCTTATTTCAAGATCTGCCTTCAAACGCCAGATTTCGTTAAGAAAAAAATTCTTGGATATTGTAGTTGTAGAAGACCGATTAATTTTGAACTTTTGCAATTTTCGAAAAACTAAGGATTTAAACGAATGAGTACTGCAGTTTTCTTTTAAGCGACATTTACTCTATCAGAGGACAACTTTCAATACAAAAAGTCCTTTTTGGGAATATTTTGAAAATGTTGAGGCATCATGTAAAGACCCCCCGCAAGAAAACACAAAATATTATTTTCCCAAGCGGAGGTCTTGAGTTCCTTTAAATTTATCGGGGTATATTTATTTCATTATTTTTTTTACTTTGTCTATTAAAAGAAACATAAAATAATATCTAGTTCTTGATAAATAGTTGCATTTGTAGTAAACTAATTAGATATTCGATTTTTATATTTTAATAATTAGATTTACATTTATATCCTAAAAGTGGGTCACAATCATGTATCGTCAAAAACCAAATAATTATTACAAAGACGTTGAAACTGAAGTACGTTGAACTAACTCTCTTTAAACTTGAAAATGAATGATGGAAGTACTAAAAACTTTATTATTTTACACAGTGCGTTGTACTTTCGAGTACAAAAATCTGTAAATCAAAATGCCTCATTCAGAAATTTTCCATAGACACCGCTGTTTACTATTCTTAACTTACTCAATATACACTGCCTAAAGAATTTGGACTTAAAGTATCAGTATGCAATATCGATAAATCGGTATTGAAAAAAAATTCTTCGGCCCTAGTCGGAAGAAGCCAGGGGGGATCCAATCAAGCGTTTGGAGTGGGCAGCAGATATTTCTGTCAATTAATAAACATGTTTTTTATTATATTGTACATAATTTTTATAGTGTATCATATATAAAAGACAATGTATGTTTGTTGGTTGGTTGATTCATACCAAATGCGCTGCTATACGGTTCATCAGATTGCGACAAAACTGTTAACTTATTGCTTGTACTTGTGGGAAGAATATAGGCGTAGTACGATGGGAATTTGTATAAGCCAGCGCACGTACACGCGCACTTATGATTTTATGCTGACCCAAGCGCCCCTGTTCTGAACCCCCGGTTCTCTACCCAACGGCGTTCTTGCGCAACCCGCAGCACCCTGAAGTATTAAGAGTGTCTGGCCCTGCGACTGTGAAATGACGCACCGGAGAGACAAGAGCATAGAGGCAGACCTAGACGCAGAAAGAGAAATAAACAGAAAGACAGAGAAAAAGAGATACACAGAGAGTCGGGGAGAGAGAGTCGGGGAGAGAGAGTCGGGGAGAGAGAGTCGGGGAGAGAGAGTCGGGGAGAGAGACGGGGGAGAGGAAGACACGGAAAGTCGGAGACAGGAGAAAAGGAACAGTGAGAGAGCAAGAGAGAAAGGAAGAGGGAAGAAGAAAGAGAGAGATGGAGTGCAGGAGAACGTCTGCCGGGTTCCGCCAGTGGATGATTCTATACAATACTGTTTTTTAATTATTACATCATTTCAACATAAATACTTAAATCAATTTTTACACATAAAGGAAGGTAACCAACGGAAACTCTATGCCCTTTGGGGGTGACATGGCCTGCGACGCCGTCTCCTCGACGACAATGCCAGTGCTCACCGCCTTCCTGCTCAGCAGCCGCTATTGGTCAGCGCGTTGAGGCGGCGGGGCCCGTGCACCCGAATGATGAGAAACTGCAGCTACCCAACAGCACTCTGGTTAAATACAGTGAAACCTCTGCTTCTTCCTGGGGTGCGAGGGCCAGTGTTCACCCCCAAAGGGCATAGAGTTTACCGTTGGATTACCTTCCTTTAGTCCTGTAAACCTCTGATTTTTAAGGTAGTTTATGTTGATAATGATGATAATAAGATGTAGAAAAACAGTATTGTCCGAACCCAATCAAGATCCACTGGCGGAACCCGCGACTCTCCTGCACTCCATCTCTCTCTTTCTTTTCCGTCTTGCCTATTCTGCATCTTGCCTCTCTCACTGTTCTTGTTGCTCACTGTCTCCGCCCCGATTTCACGTAGTCTCCTCTCCCCCGTCCTCTCTCCCCACTCTCTCTCCGCCGAATCTCTCTCCCCACTCTCTCTCCCCGACTCTCTCGTCCACCGAGGCTCCGATCGTCCCCGACTGCGTGCTTGCGTTCCCCGACTCTTCTCGTCCTCGCGACTCTGCTCCTCCCGACTACTCTCTCTCTCCCCGACTCTTCCCGACCATCACATAACACCGTACTACTCTCTCCCCGACTCTTCGAGTATCTCTCTTTACTCTGTCTTTCTGTATTAATATTCATCTCTTCTTGCCGTCTTAGGTCCTGGCGTCTACTGGATCTACGTATGCCCTATCCTCAATCTTTTCCTGCGCTAGAACTTCGCTCATTTCACCCAATAGCAGTCGCTGTAAGGCAGATCGACTCTTATTAGAATGATAATACATTGTAGAGGTTGTGATGCGGGATATTCCCACCCGGCAAAAGAGACTTGCCGTTGTGTAGAGAATTCGTGCCGGGGGTCGTCAAGAGTGACGGCGGAGTGCTGCTTATGGCAGCAAGACACCATGGGGATCAGCGAATGTTGTAAGAATCGATGTTATAGTTCCTGCTGCGTTGTATCTGCGACTTTGGTCTCATATCAACACTTAATTCCCAATAAATCGGTAACATACGTCTCTATATCGTGTTTGCCCAACAAGTACCAAGCCAATAATTGGCTTAACAGTTTAATGTTTCACGCAAATCTGAATAAAACCGTATAGCAGCGCAGTTGGGCTATGAATCAACCACGACCAACAATATCAGATACATTGACTTTTATATATGATACGACTATAAAAAGTGATGGTACAATATATATATAAAATCTGTTTATTAATTGGACCAGACATATCTTGCTGCCCACTCCAAACGTTGATTGATCCCCCCTGCTTCTTTCACGACTAGCGAAGAATTGTTTTTTCAATAACGATTTTATCGATATTGCATTACTGCATACTTGAAGTCCAAATTCTTTAGCAGTGATATTGAGTAGGTTAAGAATAGTAAACAGCTGAGTGTCTATGAATTTAAACTGCGATGAGGCGTTTGATTAGCAAGATTTTTGTAGACCTACGCAAAGTACCCACGCTTTACGATAGTTAAAATGAGATAAAATAGTTTGATTAGTACTCACAAATCATTCATTTGTTTCAAGTTTAAAGAGAGTTAGTTCAAGTTACTTCAGTGGTTCAATCGAGTCGTTATGTGAGAAATTATTTATGGTTTTTGACCGGGATACATGATTGATGGACTCCACTTTATAGTGATGGATAAATGTAAATCTAATTATTGGTAAAATATAAA
>BOPP01000122.1:1716403-1733885 GCA_017312745.1 Gryllus bimaculatus | reverse complement strand
TCATCGTTGTATAACAATAACAACTGTTAATATTCAACCATTGTATATTTGGTATTGGTTAGCTCTTGAGGATGATCGCTACGCGATCGAATGTCATTAGTGAATATAAAATATTGTAACCCCTGACAATTATCTCTATTTATTTATCAAAATAAAAAAGGTATCTACTTCACAACAATCCAATTAATTAATAAAAAATAAGACGTAATCAAGTAGCAGTATCTTTACAAAGTGCCACAAAGTCACGTAATGTTATTGTTGTATGTGCTGATGATAATCATCATATTGTCTGGCTTGTGCGTTCCTGAGAAAAGATGTGTTATGTGGTAAAGTATCTATAGAATTCATTTTTACAAACATTTTGTTTAATTAACATAGCACGTTTAAACATATTTCAAATGTACAACAATAATGTGAAGAGGATTGATGTTAAGTGGTTTTGTCTGGCATTACAAATGCCCCGAAAATATGTTTTTCTATATGTATTTTTTCCAGAATGATTCTTCTAAAAAATGAAGCCAATTGGTTTCGCCTGGTTATAGCAATCGAATTTTAACAAAATCCGTCGCCATTTTAGGATTAAACTTCATTATTCGTTACTTACCAAATAAATCCTTACAATAATGCATTAATTGTCAATCTGATGAATCCAAACGTGACGATTTCACATGTAAATGCGAAAGGAGTTGTAAAGTAATCGAGTTAATCGTAGAATCAGTTAACCATTCAAGCAACAAATTTTTTTAGAATTCTTGCAGATTATTTTGAAGGCTCCCGGCGAATATTTGTGTCAATCGATTTCCCTTTTCGAGACGAATCGAAGGAGTTACCGATTTCATCAATCTTCTATAATTGACAAGTGTTCTCCCAAAAAATGCGTTTTAGTTGTTTCATTATTAAAGAAACACGCGTTTTCAGGAATTTCTTGAAAATCTTCTGGATAGATCCGCTAAACAGTGTTACTTCCCGACAGGACATAGGTGCGTCGCACTGATTTCTCATATTTGACTCGCATTGGTGAACGGGATGCAATCGAACTGTACAGGCGTCAGGGAACGGCACTGACGCCAGGTAAGATTCTTTAAAGTTGAATAGAGACATTGTGCTCTATTTAATGTCATGGGCTTTTATGAATATTGGATGATCGAGAGCAGCTTGCAATGCATCTGCTTGAAATATCAAGCATTTTAAAACCTCCAAGGCGGGCGGTTGGCGTCCCAGACACCCACAAAACAAATATTGATTACATTGAAGGATTAGCCCTATTTTTTCTAAATTAACTGGAATCTGTTAAATATATATACCACGTTACTCTATTAGAACAGAAACGTGTTCATTTATTACGTGTCAAGACCCGCCATCGTTCTGCCCCGCCTCCTCCCGGCCTAGCCTCACTGCCCCGCTCCAGGCCTGCACCGTCTTGTCCCTTACTGCACCGTTCACCCGTCCGATGCCTCCCGTCATTGTCCCGCCCCGTCCCGCCCGTCCCACGCCCGTTTCGTTCCCGCCCTCGCCCCGGCCTTCGCCTTACCCCCGCCCCGTCGCGCTAGTCCAGCCGCCAGTCCCACCCCGTTCCACCCGCCACGCTCCTCCCCGCCG
Organism: Gryllus bimaculatus; assembly: GCA_017312745.1. NCBI lineage: Eukaryota > Metazoa > Arthropoda > Insecta > Orthoptera > Gryllidae > Gryllus > Gryllus bimaculatus. The sequence continues at coordinate 1,732,286 of BOPP01000122.1, read as the reverse complement.
TGGCCACCCGCCCCAGTCATATCTGTCTCCCTCCCTCGTTTACTCCCACTCCGTCACGCTCGGCCCACGCCCTTTCCCCTTTCCTCGTCCCTCAATCCCCTCCACTCTCGCCCGCTCCTCTCTCTCGTCCCCCAGCCTCGCTCAGTGCCCCCTTCCCACGCCCCGCCCCGTGACAAGCTCACTCTCACTCACTCCCCGCCCCGCCAGCGCAGCTCCGCCACACACTTGCTGCCCGGAAGTCGCGAGAGGCCGCGGGAAAGCGGCCGCTGAAATCTCCGTCGCTTTGATGCGCATAAAGCGGCGGCGGGCGGGGAGGGATTCGTTATCTGGTGTCGGGGGCGACGTCTGGTGTGGCGGCGAACGGCGCTCCCCTCGCACTGGGCCCAAGGCTCGGACCCCCGCTTCTCAGAGCCTCCCAAATGACCTGGCTTTCTGCAAGCAAGGGTCTCTTGCGCACTTGCCTCGTCCCCATCGCCTCTTCAGTTGGGATAGTTTTCTTACCACTTCTTGCGTTATCTCTCCTTCTTCTTTTATTGCCCCGTTCTCAATTAATGTGGCGGGTTATTTTCATCCGCTTTCCATAATTTATTTTATTCTATCTTACTGCCTGTCTTTCTAGACACTTTCCCCACTATCTGCTACGCTTCTTCTGCTCGCTTCTGTTTCTCCTCCTTGCTTCTATTAATCTACTTCAACTCTATTTTTAATTATTCCAATGTTGCTTTTTCACCGCCTTCAAAGAAGCTTCTTCAAATGTAAACGAAGACAGCCAGTATAAGTTTCAAGTTTTTGCTTGAGGTCCTTCTGTTTACTAGTTTGTCACCTTCTCCTAGTTAATTACGGCTTCCTTCTTACTTTTCTTTGTTTTGTCTTTCGTTAATTTCCTTTTTGATTATATTACATACCGCCCCTTCTTACATTACTTACATTCTTCCATACTCCGGTTCTTTTACTGCTTCCATTTTCCTTCTGCCTTGTTCATTCTCTGCTTCATTCCTTTCCTTGATGTATAGCCTCTTCTTCTTCTTCTTATCTTCTCTCCAGCCCCCTCCATCTTCTTCTCTCTATTCTTCCTCTTTTTCTTTATTGTGTCGTATTTTTCCTGATATGTGTGTGGAAGTGCAATCTCTTTGACTCGATGTTAGCGACCAAAACCAAGCCAGTGTATGTCGCTCACAAAAACATTCCAGTTTCATGGCAGCCCAAGGCCAGGGGTTCATTACAGAAGTCCAAATGATGATCATCACCAAAGAAGATGGTTGGAAAGCGAATCTATTGCGACATTTTATACGATACAAAAAATCTTTTTCTGTGATGTATTCCAGTACCGTGCTGGGTGATGACGACTATGTGTAGAGAACTAATACGCGTTATCTCGCGCAATTATGAATTCTGAAAGATAATTTATTGATGAAATTCTGCTCGATTTTCCTTCGCCTTCGCATTCGTCTTCACAAGTAAACGGTCAACATATGTATACTCAGGGGAATTAGATCACAACCATTGCTCTTGGCATAATAGAAGAGATCGAACTGTTGTCTGCTTTGGGGGTAGACGGCATTTTTGAGGTGCAGTTCTTTTTGAGATTGATCATTTTTCACTCGTCTGTAGTGATATCATTCTAACAAAAGCATCTGTAAAAAGAAAAGGTATGTTTAATCGCAACAATAAGAGATTGGGAACAAGAATGTAATGTTTATCGCCGTGAGTTCCTCTCATGTATGTAACAAGTGTATTGTGCAAGCAAAATGCACATACATTTGTTGCGCACACAGGCAATTGAAAAATGAAGATAGAAAAAAAAAAAAAGAAAAAAAAAAAAAAAAAAAAAAAAAAAGAAAGAAAATGTAAAAAGAAGAGCAGGGAAAAAATCTATCCATTTTTTTTCAGCCTACTAATCTGGCAATTTGGGGTTCTTGGAGTCAGTGCACGAACCACCAGAGAAACACGAATACGATTGAAAGTGGAAAAAAAATCCTTTTATGGCAGGTAACGGCACGTAATACACCACATTAAAAAACAAAGGGCAACCTATGTAATGTAGAATAACTATAGGTGAGAGCAGTTTTCTTTAAAATCTGTTGCAATATATGCTTACAAATTTTTATTATTATTATTATTATGAGTGATTAGTGACTATTATTATTTTGCTTGTTGTTGGGTTGTGTGTTGTTGTTGGGTTGTGTTGTGTCGCCGTACTTGTCGTCTAGGACCACGGTGCGACTTGGGACTACACCTGTATTTGTCGACACCTCGAAGTAACAATTTATTACGTGGCAGTGTATTGTGATGCTCAGCCAGAGGCCTGGCCTGAGACGGTCACTAAGGTCCAGAGAATGAAAGATAATCTCTGTTCGCCTAATTATCTGCTTAACCCAACCATGATACGCATCCTCCATAGGTGTGAGTGACGGCTTGGAGGAAGGGCTTATACCGGCAACCTGGTTGGGCTGGGGTGAGCGTCGGGTTCTTACGGGGGGTCGGTCGCTGGAACAGCTTCCCCGATAGACCGGTGAACGATGGGGAGGCTGCCGGTACGGGAGCATCGGATCTCGCTTCGTTCTTCCCCTGTTCTCATTTCTTTTGGCACTGTTCAAAACTAGGTAGTACTCACGTCTCCTCTCGCAACAAAAATGATCGTGTAACGTGATGTACAAGCCTGTAAACTGAACTTGAACCAAATCGGATCCGGCGAGTCAGTCGAGAGAAAAGCCGTAACTAGAAATAGATATCCCATCTCGAGAAGCCCTAAATATATCGAGTCAGATGTCGAATAAGCCCGAATAAGGTCTTTTATGGGTTCGATTCACATTTCTCGTCCACCTTGGCACCACATGGCAGAAATTTCCACGGCCGTGTCTCTGTGTCTGTCGGGGAGGTGCGTCGGTTTACTATTTACGTAGATCAATTTTACAGCGAGACTATCAACGTGACTCGCACGTTTGCTTCGCAAGGCGTTACGCCCAATACAATAAGTGTGTTGCTTCTGGGCAGCACTTATCATTCGGTTCGAAATAACTCCGGGTGGTGTTTGCCTTTACGATTCTTTACAGTGTGTGACTCTTTTTGAGAGGGAGCGCATTATGCTGATCCAATATTTTTATTCCAGGGTTGCTTAGTCCTGGGGGACGGCAATGATGACATGGCTGATGATGGAAAATGAAGGATGTAACTGTGACGACATTCCACCGGAACATATGTCCTTATGACTTACGAGGCACTGACGAACTTAAATTAAACACGCATTCCCGTCTGAGCTCGGCCGTGGCACTATCTGCCATGACTGAGGGCGTCTCTAAGCAAGAGCCGAATTTCTGGCCAGCATTGAAGCGACCATTAGATTACAGAATAAGAGGTAAATTTACAGTATAAAAAGAAACGTGTGTGCCCGCTTAATGTTCTGAGTGTTTTAGCGAGAGCATGGCGTGGATCTTCCGCAAAGCATGAGGATGTAAGACTTAAGCACCCAGATGGCGCAGTAAATCACCCGGCTGCGCGGGAATAGGATATTGTCCGTCAATCCAGGTATCTCTACGCCAGCCGAGTCGCAAAACATCGGCACCGCCCACCGCGCAGCGCTAAGCTGTCCGATATGTTCCGGTATATAAACGTAGTACACCTGTCCCATGGTTGTAGAGTTAAGGATAAGTATACAGGATGAAGCAAACGGAAAGGAAAGATCACGCATCCTTGTTAGGATATGGTACTTGGCGATATCACAGTCACCTAACAGTCGCCTCTAGGTAATATAGAAGGGAGATAAAAACCCATCTAGATTAACTAACACGATCAGAATGGGCAGGCCGCGCTTGCCAAGTTCATCCGATCGCAAAGACAGCGGCCTAGCTACTATGCAGCTAGGTGTCCGACACATACCATGCTATTATCGAGTCTGAAACCCCAGTTGGTTCGTCCCAGTCAGAGAGGCGCGCAATCGGATGGCTGTCTGAGCCACCTAACCGGGTTTTGAACCCCATATAGAACAAGAAGTCGCGAATGTGGATATGTGGTTTCCCAGGGCCCACTGGTGACAAGGAAGCGGGCCGATGCTCGTCATCGTGTCCATGCGTGATGGGCAGGGCGGCGCTTGGCCGCGCCGGGACTGCCATGCCGCTTTTTGCAAACTTTGGTGCGTCAGCCTACGTTCCATGGTCCGAGCCCATCGATTCCGCTGCCGCCCACAGCCAGTGGGTCACGTATGTCCGACAGGTCTAGCGAACGCGAGCGGCCCCCCCCCTTCCTCCATTCCACTCTGGCACCAGCGCAGGGCTGTTCGGCGCCGGCGCGGCGCGGGGGCGGCGCGGGGCGGCTCCGCGGGCCTATGACGGGCCGATACTCTCGGCGACGCGAATGCGGATGCGGCGAGCCTGGCGGGGCCGGCAGAGCGCCGACGCGGGTGAGGGGTGCGACGCTTCGGTGAGGCCGGCAAATTTTGGTATTATGATGACAAAACAGCCGTCATACGAAATGCGTCCATGTGAAGACTGTGATTTAGATATCAAATTAAATTTCCGTTTTATAGTCGTGGAATTATCCACTCTACTCACTTTCTCCCTCAGTGGATCATTCAAAATATTTCACTTCATTATATTCAAAGTCTTTGGGCAGATTTACAAGTTACGGGCAACGTACTCACTCCACCTGACAGATTATCAGGATTTGACGCCGCATCTGCGTTAATAACATGTCATTAGCGCTAAAAGCTCACACCGGTCATTACGCTAAATCCCAATGGGGCTTTTAAACGCAGAATTTAAAAGAACACCATTCCCAAGGGCTTTATTGATGGCCCGCACTTCCATTTGTTTTGTTCTCTCGAGGTGCCCTTGTTCGGTTTACATTATCCACTAGATAATCATTTCAAATGGTGAAAATCCATCGATAGACGTGTTTTTTAATCTAGAAAAATATGGTAGATTACCAGTAATGTCTTCAATTCTACTTATCGGATAAGAGGAATATAATGAACACATTGCTTCTACATATAGTTACAACTGTTGATAGAATAAGGCTTGTGAAAATTAATTTTATTTAAGAACCACAAGGAGGATTTTGGTATATGTTAACGGGAAATGATAAAACTTTCTTCCAATTTCTAACAAAATGTAAAAGAGTTGCAATATCAAAATAATTCGCTTATAGTGACACGTTACTTCTATACATTAAAACATGCTAAATCGTAAAAACCTTACTTTAAATACCATACGTAGTAGAAATGTTTATAGAATAAAAATGCGACTAGTCTCTATTTATTTACTAATTGCAAAAATCTGTCAGTCAAGCATCCAACAAAGCATGCATACGGTCATAAAATTATATATCATAACTTATGTTGAAAAACTGTATTTACCAGTAGTTTCAATTTTTTTCCCTCTTTTAAATAAATTTCGACACTGTGTCTCAATAACTTGTTTCAAACCACTTTCAAGAACTCTCTTTTTTCCTTCCTGCCCTTGCATCGTCGTCGGATTACATTGTTCCCATGTCATGTCACACTCATTGAGTTTATTACATTATATATTTTTTATAAAACGGCGTGCTAATTCTTCCCGCTACTTCTGACATGTTATGCTATTCACTCAATTACGTATGTATGGTGGGCGAAGTACATTTTGCATTTCTGGATAGTCAATTGAATATTTGCCATCTGAGTAATTCTACGTATTTGTAGATAAATTAATTGAAATTGGTAATTCATCCTTGTTGAAAAAACCCTAAATGGATTACATGACATTTTCGTTTTGATGGGAGTTACTTATTAAATCAATTTATAAACTTGACAATTTACCGGTTTCGAAATATATTTTTCTGGGAACAAACATGACAAGGAATGGAAATGGAGTAATGTACTTATTAGTTAAACCATTTAACACCTTCCATTGATGGGCACTGCATACCTTTGTTTATTTCCGGTCGGCAGATCAGCAAGAACTCAAAACTCTACTTCAGCACATCCATTGAATACTCGCGAGGCGACGCATCACAACATAGCAGGCCCGCAGGCACAGTGTCCTATCACTTTCAAAAGGAAAAGGTGAGAGAAAGTAATGAGCATGTGTAAGACCACAAGAGCACTTTCTCCACCTCACTTCACTTCACTACACCACACTACACTTCACTATTTCACCTTGCGAAACGGCACTCCTGCGGTGCTCGAAATTCCATCACACGGCGCGTGGCCAGGAGGACTGGACACCTCATTCGAAGGACAAACGCCGCAAGCCTCTCCGAACGGCTCGCCCACGCGCCCTCCTCCGTCACCACTCACGGCCGGCACTCGCAGCGGTCGCTCACCGCCCACGCACAGCCACTGCCTCTGCCCCCACTCTGCCTCTGCTCTCCCGCCACCGCCCCTCCTTCCCCACATCCCTACCTTCGTTCTGGCCTTCCGGCTCCAGACTCCCCCTCCACTCCCTCAGTCACGCCCACTCACCTCACCTCCGCCTCCTCTCATCGTCCCTCACTCCTTCCCCTTCACACCTCGTTTTACGCTCTGCACCCCTCTTCCATGCTATCTTTGCTCTCTTCCACAAACCTCCCCATTAGCCCCTCCTCCTGGACGCCAGCCCCCACCACCTTCCCGTTTCCACACCCTCCGCCCTGTCTCTTTTACCCACGTGGTGGTGGGCAGCAGCATCGTTTCATGGGGAAGACCCGTACCCAGCGACGAAGCTAGACTTGGAAAAGGCAAATAACGAAATCACTACCACGGGGGTGTAAAACCACTCCCTTCCTGGTGAGATCGAAGGTACGAATCCAGGAACACAAACACCAAAAAATCATCCACTTCTAAAACAGTGTTGTATTTATTCACCACCACCCGGGGAATAATAAATTCTGCCATATTCCATGTTGCATGCTGCATAATATACATTTAAAGATCTGTTAAATACGTAGACTGCATTTTCATCTCCTGGTCTGATATCGTCTGTTCTTGTAGTCGACTTTCCGAACTCGAAACGCAACTATCTTCTAAAGCGAGTGAAAAACGCAAATCCAATGTTCTCTTGAGACTATGTAAGTGAAGGTCTGCTCCCCCACCTGCCCACTGCTTCAATGCCGATTGTCCGGCTGCATCTTAAGCTTCCTCGAGGCTCTCGCTCTTTTCCGGGAACTCCATCCGCATACGTTGGCCGCCTAAGGCCCCGCCTCGTTACCTCGTCTCTCTTCTCGTTTCCCCCTCCACCTCCTCTACACTTCCCTTCCCCCCTCGTCGCGTCGCCACCCTCCCGTCCAACCACATCTCGCCCTCCTCCTTCGCGCGTCTGTCTCCTTCTCCACCTCCCTTTTTCTCCCAACCGCTTCACTCTCCGCGACGTCTCCCCTAGACATCCTTTACACCACTTACTTCCCCCCTTCAACTTGCTACCCCCCCCCTCAGCTTCGCCACCCCCATCCGGCCCAGAAATCTCTCCGTTTCCTCCCACAAGCGTCTGCCACCCTCTATGTCAGGCCTCCCCTCCCAACACCTCTCCTTCACAACCTCTCACCTCCCTCTCACTCTCTACGCGTTGCTTCCCCCTCCACCTCATCACTACCTCTCGGCTTCAACACCTCTTCTTCCCATTTCCCCACGCGTCTGCCACCCTCCCTCTCTCTCTCTCCCCCTCCCCCCTCACTCGCCGCGAAGCGCCACGGCCACCGCATCGCTGCCTCCTTAGTGTCTTTATATGCGCTCATTCGACCAAGTAAACGGAATTTATATTAAAAATGACGACGGATACGTGACACGTATAACTCAAGCGGTGGCACATAAATGTTACGCAATCGGTTACACATAATTCGCCCTAAATAATTGACAATTTCAACACTGCGAGCGGAAGATGAAACTTCATGCGATAGCAACTCAATTGTTACAGTTATATTTCACACTTCCCACAAGATTAGTCTTCTCTTTTTCGTCTGCGCTACTTTGTCATAATTTCAGTCTCCGGCATGTCGGCCCGTTCTCATCACACACACACACACTGATCGACGCGGCTCTCCGGGCGGGAAGTCGAAGATCAAGGCCCCGCCGCCGAAGTTGAAGGCCGCAATGGAAATTGGACGCAATCATGCAATCGGCGACGTGACACCATGATTCACGCGCTTCAAGAAGTGTCATTGACGCGCGCAGGCGGCGGCGGCGGCGGCGGCGGCGGCCGGGCCGGCACAGCGAGTTGCGTGCGCACTCCAAGAATTACCTCAATTGAGCTCGTTAAGCGGCGCGACGGCGCGGCTCGCGGCCACGGCCCCGCCTGACATGCAGCGCGGACGCCGCAGTCGTCACTAAGGCTCGGACATTTAGGTGCAAAAAAACGGGAAAAAATATTTTTTATTTGATAATAAAGGGAAAAATGTGTTAAAGGCAGTCTGACCGCCCTATCTGGCCTATGGTAAATGGACTATATTTATGACCCTTTATCTGACAAACTACTTCACTTACAACTTTTCAAATTTTTACAGTATATTTGGTAACTATTCGTAATCATAGTTAAGCAAAATGGAACTGGAATAGGATATTATATATAGGAACTGGAACAAAAAACTGGAATAATATCATAAAACATTTTTAAAGGAATTTAAAAATGAAATAAAAATAATTTAAACCCATATTAATTCATAATTCTAACAAATTTGCAGTCTACCTCATTTTTTGGTTATCTAGCCTACTCATGTTTACATAAAGTTATCCTGAAAATTTCGCCTTTATTCCTTAAATACTTTCTGAGATATTGGGTCATATCGTCATTTTTCTAACAAACATCCTATAATTTTCTGGAAAACTGTACGTCTAACCCCACGAACACAGATCATATGTAAACAAACTCATAATTGTGAACAAAACTACAAGATTAAAGATACAACAGTGACAGTGTAATCTGTGGAAAGAACAGAATCTCTTCTCAATGGAAAGAAAAGAGTCTCCAAAAGTCACAGTCATTTAGATAATGAAGTTGATCGAAGAAACAAAAATCAAGAGAGTCTTAACAAAAGAGACATTCCAGCGACTTTCTGAACAGTGATTGAAACATAAAAAAATTCTATATCGAATTTTGCAATGAAAGTAATTGTATTCAGAAAACTTTACGAAGCTTAGGTTTTAAAAATTCAAAATTTCCAAATTGTTGCAGTCAATCTCCCTTAAATCAACGAAAATATTTATGTATTACCCATTTGAAAACCAAGATCTAGAAAATTTCTTATGTAAAATTGACGTTAAGATCCTTTACCACTGCACATTTCGTCAAAGAAATCTGAGAAAATTTACCAGCTGCTCGTGTTATGAGTGTATATTATCACTCGGGGTGTCATTAACGAATCGACAGTAATGTTAGAAATGGTTTTGACAGATCGTGAACCTAACTCACTCCACTCAATCGGGAAGTCCCAGTGTAACATGTGATGCGTGACCAACCACTGCATTCCAAACGGGCACATTTTTCACCATATAACCAAAATCTCTGCAGAATTAAACTTCAAAATTCTCATTTATTCATATAAAATGTAGCGAAATTTGTTTCTCTGGAAATACTTATTTTAATGTAACTAAAATTAGATGATTAGGCGATTTTAATGCAACTGAAAATTAAGTAATTATTTTTAGATAACATGCAATTTAGTATATGAAAACTCTGGGGCGTGTTTTTTTGCTACGCTGATATTAAGGAGAAAATATGTATATACCTAGAAGTACGAGCCTTAGTCGCCTCTATGTCATCTAACACCATGAGGCTCCTCTTGCTCTAGTATCCTATTGATTAAATGATTATTATGTTTCTGGCATGCTCTAAGCTTCCAGGTGGGTTGGGAACTTAAGTGCATATTAATGTGTGTGTGTGTGTGTGTGTGTGTAAGGAGAGGGGAAGAGACAAGGCTAAAGAATGCAAAATTGCGCGCGCGATTTAAGGAACAGATCTGGTACTCGCCAAATAATGAAGAAACCACGAAAACTACCAACCAATGTAAAAGTCACAGTCATTTAGATAATGAAGTTGAACGAAGAAACAAAAATCAAGAGAGTCTTAACAAGAGAGACATTCCAGCGACTTTCTGAAGAGTGATTTAAACATAAAAAGATGTCAATATCGAATACCGGCCGCTAGAATTCTCCTCTAGCCACCGACTGCATTCGTCGTAGCTAAGTAGTGTCGAAAATTCGCCACCATCGAGACTACAACCCCAAGACCTCCCGGTCAGTTGTTATCTGAGATAACTCAGCCAGTCGTAATACCTCACTCTCTATCCTTGCATACTGCGACATCCTAACCACAGTCCCCTAATCTATAGCAACTATTACACATCCATTCACAGCCCCGTTTAAGGCAAGGGCTGTTTCGCCTCCGCCACTGCCTGCTACGCTATCACTTGCGTCATCTTGCTACGCCGCGCCAGCGTTTACACCTCTAAACCACTGCCGCATTTAACCCAACGCCACCACCTCCACTATTACTAGTGCAAGTAACCATGAGTTTCTCATCACCATTACCACCATTCCTACCATAAACCATCCTCCCAGACTCCCCTATAGTGTTCTGCGTGCACGTCAGCACCCCATCACCATTATTACGGCCTCCGACAAAATATTTCTCCTATCGCCACCGAATTCAGAGCTATAGTCATTACTGCTGCTACGTAACCAATAGTCTTACACCGCCAAAACTATTCCCACTGAACCACTACCACCCTCTTCGTTCGCACTACCGCTTCTGTCGTCGTCGTGTTGCCAACCGTTGCTACCACTACCGTCACCACCATCTCGGTCACCGTGCCCATCGCTTCCACTGCCACTGCCACCGGCACGTGTGCGCGACTACGTGACGAGGGCGCCGCCGCCGCCTCACGCGCAGGCTGAGTGCCGAAATTGCCTGGCGGTCTTTCAGGCAGCCGCTGCGAGAGGAGCGGTGCGCGCGGGAGAAAGGGGCGTCGAGAGGACGGCCGAGGACGACACAGGCGAGCGCCCAGTGGTCGTCCAGGACGGATGCATTCATTCGAATGATTCATGTTGTTGTGCTGGATTTGTAACTGTCATAAGCTTCAGGAATGTTCCCCGTTACCTTGTATGTTTTGAACAGATACTCCAATACCATGCCCTTTCCAGACAATATTATCATTATGTAATTTCACTCGTATATTATATATTTTAATACAGTAAAATTCAATGTTTGCAATTATTTATTTTTATTTAAACATTTTAAAAAACAGAATTCTGTCCCCGAATACATGTTACACACTTCTAGCCACATGTGCAACTTCGTTGTGTAAAATTTTCCATTCAAATGTTCATTGGCAAAAAGTGATAATATCATTAGTGATATTTACATGCTCAAGAGTTATGTAAAAATTTGCAGCCACAAAAAAATTATGTTCGTATATGGGATCAAAGTATGTTTTCTTTGTGTTTTCGGTATCGCTAAATCCGTATCCGGTGTCCATTTCACCTCATCGCATCAGGTTTTTTATATAACCTCAAAAATATTAAAAAATGGAAGATATTTCCAACCGATGGATCAGACCATATTACTTATATGATTTTGAGTTCGCTGAATCCGAATCTCAAGTCCACATAACTTCATAACGCCATATTTTTCAATTCAAATCATTTATCATTGTTAGAGAGGGTGGTTTTATTTCCTGAGTGGGCAACACTCATCATTATATCTACAAGCAGACAAAAGTTTTTTTAAAATTAGGATATGTGGAAAATTTGATGTGATGAAGTTAAATTGACTTCATATTCGGTTTCTGTAACCCCAAAAACATAGATAACATGGTCTGACCCCTCGGTTGAAAATATCCTTTTTTATATTTTTTTTAGATTATGTCGAAAACCCGAGTATATTATATATTTTAGAAATCGACACCCCAAAACGCATAGAAAACACATGGTATGATCTCCGCACACAATTTTTATTGTGTGTGCGTGTGTTTTGAGAGGGGCTATATTGGCTTCACTTGAGAAGTGGCGATTCATTCGCAACACCACTTGACGGTGCAGCAGACGAACACTGATCCTTTGCTATTTGCTTCTTCCCTAGTAGCTTTGCAAACGTAAACTTTCCGGCAGTGGTAAGACAGAGTTACGTATTTATAACAATATTCAAAATGTAGTTCAATATGGCACGTTCCGGAGACAAAATTAAACGGCCATTTCTATCGTGTATCCAAATTGTCATCACACATGATTAAACAAGAGAGTAGAGCCCTTGGTTTATGAGATCCGCCAAGAAACGTGAAAACAAAATGCAGTTTGTTTAAATGTAGGTGACGTCTGTTCTCTCTCTTTGAAATGGAAGAATTGTCAAAATTCATGTTATTAGAAATATTTTTTCACAAAGAAACGTTACTTTTGTAAGTATTTGTTTGTTTTCCTGTGATGTTTACAATGAGGAACTCGAATCAATTATACATTAACTACGACGCTAAAGGGATGTATTTGATCTAAGATTCTTTCCTATTAGTAACAGTGGAATGTATATTTTATAATTTTGTTTTCCATGTAACTTCTTATAATCCAATAGAATGAAGTGTCAGTTAAAGATATATGAATACCAAAGTTTGGTATTCAAGAACAGGTTAGAAGAATGGCAAATTCACAATTTATTCTCTATTGAAAAAATGATATTTTTCCTTTATGAAAGTAATGTACGATACACCGAAAATGAATGGAAGTTCATCTTTTCAGTTGTGAATTGATTATCTCTTCACGAACCTACGTGCGACTTTCGCAATAAATTTCTCACGGGTCTTACATCGGTTAAAAAACACAAACTCAGGGTACAATCAAATTCGTGAAAATTGTAAAGTAAGGGACAATTTTTCAATGAATACTCTATTCATGAAGTTTTGATGAATCCGATTGAACTTTCTGAACAGCAATTAGACCGAATAATCAAAGCTACAAACCAGAGAATTCTCCGAACTAATGAAACAAACTCAATTTTGTCTAAATTAGGTTGTAAGGCTATTTTAAAAGAGCTGTAGAGCAAAGTTATTTTAATCTAACGAAATTAAACTAATCGAAGGTTTACGAAACGGTATAAAACACAATTGTAGAAATAAGATTGAGGTCACCAACTTACAACAACTAACGTCCGAAAAACAATATTATTGTGACTTGAAAGAAATTAATGTATTATAATATTAGTCAAATATAAATGTTAACAAGTAAAAAAATTCTTTATAATTTATGTAAATACAAAATATGAGTAATTACGGATTTAACATACTTCAAAAAAATGTGCCAATAAAAATTATTCAAAAATTCTTGGCGTGTGGCATGCATGTACGAAACGAGTGCACATATGCTCTGTGCCAGAGAGCAGTTTTTTCCATTATTTTAGGTTCTCAAAACCAGTGTAATAAGACTATTAAATTATTGGTACACTCCATGTGAAAACTTAGAAGAAACACTCCATTTGTTTTCATGGTAATATCCTGTGGTGTGCATTCGATCGTTAATGAAAATCAGCAATTCCTGAAAGCTCTCTAACAGAGCCGATTTAATCGCTCCTTTCTGTCGAATGATTTCGGGAGTTTCAGTAAAAGGGCGCATGCCCACTGCGGCTTCTAGGGCGGTTGGGCCACTTTGCGAACGCGCTCACTCGCTAAAAGTCCCGAAATCATTTGTCAAAAGTAAACCATTCTAAAGAACCTAAACCTTTCAACCTGAAGACGAACAAAATTTCGTTGGGGGCATGATGCATTGCAGTCGATACTCATACTATTTCTAACATCTCAACCCTTATAGTGCAGAGGTAAATTTTGTTGAATTCTGCGACTGCTCTTTTCTGCAACTGAATGTCGTATGTTAATTTCCATTCATTCATTTATTCTGCGTCTTCAAATCATACGAAATTGTATAGCAACGCCATGCCGCCAGCCTTATGTTAATTTCGAACAACAGAACGGTGTTAAGACCGTTGAATAAAAGAACAAATTTCAGTTCGAATATTTAGAAAGAAAAACGCTGCAAATTTTACAAATTCTTGACTAATTAGTTCCTCTAATCTCTTGCTTCAGTTCTTCGCACTCTTTCATTAAGTTACATATTTCTGTTTCTCAATGTGATAAGGTAATATACAAGAAGAAAAAGACTTAAAAGGAAACAAGGGGAAATGAAGAGGAGGAGAACGAAAGAAAGAAGGAGGAGGAGGAGAAAAAAAGAAAGGAGGGAGCGAAAGAAAGATCGTCATGATGGAACCCTTTTCATCGGGGAGAATGCAAAATTTGCGCGCGGAAGAGGCAATTGGCTCCGCGCGTCGACGCGGCGCGGCGCGGCGCGGGGACGGCGACGGAGGGCCACGCCCATTCGCGGTCGCTGCGGCGGCGCGGCGCGGAGCGGCACGGCGCGCGCGCCACAAAGAGTAACTCAATCGCGCCTCTCGCCTCGGCGGCCGCAAGCGCTCACCTCCGCGCGCACTTTTTGCAAGTAGGCGGCGCACGCGTCGACGCCGCATCCCAAGGCGCCGCCCAAACCTCGTTAGAAACTCGTTTGCTCCAACTTGGCTTTTCAAAGCCGCCGCCTTCGCGCGCACGCACCGCCGCCTCCCACGCCCGCGCGCCTGGTTTGGCGTACCCGCCCTCTTCGCTCTTCCCCTCTCTCACTCACTCACTCACTCACTCACTCACTTCACTCACTCACTCACTCACTCACTCACTCACTCACTCACTCACTCACTCACCACTCACTCACTCACTCACTCACTCACTTCACCCACCTCTCACTCACCCACTCTCACACCCACCCACTCACCTCACTCACTACACCCCACTCCACTTCACCCCCCACTCAACTCATCACCACTCACTCACCACTCAATACCCCACTCACTCACCCACTCATCACCCCACTCATCACCCACTCACTCACCCACTCAGCTCACCCCCACCTCACCACTCACCACCCACTCACCACCCACTGCACTCACTCACTCCACTCACTCCACCTCACCACTCAATCACCATCACTCACCCACTACTCACCCACTCACTCACCCGACCACTCACCACACCACTTAACACTACACCCCTCACCCACCTCCCACTATCACCCTCCTCACCCACCCACTCACTCACTCAACTGTCCTTCCCAACCCGTTCGTTCCCACACGCGTTCTCCACCCCCACTCACTCATACATTTCTCACACTTTCGCCCATTACTCTCTGATTCACTCACTCGACTATACCTAACTTGCTTACTCGGCCAGTTTTCACTAACTCACTCGACCACTCCTCACTAACTCACTGACTCATCGACTCACTCATTCCCAACTGATTCGTTCGTCCCCCGCTCGCACGACCATCCTGCATTCACTCATCCATTTCTCACTCATTCACTCACTCGACCATTCATCACTCGCGCATTCCACCATTCCTCACCCACTCACTTGACCATTTCTCATTCACTCGAGCAGCGAGGAAGAAAAACGTTATGTTCCAGTCTCTACCACAGCCCCCTTGCGCCGAATGTCTATCTGCGCCTTCACCATCGTCATCACATGGGCGCGCCTGAGGAGATTGAAGGCGGAAGGCATGAGGCCGGACAGAGGGACAACCCGGCGCGGTAGAGGAAACGTCGACGGATACTACGGAATCTGGAAAGCCGTGGTTGTGTGCGCGATACAACGTTCGGAAGCGAACGGAAGTAGAGTATTTAGGCTGTGGATGACGCAAAAGTAATGTTGAGTTAATGAAATGAAGGCATCGATGAAACGTAGAGGTAAAACCGGTGGTGAAGGAAGCGGTGGAGATGAGAGATGAGGTGTCCATTGAGGACACTAGTAGATGCGAGGCGGTGGCAGTGGCAGTGGCAATGGGTGAGACAATGGTACAGGCGACGGTTGAAGTTCGTTCTGGTCCTCCAGCAGCCACTGTCGATACTTTGTGGTTACGAACAGAAAC
>BOPP01000122.1:1697508-1716378 GCA_017312745.1 Gryllus bimaculatus | reverse complement strand
TATATAAGGATTGTTGAGGTACTTGGCCTGTATTACTGTCAAATTGCGTGTGAGAGTAGTGTGTTTGCGGATATTGAGTGTATTTGCTTTTTTTTTGGCTATTAATTTGTCAATTCATGCTTGCCAGTTCGTATCATTCATTCTGGCTATATGTTTTATTGCTGTTGTTGTTTCCTTTTTTGTGTTTTCTGCGGCGACATAGGTATGGAAATTAATCGTGCCCATCGCATGGAAGGCTGCGTGTTTGTGTTGCGGGGATGTTGTGAGAGTGTTGATGTATGATTGTGTCCGTGATGTTGTGCGAGTTTTCCTGGAATATGTTTAAATTCATGAATGGTTCCTGTTGCTAGCTTTTTTTTATTAACTTTTCCCCGCACAAATAAGTTTGTTCACATATGGAATTAATCCACTCTACTCACTTTCTCCCTCAGTGATCATTCAAAATATTTCACTTCATTATTATTTCAAAGTTCTTTGGCCAGAGTTTACAAGTTCACGGGCAACGTACTCACTCCACCTGACAGATTATTCAGGATTTGACGCCGCATCTGCGTTAATAACATGTCATTACGCCCTAAAATCACCCCACCGGTCATTACGCCCAAATCCAATGGGGCTTTTAACGCAGAATTTAAAAAAAAACACCATCCCAGAACACCATTCCCAAGGGCTTTATGATGCCCGCCACTTCCATTTTGTTTTGTTCTGTCTCGAGGTCCCCTTGGTTCGCGTTTACATTATCACTAGAATTTAAATCATTTCAAATGGTGAAAATCCATTTCGATAACGTGGTTTTTTAATCTAGAAAAAATATGTAGATTACCAGTAATGTCATTCAATTCTAGTTATCGATGATAAGAGGAATATTAATTTGAACACAATTGCTTTACATATAGTTACAATGTTGATAGAATAAGCGCTTGTGAAAATTAATTTTATTTAAGAACCACAAGGAGGGATTTTGGTTATATGTTAACGGAAATTGTGATAAAAAACTGTCTTCCATTTCTAACAAAATGTAAAAGAGTTGCCAATATCAAAATAATTCGCTTATAGTGACAGCGTTACTTCTATACCATTAAAACTTGCTAAAATCGGTAAAAACCTTACTTTAAATACCATACGCTAGTAGAAATGTTTATATGAAAAAAATTGCGACTAGCTCTCTATCATTTACTAATTGCAAAAATTCTGTCAGTCAAGGCATCCAACAAAGCATTGCCATAAGGTCATAAAATTATATATCATAACTTATGTTGAAAAACTGTATTTAACCAGTAGTTTCAATTTTTTTCCTCCTTTTTAAATAAATTTCGACACTGTGGTCTCAAATAACTTGTTTCAAACCACTTTCAAAGAACTCTCTTTTTTACCTTCCTGCCCTTGCATCGTGTGGATTCATTGTTCCCATTCATGTCACACTCATGATTATTACCATTATATATTTTTTATAAAACGGCGGCTAATTCTTCCCGCTACTTTCTGACTGTTATGCTATTCACCGGCAATTACGTATGTATGCGTGGGCGAAGTACATTTTGCATTTCTGGATAGTCAATTGAATATTTGCCATCTGAAGTAATTTCTACGTATTTGTAGATAAATTAAAATTGAAATTGGTAATTCATCCTTGTTTGAAAAAACCCTAAATGGCATTTACATGATATTTTCGCTTTTGATGGGAGTTTACTATTAAATCAATTCATAAACTTGACAATTGACCAGCGCTTGGTCGAAAATATTTTTCTGCGCGAAGACAAACATGACAAGAATGGAAATGGAGTTAATGCTACTTATTAGGTAAACAATTAACACCTTCCCATTGATGGGCACTGCATACACTTTGTTTATTTCCGGCGGCGGCATGATCAGCAAGAACTCATAACTCTATATACTTCAGCCACATCCATTGAATACGTCGCGAGGCGGACGCCATCAGACATAGCAGGCCCGCAAGCACAGTGTCCATACTTTCAAAAGGAAAACGTTAAGAGAAAGTAAATGAGCATTGCTGTAAGACCACAAAGAGCACTTTCTCCACCTCACTTCACTTCACTACCACCACACTACACTTCACTTTGCACCTTGAGAACAGCACTCCTGCGCTTGCTCCGAAATTCCATCACACGGCGCGTCGCCAGGAGGACTGGACACCTCAAGTCGAGGACAAACGCCGCCCAAGCCTCTCCGAACGGCTCGCCCACGCGCTCTTCCTCCGTTCACCACTCACGGCCGGCACTCGGCAGCGGTTCGCCTCACGCCCACGCACAGCACTGCCTCTGCCCCCAGCTCTGCCTCTGCTCTCCCGCCCACCGCCCCTCCTTTCCCCACATCCCTACCTTCGCCCATTCTGGCCTTCCGGCTCCAGCTCCCCCTGCCACTCCTCAGGTCACGCCACTCACCTTCACCTTCCGCCTCCTTCTCATCGTCCCTCACTCCTTCCCCTTCACACCTCGTTTTACGCTCGCCCACCCCTTTCCATGCTATTTTGCTCTCTTCCACAAACTCCCATTAGCCCCTCCTCCTGGACGCCAGCCCCCACCACCTTCCCGTTATCCACACCCTTCCGCCCTGCTCTCTTTTACCCACGTGGTGGTGGCGGCAGCATTCATCGTTTCATGGGGAAGACCCGCTTCCCAGCGGCGAAGCTAGACTTTGGGAAAAGGCAAATAACGAAATTCACTACCACGGGTGTTGTAAAACCACTCCCGGTCCTGGTGAAGATCGAATGGTACGAATCCAGGAACACAAACACCAAAAAAATCATCCACTTCTAAAACAGTGTTTATTTATTCACCACCACCCGGGGGAATAATAAATTCTGCCATATTGCCAATTTTGCCATGCGCCTGCATTAATATACATTTAAAGAATCTGTTAAATACGTAGACTGCATTTCATCTCCTGCAGTTCTGATACGTCTGTTCTGTTAAATCGACTTTCCGAAACTCGAAACGCCAACTATCTATCTAAAGCGAGTCGAAATGTGTAAAAACGCAAATCCAATGTTCTCTTGGCAGACTATGTAAGTGAAGGTTCTGCCTCCCCCACCTGCCCACTGCTTCAATGCCGATTTTGTCCGGCTGCATCTTAAGCTTTCCTCTGTAGGGCATCTCGCTCTGTCCGGGATCTCCATCCGCATACGTTGCCGCTAAGGCCCGCCTCGTTACCTCGTCTCTCTTCTTCGTTTCCCCCTCCACCTCCTACTTACACTTCCCTTCCCCCCTCGGTCGCGTCGCCACCCCCCGTCCAACCACATCTTCGCCCTCCTGCCTTCGCCGCGTCTGTCTCCTTCCTTCCACCTCCCTTTTTCTCCCAACCGCTTCACTCTTCCGCGACGTCTCCCCTAGACATCCTTTACACCACTTACTTCCCCCCTTCAACTTGCTACCCCCCCCCCTCAGCTTCGCCACCCCCATCCGCCCAGAAAATCTCTCCGTTTCCTCCCACAAGCGTTCTGCCACCCTCTATGTTCAGCCTCCCCTCCAAACACCTCTCCTTCACAACTTCTCACCTCCCTCTCACTCTCTCGCGTTGCCCTTCCTCTCACCTCATCACACCTCTCCGGCTTTCACACCTTCGGTCTTCCCATTCCCCACGCGTCTGCCACCCTCCCTCTCTATCTTCTCCCCCTCCCCCCTCGCTCGCCGCGAAGCCACGGCCCCGCATCCGCTGCGCCTTATGTCTTTATATGCCGCTCCATTCGACCAAGTAAACGGAAATTTATATTAAAAAATGACGACCGGATACGTGACACGTATAACTCAAGCGGGGCTGCGCACATAAATTGGCTTACGCAATCGGTTACACATTAATTCGCCATAAAAATTTACAATTTCAACACTGCGAGCGGAAGGATGAAACTCATGCCGATAGCAACTCAATTGTTACAGTTATATTTCACACTTCCCACAAGATTTAGTCTTCTCTTTTTTCGTCGCCCGCTACTTTGTCATAATTTCCGTCTCCGGCATGTCGGCCGTTCTCATCACACACACACACACTGAATCGACGCGGCTCTCCGGGCGGGAAGTCGAAATCAAGGCCCCGCCGCCGAAGTTGAAGGCCGCAATTGGAAATTGGACGCCAAGCATGGCAATCGGCGACCGTGACACATGATTCACGCGCCTTCAAGAAGTGTCATTGACGCGCGCAGGCGGCGGCGGCGGCGGCGCGGGCGGCTCGGGCCGGGCACAGCGAGTGCGTGCGCACTCCAAGAATTAAACCCTTCAATTGACCTCTGTTAAGCGGCGCGACGGCGCGGCTTCGCGGCCACGGACCCCGCCTGACATGCAGCGCGGACGCCGCAGTCGTCACTAAGCTCGGAACGATTTAGGTGCAAAAAACGGGAAAAAAATTATTTTTTTATTTGTTTCAATAAAGGCTGAAAAATGTGTTAAAGCAGTACTGACCGCCCTATCTGGCCTATGGTAAATGCAGACTATATTTATGACCCTTTATCTGACAAACTACTTCACTTACAACTTTTCAAATTTTTACAGTATATTATGGTAACCTATTCGTAATCATAGTAAGCAAATTGGAACTGGAAGTAGGATATTATATTATAGGAACTGGAACAAAAAACTGGATAATATCTAAAACCATTTTAAAGAATTTATTAAAAATTGAAATAAAAAATAATTAAACCCAATATTAATTTATAAATTTTCCTAAAAACCAAAATTTGCCCATCTACCTCAATTTTTTTGGTTATACTAGCCTACTCATGTTTCATAAAGTTATCCTAAAATTCGCCTTATCCTTAAATACTTCTGAGATATTGGGTCATATCGTCATTTTTCTTACAAACATCCTATTACTTTCCTTGCCGAAAACTGCCTACGTCTAACCCCACGAACACAGATCAGATGTAACAAACCCATAATTGCCTGAACAAAACTACAGATTAAAGATACAACAGTGACAGTTGTAATCTGTGCGAAAGAACAGAATCTCTTCCAATGGAAGAAAAGAGTCTCCAAAAGTCCCACAGTCCCCATTTAGATAAATGAAAAGTTGATCGAAGAAACAAAAATCAAGGAGAGTCTTAAAACAAAAGAGAAAACAATTCCAGCGGGACTATTTCCCCCCTTGAAAAACGCCATGATTGTTAAAAACAGGTAAAAAAATTCTATTTTTATCGAATTTTGCAATGAAAAAGTAAAACTTGTAATCAGAAAAACTCTACGAAGCCTTTAGTTTTAATTCAAATCAAATTTCAATATTGTTGGCAGTCAACTCTCCCTTAAATCAATCGAACAAATATTTATGTATTACCCATTTTGAAAACAAAGATTCTAAGAAAAATTTTCTTATGTAAATTGAACGTTAAGCATCCTTTACCACTGCAACATTTCGTCCAAAGCAATCTTGAAGAAAATTTTAACCAGCTGCTCGTGTTATGAGTGTATATTATATCAACTCGCGGGTGTCATTAACGAATCGGACAGTAATGGTTAGCAAATGAGTTTTATGACAGATGTGAACCTAACTCACTTCCACTCAATTCGGGAAGTCCAGTGTAACATGTGATGCGTGACACAGCCATTCCAACGGGCACATTTCACCATATACCACCAAAATCCTTGCCAGAATTAACTTCAAAAATTCCTCATTTATTCCTATACAAATGTAGCGAACTTTGTTTCTGCTGGAAATACTTATTTTCAATGCTAACTAAAATTAGATTGATTTAGGCGATTTTAATTGCAACTGAAAAATTAAGGTAATTATTTTTAAGGCT
Organism: Gryllus bimaculatus; assembly: GCA_017312745.1. NCBI lineage: Eukaryota > Metazoa > Arthropoda > Insecta > Orthoptera > Gryllidae > Gryllus > Gryllus bimaculatus. Next base: position 1,710,632 of record BOPP01000122.1, on the reverse strand, counting down.
AAATGCAATATAGGTATATGAAAACTCTGGGGCGTGTTTTTTGCTCGTGCGATATTTAAGGAGAAATATAAGTATATTACGAGAAAGTATCGAGCCTTAGTCGCCTCTATGTATCTAACCCATGACGGTCCTTCTTGGCTCTAGTATCCTATCTTGATTACAATGATTATTATGTTTCTGGGCTGCGCTCTAAGCTTCCAGTGGGTTGGGAACTTAAGTGCATTTAATGTGTGTGCTGTGTGTGTGTGTGTGTGTGTAAGGAGAGGGGAGAACAAGGCCTAAAGAATGCAAAATTGCGCGCGGCGATTTAAGGAAACAGATCTGGTACTCGCCAAATATTGAAGAAACAACGAAAACTACAACCAATGTAAAGTCACAGTCAATCTTTAGATAATGAAGTTCATAACGAAGAGAACAAGAAATCAGAGAGTCTTAACAAGAGAGACTTCCAGCGACTTTCTGAAGAGTGATTTAAGCATTAAAAAGGCATGTCAATATGAATACGCGCCGCTAGAATCTCTTCGCTCTAGCCACGACTGCATTCGTCGTAGCTAAGTAGTGTCGAAAATTCGCCACCATCGGGATACAACCCAAGACCTCCCCGGTCAGTTGTTTCTGAAGATAACTCAGCAAGTCCGTTAATATCCCACTCTCTATCGCCTTGCATACTGCCGACATCCTAACCACAATCCCCTAATCATAAGCAACTATTTACACATCCATTCACAGCCCCGTTAAGGGCAAGGACTCGCTTCGCCTCGCCACTCGCCTTGCTACGCTATCACTTGACCGTCATTGCTCGCCCGCGCCCAGCGTTTACCCTCTAAACCGCTGCCGCATTTAAACTCAAACGCCACCACTCCACATTAATAGTGCAAGTAACCATGAGTTCATCACCATCTACCACCATTCCCTACATAAACATCCTCACAGACTCCCTATAGTGCTTCTGCGTGCACGTCAGACCCTCCTTATACCCATTTTACTCGAAAAATTAGTTCTCGCTATCGCCCACCGAATTCCAGAGCTATAGTCATCTACTGCTTGCCTACGTAAACCAATAGTCTACACCGCCCAAAACTATTCCCACTGAACCACTACCACCCTCTTCGTTCGCACTACCGTTTCTGCTCGTTCGTCGGTGTTGCCAACCCGTGTTGCTACGACTACCGCACCACATCTCGGCTCACGTGCCCATCGCTTCCACTGTGCCACTGCCACACGGCACGTGTCGCGACTACGTTGACGAGGGCGCCGCGCCGCCTCACGCGCAGGCTGAAGTGCCGAAATTGCCCTGGCGGTTCTTTCAGGCAGCCGCCTGCCGAGAGGAGCGGTGCGCGCCGGGAGAAAGGGGCGTCGAGAGGAGGCCGGACGACACAGGCGAGCGGCCCAGTGGTCGTCAGGACGGATTGCATTCATTGGAATGATTATGTTGTTGTGCTCGAATTTGTAAACTGTCATCAGCTTTCAGGAATGATTCCGTTACGTTGGTTGTTTTGAAACATGATCTCCAATACACATGCCCTTCTCCAGACAATATTATCATTATGTAATTTCACTCGTGTATATATATATTTTAATATCAGTAAATTCATGTTTTGCATGATTATTTATTTTTATTTAAACATTTTAAAAAACAAATTCTGTTCCCTCGAATACGTGTTACCACTTCATAGCCACATGTGCAACTTGTATGTGTAAAATTTTCCATTCAAGATGTCATTGGAAAAAGTGATAATATGCATTAGTGAATAGTTTACATGCTACAAGAGTGTATTGTAAAAATTTGTCAGCCACAAAAAAATTATGTTCGTATATGGGATAAAGTATGTTTGTCTTTGTGTTTCTGGGTATGCTAAATCCGTATCCGGGATGTCCTTTCACCTCATGCATCAGTTTTTTTTATAACCTCAAAAATATTAAAAAATGGAAGATATTCAACCGATGGATCAGACCATATTATTCCTAATATCAGTTTTTGAGTCGCTGAATCCGAATCATCAAGTCACATAACTTCATAACGCCTAGTTTTTCAATTCAAATCATTTATCATTGTGTAGAGAGGGTGGTTTTATTTCCTGAGTGGGCAACACTCATCATTATATCTACAAGCAGACACAAAGTTTTTTTAAATTTAGGATATGTGGAAATTTTGATGTGATTGAAGTTTAAATTGACTTATATTCGTTTCTGGTAACCCAAACACATAGGTACATTGGTCTGACCTCGGTGAAAATATATCACTTTTTTATTATTCTTTTTAGATTAGTGGGTGAAAACGTCCGGTCTACTGATATATGTGAGTGTTAGAAAATCGACACCCCAAAACGCGCATAAGAAAGACACATGTACTGATCTCCGCCACTAATTTTTATTGTGCTCGTGCGTTCGCTGTTTGAAGAGGGGTCTATATTGGCCTTCACTTGAGAGAAGTGTGCGAGTCATTGCTAACAACCATTGAGGTGCAGCGTACGAACGACTGATCATATATGCTATTGCTTCTATCCTAGCAGCTTTCAAACGTAACCCTTGTTCCCGCAGTTGGTAAACAGGTTACGTAATTTTATAACAATATTCAAAATGTCAATCAATATGGAACGCTTCGTGGCCAGAACAAAATTTACAACGGGCCATTTATAAATCGTGTATACAATTCGTCAGTCACACTGTGATTAAACAAGAAGCTAGAGCCCTGGTTATGCAGATCCGCCAAGAACGTGAAAACAATTCTTTTTAAGATTCGGTCCGACGTCTGTTCTCTTCTCTTTGAAATGGAAGAATGTCAAAATTCATGTTGATTAGAAACATTTTTTCACAAAGAAACGTTACTTTTGTAAGTATTTGTTTTGTTTTCTCTGTGAGTTTTACAATGAGGAACTCGAAATCATATTATACATTAACTACGAACGCCTAGAAGGGATGTATTTTGATCTAAGATTCTTCTCTATTAGTAACAGTGGAATGTATATTTTATAATTCCTTGTTTTCTCCTGTAATTCTTATAATCTAATTAAGATGATAGTGTCAGTTAAAGATAATATGAATACCAAGTTTTGTATTCAAGAAACAGGTTAGAAGAATGCGCAATTATCACATTTATTCTCATATTGAAAAAATTATTATGTTTTCTTTATGAAAGTATGTACGGATAACACCCGAAAATGATGGGAAGCTTCATCTTGTTCAGTTGTGAATATGCATTAATCTCTTACGAACCTACGTCGACTTTCGGCCAATAAATTTCTCACGGGTCTTACATCGGTTAAAAACACAAACTCAGGTCAATCAAATTCGTGGAAAATTGTAAAAAGAGAGACAATTTTTCAATTGAATTACTCTTTCAGTGAAGTGTTTGATGAATTCCGATTCGACTTTCTGCAACAGAATTGACGGAATAAGAAAGCACAACCGATGAATTCTCGAACTAATGAAAACAAACTAATTTCGTCTAAAATTAGGTTGGAGGTATTTTAAAAGAGTGTAGAGCAAAGTATTTTAATCAACGCAAATTAAACTAATCGAAAGGTTTACGGAAACGGTATAAACACAATTGTGGAGAAAATAAGATTGAGGGTCACTCACAACTTACAAAAACTACCGTCCGAAAAACAATTTATTGTGCTTGAAAGAAATTAATGTATTATAATATTAGTCAAATATAAATGTTAACAAGTAAAAAATTCCTTGATATATTTATGTAAATACAAAAATGAGTAATACGGATTTAAACATCTTCAAAAAAATGTTGCCAATAAAAATTCATCAAAAATTTTGGCGTGTGGCATGCATGTAACGAGAACGATGCACATATGCTCTGTCCAGAGAGAGTTTTTCCTTATTTTTTTAGGTTCTTCTCAAAAACCAGTGTCAATAAGTATATTAATTATTGTACCACCCATGTGAAAACTTAGAAGAAACACTCCATTTGTTTCACTGGTAATATCCTGTGGTGTGCATTCGATCGTTAATGAAAATCCAGCAATTCCTGAAAGACTCTTAACAGAGCCCATTCATCGCTCCTTTCTGTCGAATGAATTTCCGGGTTCCAGTAAAGGGGCATGCCACTGCGGTTCTAGGGCGGTTGGCCACTTTGCGAAGCGCTCACTCGTAAAAGTCCCGAAATCATTTGTAATAAAGTAAACCATTCTAAAAGCCTAATACTTTCAACCTGAGGACGAAAAGATTCGTTGGGGGGCATTGATGCCATTGCAGTCGATACTCATCTATTATCTTAACATCTAACCCTTATAGTGCAGATGTAAATTTTGTTGTATTCTGCCCGACTGCTCTTTTCTGCAACTGAATGTCGTATTTAATTTCATTCAATTCTTTATTCTGCGTCTTCAAATATACGAATTGTATAGCAACGCCATGCGCCAGCCTTATGTTAATTTCGAACAACAGAACGTGTTAAGACCGTTTGAACTAAAGACAAATTTCAGTTCGAATATTTTAGAAAGAAAACGCTGCAATTCTTACCAAATGTCTTGACTAATTAAGTCCTCTAATCTTCTTGCTTCAGTTTTCGCACTCTTTCATTAAGTTATATATTGCTGTTTCTCATAGTGATAAGGTAATATACAAAAGAAAAAGACTTAAAAGGAAACAAGGGGAAATGGAAGAGGAGGAGAACGAAAGAAAAAGGCAGAGAGGAGGAGAAAAAAAGAAAGGAGAGGGGCTGAAAGAAAGATGTCATGATGGAACCCTTTTCATTGGGGGAGAATGCAAAATTTGCGCGCGGAAGAGGCAATTTGGCTCGCGCGTCCGACGCGGCGCGCGGCGCGGGACGGCGACGGAGGGCCATCCATTCGCGGTCGCTGCGGCGCGCGCGGCCCAGGGGCGCGGCACGGGGGCCACGCGCCAAAGAGTACTCATCGCCGCCTTCGCCTCGCGCGGCCGCAAGCGCTCACTCCGCGCGCACGTTTTTGCAAGTAGGCGGGCGCACGCGTCGACGCGCATCCCAAGGCGCCGCCCAACTCGGTTAGAACCTCGGTTTGCCAATTGGCTTTCAAAGCCGCCCGGCGCTTCGGCGCGCCACCACCGCCGCCTCCCACGCCCGCGCGCCTGTTGGGCCCGCCTCTCTTCCTCTCTCCTCATCCTCTACTCACTCACCTCACTCACTCCACTCACCACTCACTACCATCACTCACTACTCACTCACTCACTCACTCACTCACTCACTCACTCACTCACTCACTCACCACTCACTCACTCACTCACTCATCTCACCACTCTATCACCCCTCTCATCACCCACCCACTCACCTCCTTCACTCACGCACCCTCACTCCTCGTCTTCAGAACCCGTTTCCCACTCAGCTTCATCCACCCACTCACTCACTACACTCACACCTTTCCCTACATCACTCCACTCATACCAACTGCTATCAGCCGCACTACACTCGACCCACTAGCTCACTCCAACTCACTACATACCACCGACTGCACCACTCCACTGACTATCCACGTACTCACCCCTCGATCACCCATCACTCCGCACTTCACGTCACCCACTCATTCGCTCACTCACCCACCACTTCACTCACCCCGACCACTCTCATCCCACCCCACCACTACTCATTTCACCGTTCCCAGCCTCCACCCCACACCATACATTGTCACATCGCCCATTACTTCATTCACTCAGCAGCGCTTATCATTGCTTCTCGCAGTTACAATACCACCGCTCTCACTACTACTGCTCATGCACTCATTCTCACGAGTTCCCTCCACGAATCGGCATCACAGTCATTCCACATCCTCCTTCGACTTAACTCGCGACCCACCTTTCACAGCATGAATTCTTTCACTGGAGCAGAAGAAGATGTCCTGTCATTCACACCTGAGCCTCTACTGCGCTTCACCAGTCTCACAATGCGGGCGCCGTGAGGAGATTGAAGGCGGAAGGCATGAGGCCGGCAGATGAAACCGCGGCGCGGTAGAGGAAACGTCAACGACGATACCACGGAATCTGGAAAGCCTGTGAGGGTTGTGTTGCGCGATACAGTTGGGAAGACGAACGGAGTAGAGTATTTAGAGCTCTTGTGGGATGACGCAAGAGTATGTTGAGTTAATGAAATGAAGGCATCGATGAAACGCTATGAGGTTAAAACCGGGTGAAGGAAGCGGTGGGAGATGAAAGGAAGAATGAGGTGGTCCTTGAGACACTAGTAGCATGCGAGGCGGTTGGCAGTTGGCAGTTGGCAATGGGTGAGCAATGGTACAGCCGACGGTTGAAGTTCGTTCTGGTCCTCAGCAGCATGTCCGATACTTTGTGGTTATCGAACAGAAACACGCAATTGCTGTCCATCACTATTTCTTCTTGTTGCTTGCTTTTCTTTCTTCTTCTTCTTCTTCTTCTTTCTTCTTCTTCTTAGCCTGCATCCGGGCGTCTTCTGCCTGTTGGGCGTTCTGCTGTGGCGTTCAGGAAGCAAACCAGTTTTGTGGTAACGCTCCTGTTGAAGTGTAGGCCATCGCGACCCAGGTCACCGACCGCAATCCAGGCGTTGGGATCCACCAGCAGAACTCTTGAAGTGTGTGCCACACAATCCACGCCATAATTTATTAGGCCTAGGCGGATACAGAGACTGTTCCTTCTGCGCAATAAGCCTCTCAAGATTCATTTTGCAATAGGAGACTTTTTTCTCGCTGTTGTTACAAGATTATTTATGACACCTATAAAATAGTATATCTTCCTTTTCGAATCGTTTATTACCACGTAAAAAGTAACTGCATCCTGCTGGTCCAGGTCCTGGCAGGTCCAGGTCCAAGTCGGCGAAGTAGGACCGAGTAATCGAGGATGCCCGGAAAATACCATACATCCAGAGCACTATTGTCCGTTCCAACAGGCCGTACGATGCAGACCCGACAGGTCCGACGCCACAGGTCCAATATCCCGTTTCTCTAAACGGGCCCTCCACATTACCACATTTGAAGTGATGCCACCGGTTACACTTATCGTACTCCAGACCGAAAATTCCATTCACAGCCGGCACAGATTATCGTCTGATGCTGCAAAATTGCGTTGCTGCTCGGACAGGGTTTAGTTTTAGTTTTACCTCGCCGATTACTACCAGTAGCAACTCAGCAAGAACTGCACAAAGCAACTCCGCTACAAAATACCAAGAATCACCGGGCAGCGCGCGGCAAGGAGCCCAAGCGCGGCATGTGACGTCCCAAGGAACAGCCCATCGCCGCCTTCCTCCTGAAAACCTCCGTCCACTCCGCACGCACGACACCGACGATTTCTTCATGAGGGTAAATACAGAGTTTGAGGATGGCCAGGAAACTTTAAAGGAATTTAACTATATCAGCTCCTTAAATTTTGGGGCAATAACTTCAGTACGTAGATTTTAGATTTACGATGAATTTGTGTGTGTCTTATTTCCGAAAATATGAAATATTGTGTAATTCGTACTTTAATATATTTTTATTAGCATTCAATTAAAATTTTGTACATAAAATATGTCTTAGTTTTATTTTTCGAGATGAAATTGCCATTTAGTTCGGAAAAATGTCTATGTTTTAAAGTTTATACATTTTTAATAAATCAATTTTTGAAGTTTTCATGCAAATAAGAGTGACTGTGAACAATTTTGGGTGGAAGTTATACTCGTTCAGATTTGGTGTACATAATCGGGTACATGCCCTTCGGAATATTTTTCATTTCTATTATATTCCCACATAAATGTTTTGCGACATTCTGTAGTCAATTTTAATTCTTTGATAGCGGCGCTGCAGAGGCAGTTTCGTGAGAGCCCCTGGCTTGCTTCTGCTACAGCGCAAACTCGTTTCGCCGCGTGGCTCGTGTCCCCACGGAATAAATGAATCATTAGCGCGCGCGAGGGCGTGGGCGAGAGGCGACGTCCACGGGAATCGCAGGGCAGGCCGCCCGCCCGCCCGCGAGGACGCGATGAGGACGCGGTGAGGGCGGCGCGACGCGCGCGGTGATGAAGTGGCGTCGTGGGACGACGCGGAGGACGGCGGCGGCGGCAGGGCCAGCCGCAAATGGAGGATGCGGTGGAGGACAAAAGCATCGACGGGGAAATTAAGGAGGATATTTGCAGTTGAATTTTTACAATTTGCAGACTCGAGAAAGGCTGACGCAACATGAAATCCTGTGGTTCAGTACATTAATTAACAGGAGACTTACTCAGCTGATCGTTAAGGGAATTTCATCACTTGCCCATTCAGATACTCGTGAATATACTTATTAATTGTGGCACGAAGGCTTTTTGAGCAAATCGTCATGAGGGATGCCGACACTTATATAATGCAGGTTGCTGTCACGTGATTTTTGTGGCCGGTTTGCTGGCGTAGGTTTTTCATCGTAAAAAATAATCAAATCAATAAATAAGCAAAACCTTGTAGTGTTCCTGTGATTCGCTCCTCTTTTCTTTGACCGCGATGTCTCAGCACAACCAGACACACGCGTCAAACAAATGGCAGTTGCACATCGTTAAACCAAGTTGAGCATGTTACATTTTGATGTCAAAAAATAACATAAAATCAGTGAAGTGTCATCCATATCTGGTGTAGGGGATATAAGAGAAAAGGTAGATAGGAAAATAAAAAGAAATGTTGAAATGAAGTATCAGCTGCACAACAATTCGTTGACTGGTTGTTGCATCAAAGAGACATCAAATGTCATTCGGAAGTCCAATATGGAGCACAAAGTTTGATAAAGACAGCCTAATTTTCCTGGAAGCAATTTGGCACGAGAACGATATTAAAGATATCAAAGAACTCCGGTAATCAAAATTCGACGTTTCACTGCACATCGTAATCTCGACAACGATTCTTATGAACTTCAATTTCTCATTATCTAGATATTCTCCTTTGCTATTAACATGATCGGCAAGTCAGTCTCCCAAGTTGAAATATTCTTTAGATCGTCCTTTTTATTCCTTGAGCTTCGAGCATTCACTGAGGACCAAGACGAAGAGCGAATGCGATGGCATAGGTGGCCGAGCAACATCCGCTCGAGAAGGCCGTGCGTAGGAAGGGTGGAGGCGCTCTCCAAAGAGCAAAATCGTCGCCGACTGCTGACGCGGTAAGTATCCACGCTCCGCTTCCCGCAGTTTAAATGCGCGCTCCAACTCCGACTTCCAAGAAAGATACTCGGGAGTTGATGGATAGTAGGTTGTCACGAACCTCTCACGAACGAGGCTCAATTAATACGAAAGTATTACTTATAATGTCGAAATCTATTCAATTCAAAAACTACTTTTAAAAAATTCTACCAAAACAGAGTATTTTAGCAACAAACTCGCCAGCGTTGGTGGTGAGGCTGTTGCTGGGTTCACGTTATGTCAACAAAGTTAAGCAACTTTGTGGCGCTTTGGTTCTTAGATGCTTGACCGCATGGGAACCTCGAGTAATAATGGCGCTGAGCTACTGACTAAAGGCGTAAAAATTATATAAACGCAACATAGAATTTGAAAATCGCCAATTAATATAAGCTCAACTGCGTTTTCATTGTAACCCAAATAATATAAAAAGAAACAAATCAAATCACGTCGTTAATTTCTGTGAGTAAAATCACATCTCGTGCTTCAAAATTCTCCCTCAACCCTTCTGCAGCCAAGTCCATCTCTTGCCATCGTTTCAACCTCCATGGTCGTTCCTGAGTGTTCTTATTCCTAGAACACTCGTCGACGATGGCGTCATCAGCGTTATCTAAGTTTACACAACACAGTTTTGACGAAGATTAGTTTTCGTCCCTCGGCGACGAGGGATCAAATGAACATTTGTCTTTAAATTAACAGACGAGAATACGAAACATACTTTTCTGATCTTAAATTTACTTATCCTTTACAATCTACCATTGCTCCTGTTGCGATCATAACAGTTGCTGTAAAATTATTTTCCTTCCAGTATTCTATCGTCGGACGGCTCACAAAGTCATTTCCTTGCAGGCCTGGATAAGCGAGGTCGCTACGACTGAAAGGTCACAGCCTACCTCATGCCTGATTATAATAGTAGTGCGTGTCTGTATATAGTAGGCGAGTTCCTCGACCGTTACCGCCAAAGTTCAAAAAACAATCGTACTTACAGTGGTCGCAGTCTGACCTACTAGTTGAAAATCGACCTTAGAAAAGTAATTCATTTTATTCAAAAACGCACTCTACCGCCTTGAAAAATGAAGCTAACATCTTTCTCTTTTATAAACGTGTCAGAATCTTCAATAAAATGAAAAGTTGAAATTTACTCATTGTCCTGAAGCACAAATTAAATTTTAAGTTTTCTAGGAGACATATTATGGGTTTAAAATGCATATATTAAACAATCCTAAACAAAATTCAACGTTAAAGATTTTAAAAGGCATTTAGTGCCCTAATCCGATTAAAATGCAACCGAAATATTTTAATTGATATCTCATTACAAAAATTAATTCTATCTAAGCCCTGTATTTATAACGCGTATATAATTTCTATCTGATGGTAAACGATTTGTGACTGAGGTTTTTTGTGTACATTTACATCCATTTAAGCAATATTTATTTATCATTAATATAGAGAACCTCTCGTTAGTGACACATCTAACCAGTGCGTACAATAATGAAGGTAATTTGTAAATTTCAGTAAATTTGCAGTCTTTTCAATTTTCTTTTTAAATTCACCGCTCGGATTTCGCAAATCCATCACGTTCGCTTTCCTATCAAAAGTAATAACACGCTCAAAACCTGCTATATCAGCGCGCGTTATCCACAGCTTTCCTTACCTATGTACACGACCTACGTATCACGGCAGCGCCCCCTCAGATCGGGCGGCACCTAATACCACCTCCTCGCCCTTCCCGCCCCCGCCCCCGCCCCGCCCCCCCCCCGCTCCCGGCTGCCACTCGCGCCCACCGCGCGCTGTATCGCACCGCCTTCGCCTCTAACGACAGTTTTGATTCGCTGCCGGAACCACGAGCGAAAGGCGCGGCCCGGAATACGAGCTTACGGGTGGCGGGGGGCGGGAGGGGAGGCGGGGGGCGGGGCGCGGGAGTGTCGGCGCAGAAGGCGGCGCCTGCGAGATGGAGGAGCCCCGCAAAAAACGAGATGGCGAGGGGGCGGGGCGATGGAGTGCCGGCGGCGACGCGACGCGATACTTCGTGACACCACCATCGCGTCCACCCGATGTCGATGCTTCTTCAAGGACTCTCTCCTCGGCAGAAATGAGACGCATCGCAATCACGTGCTGTCTGAGTCGATGTCAATGCGTTAATTTATAGGGTAGTCTGTTTATGTTTTTGTTGTTAGTCGAGGTTGTTGGTAAAAGTTATAATTCATAAGAAGAACCGTAAATGAAGCTAATTATAAGAAAGCGGGCAATACTAGAACTGTGGGAGACCGATTAAGATCGGAAGGATTTCTTAGGGTTCCTGGCTTTGAGATGGCGTTGACATCGTAATAAAGATCTTTGACGACGGAAAAGATAGACAATCGCGAGTAGTGCAGCAGTGAACTCGAACTCATTTTTGAGAGAGATTTTGTAAAGTTACTAAGTTATTATTTTAAAAATATAGCTTTTTGTTTCCATATATTGAAGACAATTGATATTTGTTTTGATCCCACACGCCGCGAGCACAGCGTGCCATATGGGTCAGGAGTGCGGTTCCACCTCCCACTGTCTCATGATCGTGATTTAACTGTATAATTTATTTTTCGTGAATACGTCAGTTCTTATCACAGAAACGTTTCTATTCTTTCTGCGTTGCCCGAGGGAGCTGTCAGTAATGTGTCTATCAATAAATAAAGTTTAATTACTTATTCAGATGTTAAGGTATGTCTTTCTGAGAGAAGTTTTCTCTTTCCCCTACTGAAGAGCGAGTGAACTTTGAGGCATCTAGTGGATCTCTAGTTACAATATGAGCATGTTCAATAATGTGAAATAAAAATCTAGAATTCAACATTTTATTGTCAGATTCAATGCAGTTTCCTTTCCGTGTACTACATTTCACGGAAGACATTTTTATGAAAAGAATGTTTTTAAAGACTTTTCGTCGACGAAAATACGTGTAATCAGAGGTAGAAATAAAGAAGTGGCTTGGTGCAGTCCATACATGGCTTTTAAAAAGCGTCTACAAAGTACCACGCACCTTTGTCACGCAACCTTTGTTATGATCGCCATCGTCCCTTTATGATTGCTAAATGTTCATAATACTTAAATGCTTCACGAAATTTGGAATATTTTTTTTACCAAATTAGTCAATAATGAATCAAAAATATCACTGTCGTGCAAAGATCACGAAGGCATAGTGTACTCGACGACGCGTGTTATAATGGCGTATACCGGAAACAGGCACGCGCACAACGATTCGTGTATTTCACTGGCTGGACACACAATGAAGGTACTTGCAGTTTGAGAAACAGAGAGTGAGGGTAAGGGAGTGAGAGAAGCTTTCGCACTAGTTGCGTTGTCTAACAGACGACGCCTTTGTGATCTGGAGTTAATGCACGTATTGAAGTACTAATTGCAATATTTTAAATTTATCGTACTTTATATGTTTTTATGAATCAAAGAGAGCGATCGAAATTCTTTATAGTATAAGTTTAGGACTTGACCCGCTAAAAACGCGCACTACATTTACAGGACTAATGATCTTAGCAGTTAATGTGTCCCGGAATCACTAATCAATCAATCAACAGCATGAACAGTGAACCGCAGCCCCTAGAGATAGCACTCAGAACTCAGAACGCGGAAGTCGAATCCAAATTCTGTAGCTCCACCTGCTTGGACGCAGCTGCAGTATCCATTGGTGGCGTCGTACGGATGTGCGAATGAATAAATATCAGTATCGCTAACATTTGTAATATTGTACGGTAAAATTCGATGTAGCTCTCCAAAAAACATCCTTTCCGATTCTTGGCTCTCTACCGTCGCCCTAAGCCATATCAATCTGTGGGAGTGCAGCTAAACCCCACCCGAGACGTGGCCGAAGGCGAGAAGCGAGGTGGGAGGGAGGAGGCGGGAGGTCGCCGGAAGCAGCTCACGCGGCGAGGGCCGCGCCGCTGCGCGCGAGGAACCGCTCGCACCGCGGACGGGCTGTAATTAAGCGGAAGCAACGACGAATGGCGAGGCGACGAACAGGGGCGAAACGATATGGGGCGAGGCTAGAATTAGCAAGGCTGGGGAAACG
>BOPP01000122.1:1664978-1689415 GCA_017312745.1 Gryllus bimaculatus | reverse complement strand
CCACCCGCCCAACCCCTCCAAACTCACAATCCACTGCACTCGAAGTTTCGCCTTGAACCAGTTCTTTCGAGGACTTGATTGAAACTGTTAGGATCGGTATACTGAATTCGCCGTTCCAGTTTTATGACTGAATTCTCCAACCATTACAAAATCGACTTACACAAATATGTACTTAATCAGAATTAAAATAAATAATATTCAGTCCGCCAATTTTATTCTCGTCTTAATCCTAATTTCAAATTTAGTTTTAATCAGATTCAAAAGTCCTATTTATGAAACACTATACGGCCTGCAACTCAGGCATATCCTTTTTATTCAGTTTTATTCACAGTGTACCAGGAATTAATGGTACGAGTAGTAATCTTCAGAGCAGAATAAACAAAAATTCACGGTAGGCGTGAAGTTGTGATAAGTCAGACATAAAATCTACTCACGAGATTAGCCACAATAAACAAACTTCCAGGTTATGAAATGTTTATGCAAAGAGAAGAATACTGAAACTTAGTGACGAAACTTAAGCATAATTATAAATAACGTAACAATCTAGTGTAAAGTATTGTCAAAAGTATTAATTAGCATATTCCCTTTAGAAATAACTAAAGAAAACGTAGCCACATTCTTTTCAGACGCATTTACTTCATTTCAAACCAAATGAAGTGAAGAGATGAACTCCACAGCCAATCCTCACTGTTCGTCTGGGGTGCAAATCATGAAAATGGAGTTTCTAATAGCGAACTGCCGCAGTGGGCCTCGGGACTTCACTGATCACGGGTGCAGCCCCCGCTCTCCCCTCCGCGCGCCATTGCGCCCGCCCCGCAATACGAACGACTGTTTATATCGCCGTCACTCGCTAATTTGTTTGCTTCTTAACCCTAATGCGCGTCGCTTTTGTTTGCCCAAGCGCTGGCGCGTTTGCCGAAGCGACATCGACTGCAACCTCCACAACGACCCAGCGACATCACCGCACGCACTTTACTCCGCGCCCGCATTTTGTCGCCATCATCGCACAATTAGGTAGATCGTCGCACCTACCGCCGCCGAAACATGGCAGCCAAGGCAACAACATCAACGGTGAAAGTAGTGGATAAATAGAAGGTGGTAATAGCTATAGTAATGAATACTGAACAGAAATATGGCAGAAGTGCGTTAATGTCAGATAGCAACGCAGATGCGTTAACGGTATTGATGGATGGCAACAAATGCGGTAGTAGGGACAAGAGAAGGGAAGGGAAAGGCAAACAAGGCTGATGAAAATGGAGGTTTCTTTACATCTGAAATAAGTTGATTTGAATTATTTCATGCTAAATTGTAGTCATGATCGATTGATTATTACGTATTTCCGGGAGCGTCAGCTTCCATGGACATTCTTCACGTAAAGGCTGCTCCATACATTTGGCATTCGCCGTGCAGCGAGTTACTACTCGCCCAATCCCGAACAGTTGATGTTCGCTCCCTTTGATGTGTCCTCAAGACCGACACGCGGTGGGTATGGCGAATACCGAATGTATGGCACTGTCGCAAGCAACCCGTCCACACAACTCGGGATTCAGCGAGAAGTTGCTCGCTAATCGCCGAATAGCGAATGGCGCAGCCGCCTTAAGAGTTGTGCGTGTTTTATCCCGGAAGGTAGCGGTTTTCCTCTTCCGCTGTATGTTGAGATTACGCGCCGACTTTCACGGCTTGCGACGTTTTCCTCATCAGCTATCTCCTCAGCAAAGCACCGCCCCCTCCGGAACAAGCTCTAAGCTCCCACATGTGTGATAGTGTAGTGCATGTTGATCTACGTGTGTGTACGTAAGGAAAAGACAAGGAAGATGAAGGAAAGATCGCGCGTGGTCAGTGAGCCATTGGTTAGGGTACTGCTCTTGCATTCGCTTGGTTTGACCAAGCCTGAAAAACTATCGATCAGAGCAGTCGGCCGCTAGAATTATCTTGCAGATAGCGGATGAATACGACCTAACTATCCAAGGTCAAAAACCCTCTAGCGTCGGGACACGAAACCTAGTACCTTCTAGTCAGAGGCTCTGCAGTGATACCAGTTGATGCCCTTACCCACCTCGGCCAGTTTTGGCAGCGTTCTAGAACACTGTTCAACTTGCGTATTAGTGAAGTTCTTAGGGTTTGTATGTTTTGATCTCGTGATAATAATGAACTGTATCACTAGTGTAGAAATGAATTTAGTAACAAAAGTGGCAGGACTGCTAGCAAAAGCGGCATCATCAAGAGCGCAATGACTGTGAAGTGAGCTTAAAATCGGAGGGGAAGTAGAGATATAGCAATTTAACAATAAGAAGAAATAGGCACGCAATTACTATAGAGCTAGTTAAGATAAAGAGAAATAGGAACGCCATTATTATGAAGCTGGTTAGAATAATAAGAAATTACCTTACGATTCCCGTGATGCTGGTTACGATAATAAGAAATTGACATGCATGGTTCGGATAATAAGCAACGGGGCGCAGTTACTATTTCGTTCGTCATTTACATCTAGCAAACGAGAACATCGCTACTTCGTCCACAACCGCCTTCTACTCGTGTTCCTTTCGGCGCTCCCTTCTCGGCCCGTGCCCTCTCCTCTCCACTCCCATCCACTGTGCACCTTCATCGCCATGACCCCCCCCCTCCCCACCCGTTCGTCCCTTCTTTCTCTTCCCTTCGCGACGCGGCGCCCCCCCCCCTGCGCGGGGTCGTGTCCGTTCGAAGGCAAAAAAGCAAACACGCGCTCCGGATATCGGGCGCGGCAAAAACTCATACGAGTCACTTTCATCCGCCTCCGAGGGAGGGCGCCTGCGCAGGGGAGCCAGCGCTGTGGATCACGTTCAGGCGCCGGTGTCCAGCCGCGAGGACAAGGAAAGAAGAGCATTCGGAATGGAAACGCAGAACAATGGGCAACTAACGGTGGCAAAGGTGAAGTTGAAAAGAATATATAGAGGATGTACATTTATTAGTCTTCTTCTGGCTCTGTAGCCTATGGGTTTTATCCATATATCTGTTATGCTACCGTAGTCCTTCCTAGATTACGAGGGAAAGATGTTCGTCTGGTTCCAAGGATTTCAGGGGGGAATAGGAAGGTTAGAACAAAGGATCGTGTACCGACCTTGGCCCATTCTTTTTAGGGAAACAAATAAGCATTTTTCCAGCAATTTACAGACGAAAATAAGGAAGCAATAGGTCACAGGTGAGAGGAATGTAGATAAAATAAACGTAAAACTGTAGAACTCCAGAATTCCAGGTAGTGGCCGGTCTCGATCCAATTCCTTAGTCCATGTCGAAAATTCACTAACGTTGTATTCCAGTCTGCAAGCACCTTTTTCCTGGAAAATGTTCATAAAAACGTTTCCTTACGTATGTTGTAGTATTCATTATATAAAACCCTACGTTTTCGACATTTAGGAACCTGTTCTAACTTCAGGAGATCCCAAAATCAATCATGGAAATGCAAATTTTCTAAGCAAATTAGGGAGAATGCTGAAAGAGGTAGAAGAACGTCAAGAATGGTGAGTAGAGAAACGTGATAACGGGTGGAAAGCAAATGTTAAGGAACGGCGTTGCAGGAGGAATCCCTGGCCATGTAGAGGAGGCGCTGCGAACGGTTTGGCGGTGGCGAGGGAGCAGAGAGACAGAAGAGCAGCGGGGGGCTGAAGGACAGAACCAGCGGAGGAACCAGCGGCCAGGGACGGTGCAGCCGGGAACGGTGGCGGCTGCGGAGCGGTGGAGGGACAGCGTGTGCCCTGTTCTACTCTTCTCCGCCCCCGCTCCCGCCCCCAGCGCCGTAGCCCCTCGCGAGGCCCCGCTGCTCGAACGATGATTCGCAGCGGCGCTCGTTGCGGCTCTTGTTCCCTGCGAGGGAGCTCGGCGGCTGAGCCGGAGCAAAAATTCAACTCGCGTAGCCGCACACAGGTGCACAGGTGTGGGCGAGCAGTAGATTAGCTCTCCTTGGTGTGCCGTGCCTATAGCAGTGTATACGAAAGGCTTTCTATATTCATTCACATTTTCGGTTTTCGTCACAAGTACTAATTAATTCGACCGGGTAGGATTATCCTCCCGATCCCTCTAATGGAAATTCATTTTCCCTCTGGATCATTTGTCCAAACGATGCCCTGGCAAATCCATGTCCATTTCCTTCTACAACATATTTTATCGTGAATGGTGTACCCGCACATGAAATACATCTCTCAATTATTCAATATCTTTCTCCCGTTTCTTAATTCATTTTCTGAGAATAAATAGAAACGCATTGAACCAGAAAACAAAATGTTATGTGTCTCATGACAAACTATATTGGGCGACACCAAATAAAGTGGTCAGTATGTTAAAGTCCCTCCATGGGGTATGGAGGATCACATTCCGGTCACTCCACGTGGAGTTCTTGATGGTCAAATAATATTTTGGGCAGATTTTCTCCCGTTTTCCATGGATCACATCACGCCATTGCTATATCACCAACCACTTCGTTCTCTATTTAATTCATGATACATTTTATGCGGTGAACAGTTGTATGTCACGGTTGTCCGTTACTTCCACTACTGGTTTCTCCCTCTAGCATGCAAACATATCCCTCTTACTTATACATAGCTTTACATGAAGTGGGCGGTCCTCTCGCACTGACTGTACGCATCAGCGTCAGCACTAGTCTTCATTGTTTCGATGACTCAATTGTACTCTTCACTTTAGTTAATCCATTTCTATGCGGAAAACCTGTAAGAATTCTGGTTTCACAGTTCAATCAGGCAAAGCATGCCATGGCAAACCAAAGGAAGGATGGTAGAATAATTAATACACTACATTTTTTCGCAATGTGGAATTCTATAAATAATATACATTATTTGTCAATCAGACAGTAAATTCCCATCGGGTCTTTCTCCCCAGAAGGATGATTTGAGTTTTGACTAGGTCCCGAGAAGTTTCCAAAACTGAGTGGCGAGTTGCTTATTAGAATGTTTCACACAACTGTTTGTTTGAGTTCATAAATAATAATGAAGACTATTTCAGTCATTGTAAACCCTTGTAGTAATCCAAATGTTGCCTCGAGTTATCGAAAGTTTCAACTCAAGTCAACTCCTCGAATTCAATACGAAAACTTTCCCCTATGTGCTCCGTTTTCATGAGTTAAGTTCGCCACGGAATACGATTTATCAACGAAGCTTCGAACATGCGTTAGACAGCTTCCTACATTTCTAAGGTCAGTGAAAACACTGCATTCGTTTTCTCTTGGGTGACCACGAACGAAGGAAAAACCCGGGTGCTTTTTCCACGAAGCAGAAATGTCACATCCCTTCCACATGGCTGAGTCCGCCCCGACCGCTCCAGATGTTCGATAAAGCCTCGACGGAGCCCGTCTCCCATCTTCCGGTAACTGTGATAAATGAGGTAAAAATACGAGAGAGCAGATAGCGCAGAGAAATTTCTGGAGGAAAAATGTCATTTGAAAGCGAAGATATCCGACTGACATATCGACTTGAGCGAAAATCCAGGCAAAGCTATTCATCAGCGACAGACTCGCAGACAGGTGGATGTGAGAGCGAGCGCGAGTAAGTTCAGAAGCGAGAGACCATTGCTTTAACTAGTTAGCCATGCGACGATCCCGACCGTTGCAGTAATAGCAAAGCAAAGAATTTAATAGTTCATTTTTATTCTCTCGTGTACTCGAATATGTTACAGAGTGATATTCAATTATGAGGAGAGTATTATGAAGTGGATGAAATTAGATAAACATAATATTTTGTGTTTCAGTCAGTCGGATAAATGTAACTTGCATGCAAGCTATCGTATAAATTCAAAATGAACGTACTGTATTAATTCTAAGAAAGGTGTTTTTTTGTGACAAACACAAATTTCGTATATTGGCATTTGTTCAGTGTTTCATTAAAATAGTAGGTAAACGAAAACAGTGATTGTTGGGTTACAAAGATAGCGAGGCATATATTTTTCGGAATAATCATGTTCTGAAAGATGTAAAAGGACACACAAGAAGGTTAGGTATAATTTTCTCAACAGCTCTGAACCCCAAAAGCAAGCTAGCGCTATAATCATCAGGATCTAATACCCATGAGACCATTTATTTATGTTTCTCATCTCCTTGATGACGTGTGTCTGGCTTAGCGAGACGATTTCTGAACCCTACTCAGGAAACAAACTCATAATTGACAAACTGGATTAAAATATATATACTATATTATATTAATCCCTTCTTGTATTATTTCCAAAGAGTAAACCGCTTCTATTTTGTAGCTCCTCACGCTACGCCACCGGATGTTTCGCTCCGTCACCTGCTCCGAACAGAAGCAGTGCTGAAAACTCTTCCTGATACGAAAACGTTTTTGTATTCGGCAATCAATTAGCCTAATGATCTGTGATATTAAGATATCGATAATTGTGTATTATGTAGCCATTCGCGACCATTATGTTCTTCGGTGATCACTTTATGATTAATGATATAACCCAAGACGGTTTCTGATATTACAGTGAAGCAACGGATCGCAACTGGATCAAAACGGATGGCATTCTAACCAATGGGAATAGAGATAGTCATAAAACATCGCTCTCAAATACGCAAGTAAGTTAGTTATTTAACCATAAAGGTAGTCACATAGAAAATTAACATAGTTAATTAATCGCAAAACATAATGTTATTTAAAACCTAATATTATAAATTCTCAATACACAACTGTGTTTCGTGATAATTGTCCTAAAAATGAACTAGCACCAATAGACAATGATACAGTAGAGTGCTACAGTGGTTTGTACTTGTAAGTTGTGGCAGTTAGGCGCAGCCACAACTTTTATTCATGTCATTATTTCTCAAATATCCATGGTGTATTCTTAAATAAAAACATTGTGAAACATCGTTTCTTCAATAGCCATTGTATTCTTTGGTCGATGGTTCGTTTAAAAATTCCCGCTCATGCATTCCGCCTCTGGGGTTTGTAGTTGCGCCAACGAACCAAGCTGTGGTTACAAATACTGATCGTGCGCGCGCATCTCCCAAGTTTCGCAAGCGTCTGGGAAAGCTTTGCCGTATGCGACCGAGTTTTGGTTCTGGAGCTGCAAACCTCGTTGCGGCTAGTGCGGATATAAACGCATACGTGTTGAATACTGTTATACTTGCAATTGTTTGCTATTCGAGTTTGCGGGCATTGTAAGTGATTGATTACATAAATTCGGCAGAATTATCATGACGAAATTAGTGTTTGCTTTATTGACATCATCCTTACATTTTGGATGAAGAGCAAATTGCAAATTAAATGAATAAACTCCACTCTCACTTATATATATAATATATATATAATTATAATATAGTATATATAATATTATATATATATATATATCATATATATAATATATATATAAAGCGCGAGTGAGTATTCATTAATGTTTGCAATTATATTTAATATATGTATACATTATAATTAATATTGTAGTTATTTCTTTATTGTTGCAGAGCCTGGCAATATGTTTTTCAGTCTCAAAATCGTCGATCTGTGCTTCTTAATGTGAATCTTCATTAAATTTATCGTTGGGAAATAGGACATAACAAATCAGTTAAACAGCGAATACAAAAATATCAGCGTTAATATTTAACGAAATAGTTAGGAATAGTGGGTAATATAGTAAATATAATAATAAATTGTATTAGGGTCTAGTAGAAGCGTTTGAGTTGGCAGAAGAGAATTCGAGAGGATACGACGAATTAGATTCGACAAAAAGCTCAGGATCTTCAGGGAGTTAGAGTATTCCACTGCATATTCTGATAAATCTTTACGGGTCCAACTACATAAAGCCACTATTTTCAAAGAACTTCTAACACTATTCAAACGAAATTCTTCAAAACAAATTCAAATGTGTCAGGAGGAAATAGTGCAAGAAACTTGTGAACCAGAGTGTGACAGTTATTGAAGACCAAACATATTCCATTAGGCTTCTTTCATTATCCGCATCATTTGAACAATTTTCCGTTATATTCATTATCGAGTGACACCTCGTGCAGTTTTCTTAAGAAGAGAAAGGACAGTCAATTGAAAAAAATACTGCAAATAAAACACAGAACAAATTGGATTCCATGCGTCGACTCAAGTAAGAGAGAAACATTTTGGTTTGGTTTTCACTTTCTCGTGATTACCCGCTAGAACGTTGTAAGTATATTATGCTTCAGCTGCATTTCCCACGTACGGGCGCGCCTACGTGACAACCTACTGGCCTTTAGAGGCTTGTGATATCTCCCAGGCTCCAAGATGTGTAGATGAAGTGAAAGAACGCATGTAGATAGCAGTTCAATAGAGCACATACGCCCTTGAGCTGTGTAGTTCCATGTAAACCGTGGATTAATTTGCATTAGCTTGTTTGGGGTGATTCTTCAGAACGCCAGTGTTACAGAACACACCTTCAACAACCTACAACGTTACTGCTGAAATATCTACCACATTAAGAGGCAACAGAAATTCAGTGCTACGAATTGGAGCGCTGTTTGAACACGGAGATAAAACTTCAAATTTCGTTACGGCGACTTCCAATTCGGACTTGGTGACAGTATTTTCCCGTTTTTACGTATTTCGTGTTTATCATTCATTATTTGCTATTTCTTACCGTCATTATTTCATTCATTTTCATCGCACTAGGATGTATTAATTTAGCAGATAATGTTTTCCCCTACGTCACATACAGTTTTTACTGTTTTTTGACTGAATAAACATAAATCTAAATCTATTATTATTTTTTTCTAATAATTCTCCCTCCGGTGGCTCGTGACAAGGGTGCTAGGCTGCTTGACAAGAGTGCTAGGCTCATGACAAGGGTGCTTTCTGTGAAGTGGCCTCGGCCGGAGAAAAATGAATCTGTAGCTCTCTAATACAAATCTTCTTACTTCCTACAACTGTGTGACGAAAGAAAAATCCGAGGGAAGCCAAGTAAGCTACGTACGGTGTTGAGAATGCGAAATGATCGACGCATGTCTCTCTTACTTCTAAACGTGGATAACAAACAAAAACAGAGTTACAGGCCTGGGAACAAACAGTAGTTGGTAAAAGCCGGATTAATACTGCCCGAAAAACATACATATTACTGCAATAATGTATAAACATATATTATAAAAATTGAACGTCCATTTAAACATCTGCAGAGCTACATTTTCAAATAATTTACCTAATTTCTAAAATATCTGTAAATGACCTACTACTTCATATTGCAATAAAATACCATTCAACATGAAATTTATCAATATCCTCAGGAATTCCTCACCGTAGGAAGTTTGTTAGTGTTCTAATTTAAAAATTATCAGTAGTAATTATCTATTTCTCACTATGCTACAGAGCTGCAAAATATTCGTAACGAAATGAAGAATACTAAAAATATCGTGACATCTACGTAGGGTTGTATCGCCAGAGATTTAACTTAAATTCAAAGAAGATTTTCTGTAATGTTTCTAGCATCAAAGCCCATAGTGCGTTCTCTCTGCGACCTGCTGAACTTTTACGCATGCAATCGTCCTTGGCGACTTTGCGCTGCGCGCTGGTCGGGGCGGCGCAGGGAAGGGCCCAGCGCGAGCGGTGGCGAGTACACAAAGGAGGGGGGTGGGCAGGCAGGGAAGGGCGGGGAGCCGAAGGGGAGCGTTGGCAAGAGCTGCGGCTGTCGGACGTCGAGGGCGGCGGCCGGAGGGGGGGCGAAACTGGCCGCGCGCCAAACGATGCCGCATTCATTACAGCGGGGGACGGGACGGGGGCGGGCGGGGGGGTGCGGCCGAGGCCGCCGCCGCCCCCCCCCTCCTCCCGTGCGCGCCGCGCCGCGCCGCGCCGCACGGCACCGCACAAGCGCCGCTCGGAACGTGGACTAATACAGCACTCGCGCGGGGCGCCGAAACAAACGGCGGCCATGTTCCTTATATCTTGGTGCGGAGCGGAGAAAGCTTCGCTCGCTTTTAAGCGGCCACCGCGGCGGCCGCCCGTAATCCCATTTCCGGAGAGCCGGACGCGGTGGCGGCGGCGGCGGCGGCGCGATGCGAGGTGCGCGGGGCGGGGAGTGAGTAACGGAACCGCATCGAGAGGGAACACATATGCCAAAAATACGTTAGCCGTACTTTGCCGGTGCAGATATTGTACCAAATAAAACAATTTAATAGTACTCATGTAAGTGGTCGAGATTATATTTATATAAATAATTAAACTAAACATATTTATACAATATACTAATTACGTAAGTGTGATACTTAAAAAATACTTCATTGATGAAGTGGAATATAAATGTGGACATTACTCAAATAGGAGTGCCTTGTTCGTAGGGAATAGCCTTCCCGCACCGTTCCCCTGACCCGGAGCCTCCACTTCTCGGGCCGACACTTTTCGCCTCCCCTCCCCCCTCGCTCTCGATCGTTGCCGTTACTCACTCCCGGGGGGTGAGCGGGGGCCCCCGCGCACTCTCGCATCGCGCCGCCGCCGCCGCGCCACGCGTCCCGGCTCTCCGGAAATGGATTAAACGCGGCGGCGTCGGGCGGCCGCCGCGGTGGCCGCTTAAAAGCGAGCGAAGCTTTCTCCGCCTCGCCACCAAGATATAAGGAACATGGCCGCCGTTTTTTCGCCGCCCGCGCGAGTGCTGTATTTAGTCCACGTTCCGAGCGGCGCTTGTTGCGGCTCCTGCGGCGCGCGGGCGCGGCGCGGCGCGCGCGGGAGGAGGGCGGGGCGGCGGCGGCCTCGGCGCACCCCCCGCCCCCGCCCCCGTCCCGTCCCCCGCTGTAATGAATGCGGCATCGTTTGGCGCGCGCCAGTTTCGGCCCCCCTCCGCCCCGCCCTCGACGTCCGGACAGCCGCAGCTCTGCCAACGCTCCCCTTCGCTCCCCGCTCCTTCCCTCGCCTCCCACCCCTCCTCCTTTGTACTCCGCCACCCTCGCGCCTGGGCCCTTTCCCCTGCGCCGCCCCGACCAGCGCGCAGCGCAAAGTCGCCAAGACATTGCATGCGTAAAAGTCAGCAGCGTCGAGAGAGAACGCACTATGAGGCTTGTTGATGCTAGAAACATTACGAAAATCTTCTTTGAATTTAAGTTAAATCTCTGGCGATAAACCCACGTACGATGTCAGCGATATTTTAGTATTCTCATTTCGTTACGAATATTTTGCAGCTGCTGTAGCATAGTGAGAAAATAGATAATTACTACTGATGAATTTTTAAATTAGATACCTAACAACTTCCTACGGTGAGGAATTCTGAGGATATTGATAAGATTTCATGTTGATGGGTATTTTTATTGCAATATTGAAGTAGTAGGTCCATTTATCAGAATTTAAGAAATTAGGTAAATTATTTGAAAATGTAGCTCTGCAGATGTTTTAAATTGGACGTTTATTTTTTAATAAATATGTTTATACATTATTGCAGTAATATGATGTTTTTCGGGGCAGTATTAACCGGCTTTTCCACTACTGTTGTTCCAGGCCTGTAAATCTGTTTTTGTATTGTTACTCCACGTTTTAGAAGTAAGAGAGACATGCGTCGATCATTTCGCATTCTCAACACCGTACGTAGCTTAACTTGGCTTCCCCTCGGATTTTCTTTCGGTCCACCCAGTTCTGTAGAGAAGTAAGAAGATCTTGTATTAAGAGAGCTACAGATTCATTTTTCTCCGGCCGAGGCCACTTCACAGAAACGCACCCTTTCTTGAGCCCTAGCCACTCTTGTCAAGCAAGCTAGCACCCTTGTCACGAGCACCGGAGAGGAATTATTAGAAAAAAATAATAATAGATTTAGATTTATGTTTTATTCAGTCAAAAAAAAACAGCTAAAACTGTATGTGACGTAGGGGAAAACATTATCCTGCTAAATTATACATCCTAGTGCCGATGAAAATGAATGAAATAATGACGGTAAGAACTAGCAAATAATGAATGATAAACACGAAATACGTAAAAACCCGGGAAAATACTGTCACAAGTCCGAATTGGAACGTCGCCGTAACGAAATTTGAAGCTTATTTCTCCGTTTCAAACAGCGCTCCGCAATTCGTAGCAACTGAATTTTCTGTTGCCTCTTAATGATGGTGATATTTCAGCAGTACGTTGTTAGGTTGTTTGAAGGTGTGTTCTCGTAACACTGGCTTCTGAAGATCACCCCAAACAAAGCTAATGCCAAATTAAATCCACGGTTTACATGGAACTACACAAGCTCAAGGGCGTATGCGCTCTATTGAACTGCCTATCCTACATGCGTTCTTTCACTTCATCTACACATCTTGTTGGAGGCCTGGAGATATCACAAGCCTCTAAAGGCCAGTAGTTGTCCCACGTAGGCGACGCACGACGTGGGAATGCAGCTGAAGCATAATATACTTACACAACGTCTCTAGCGGTAAATCACGAGAAAGTGAAAACCACCAAAAATGTTTCTTCTCTTACTTGAGTCGACGCATGAAATCCAATTTGTTCTGTGGTTTTATTGGCCAGTATTTTTTTCAATTGACTGTCCTTTCTCTTCTAAGAAAAAACTGCCACGAGGTGTCACTCGATAATGAATATAACGGAAATGATGTTCAAATGATGCGGGCATAATTGAAAGAAGGCCTAATGGAATATGTTTGGTCTTAATAACTGTCACCACTCTGGTTCACAGTATTCTTGGCACTATTTCCTCCTGACACATTTGAATTTTGTTTTGAAAGAATTTCGTTTGAATATTGTTAGAAGTTCTTTGAGAAATAGTGGCTTTATATAGTTGGAACCCGTAAGGGATTTATCAGAATATGCAAGTGCGAATACTCTAAATTCTCCCTGAAGATCCTGAGCTTTTTGTCGAATTAATTTCGTCGTATCCTCTCGATTCTCTTCTGCCAACTCAAACGCTTCTACTAGACCCCTCAATACAATTTATTATTATATTTACTATATTACCACTATTCCTAACTATTTCGGTAAATATTACGCTGATATTTTTGTATTCGGCTGTTTAACCCTGATTTGGTTATGTCCTATTTTCCAAACGATAAATTTAATGAAGATTCACATAGAAGCACACGATAAGACGATTTTGGAGACTGAAAAACATATATGCCAGGCTCTGGCAACAATAAAGAAAAACTACCAATATTAATTATATGCTTATACATATATTGAAATATAATTGCAAACATTAATGAATAACTCACTCGCGCTTTTTATATATATATATATATATATATATATATATATATATATATATATATATATATATTATAATTATATATATATTAATATTAAGTGGAGTGAAGTTATTCATTTAATTTTGCAATTTCTCTTCATCCAAAATGTAAGTGATGATGTCAATTAAAGCAAACACTAATTTCGTCATGATAATTCTGCCGAATTTATGTAATCAACCACTTACAATCCCGCAAACTCGCAATAGCAACAATTGCAAGTATATCACAGTATTCAACACGTATGCGTTTATATCCGCCACTAGCCGCAACGAGGTTTTGCAGCTCCAGAACCAAAACTGCGTCGCATACGGCAAAGTCTTTCCCAGACGCTTGCGACTTGGAGATGCGCGCGCACGATCACAGTATTTGTAACCACAGCTTGGGTTGTTGGCGCAACATACAAACCGCAGAGGCGAATTGCATGAGCGGGAATTTTTAACGAACCATCGACCAAAGAACACAATGGCATTAAGAAACGATGGATTTCACAAGTTTTTATTTAAGAAGTACACCATGGATATTTGAGAAATAATGGAAATGAATGAAAAAGTGTGAGCTTGTGATGCGCCTAACTGCCACAACTTACAAGTACAAACCACCTAGTGCACTCTACTGTATCATTGTCTATTGTGCTAGTTCATTTTTAGGACATTATCACGAAACACAGTTGTGTATTGAAGAATTTATAATATTAGGTTTTAAATAACATTATTTTTTGCGATTAATTAACTATGTTAATTTTCTATGTGACTACTTATGTTTAATAACTAACTTACTTGCGTATTTGAGAGCGATGTTTTATGACTATCTCTATTCCCATTGGTTAATGCCATCCGTTTGATTCCATTGCGATCCGTTGCTTCACTGTAAAATATCAGAAACCGTCTGGTTATATCATTAATCATAAAGTGATCACCGAAGAACATAATGGTCGCGAATGCGCTACATAATACAGCAATGTATCGATATCTTAATATCACAGATCATTTAGGCTTAATTGATTGGCCGAAATACAAAAACGTTTCGTATCAGGAAGAGTTTTCGCCTGCGTTCTGTTCGGAGCAGGTGACGGAGCGAAACATCCGGGTGGCGTAGCGTGAGGAGCTACAAAAATAGAAGCGGTTTCTCTTTGGAAATAATACAGAGGGATTAATAGAATATAGGATAATATTTTAATCGCAGTTTGTGTCAATTCTGAGTTTGATTTCCTGCAGTAGAGTTCAGAATCGTCTCGCTAAGCCAGACACACGTCATCAAGGAATGAGAAACAAATAAATGTTCATGGGTATTAGATCCTGATGGATTTATGCGCTAGCTTGCTTTTGGGTTCAGAGCTTGTTTGAGAAAATTATATCGACTAACCTTCGTGTGTGTCCCTTTTACAACTTTCAGAACATGATTATTCGAAAAATATATGCCTTCGCTATTTTGTAACCCAACAATCACTGGTTTTCGTTTACCTACTATTTTAATTAAACACTGAACAAATGCAATAACGAAATTTGTGTTGTCACAAAAAAATTTTTAGAATTAATATAGTACGTTCATTTTGGTATTTTATACGATAGCTTGCAAAGTTACATTTATCCGACATGACTGAACACAAAAAAAAAAAAATATTATGATTATCTAATTTCCATCCACTCATAATACTCTCACTCATAATTGAAATCACTCGTTAATCACTATTCGAGTACACGGGAGAATAAAAATGAACATTAAATTGCTTTGCTTTGCTATTACTGCAACGGTCGGGATCGTCGCATGGCAACTAGTTAAAGCAATTGTCTTCCGCTTCTGAACTTACTCGCGCTCGCTCTCACATCACCTGTCTGGCCGAGCTCTGTCGCCTGATGAATAGCTTTGCCTGGATTCGCTCAAGTCGATATGCTCGTGGAATATCTTCGCTTTCCAAATGAATTTCCTCCAGAAATTTCTCTGCGCTATCTGCTCTCTCGTATCTTTTACCTCATTTATCACAGTTACCGAGAGATGGGAGACGGGGCTCCGTCGAGGCTTTATCGAACATCTGGACGGTTCGGGGCGGACTCAAGCCATGTGGAGGATGTGACATTTCTGCTTCGGTGAAAAAGCGCCCGGGTTTTTCCTTCGTTCGTGGTCACCCAAGAGAAAAACGAAGCCAGTGCTTTTCACTGCCTTAGAAATGTAGGAAGCTGTCGAACGCATGTTCGAAGCTTCGTTGATAAATCGTATTGCGTGGCCGCAACTTAACTCATGAAAACCGGAGCACATAGGTGAGAAAGTTTTCGTATTGAATTCGAGGAGTTGACTGAGTTAAACTTTCGATAACTCGAGCAACATTTGGCATACTACAAGGGTTTACAATGACTGAAATAGTCTATCATAGTTATATTATTGAACTCAAACAAACAGTGTGTAAAACATTCAGTTAATAAGCAACTCGCCACTCAGTTTTGGAAACTTTCTTCGGGACCTAGTCAAAACTCAAATCATGTTCCTTCTGGGCGAGAAAGACCCGATGGGAATTTACTGGTCTGATGACAAATAATGTATATTATTTATAGATATTCCACTGCGAAAAAAAATGTAGCTGTATGTAATTATTCTACATTCCTTCCTTTTGGTTTTTGCCATGGCATGCTTTGCTGATTGAACTCGTTGAAACCAGAATTCTTACAGGTTTTTCCGCATAGAAATGGATTAAGCTAAAGTGAAGAGTACAATTGAGTCAATCGAAACAATGAAGACTAAGTGCTGACGCTGGATGCGTACAGTCAGTGCGAGAGGACGCCCACTATCATCGTAAGCTATGTATAAGTAAGAGCGGATATGTTTTGCATGCTAGAGGAGAAACAGTAGGTGGAAGTAACGGACAAACCGTGACATACAAACTGTTCAACGCCATAAAATGTATCATGAATTAAATAGAAGGAAGCAGAAGTGGTGTGGTGATAGAGGCAATGGCGTGATGTGATCCATGGAAACGAGGAGAAAATCTGCCCAAAATATTATTTGACCATCAAGAACTCCACGTGGGAGTGCGCGAATGTGATCCTCCATTTTACCCCATGGAGGGACTTTAACATACTGACACTTTATTTGGTGTCGCCCCAATATAGTTTGTCAGGAGAACACATCAACATTTTGTTTCTGTGTTCAATGCGTTTCTATTATTCTCAGGAAATATGAATTAAGAACGGAGAAAGATATTGATAATTGAGAGATGTATTTCATGTGCGGGTACACCATTTCACGATAAAATATGTGTTAGAAGGCAAATGGACATGGATTTGCCAGCGGCATCGTTTTGGACAAAGAATCCAGAGGGAAAATGAATTTCCATTAGAAGAGATCGGGAGATAATCCCTACCCGTCGCGAATTAATTAGTAGCTTGTGCGACGAAAACGAAATGTGAATGGAATATCGAAAGCCTTTGCGTATTACCAGCTGGCTATAGCCACGCCCACCAAGGAGAGCTAATACTACTGGCTCGCCCACACCCTGTGCACCTGCTGTGCGGCTACCGCCGAGTTGAATTTTTGCTCCGGCTCAGCCGCCGAGCTCCTCGCAGGGAACAAGAGCCGCAACGAGCCCGCTGCGAACATCCGTTCGAGTCAGCGGGCCTCGCGAGGGGGCTACGCGCGCTGGGGGCGGAGCGGGGGCGTGAGAAGAGTAGAACAAGGGCACCACGCTTCCTCCACCGGCTCCGCAGCCGCACGTTCCCGGCTGCACCGTCCTTGGCGCTGGTTTCCTCGCGCTGGTCTGTCCTCAAGCCCGCCCGCTGCTTCTTCTGTCTCTCTGCTCCCGCGCCACCCGCCAAACCGTTCGCCAGCGCCTCCTCTACATGGCCAGGATTCCTCCCTGCAACGCGCGTTCATTAACATTTGCTTTCCACCCGTTATCACGTTTTCTGCTACTCACCATTCTTGAGTTCTTCTACCTACGATTCAGCATTCTCCCTAATTTGTCTTAGAAAATTTTATTTCATGATTGGATTTTGCGGATCTCCTGAAGTTAGTAAGCAGGTTCTAAATTCCGAAAAACGTAAAGGGTTTATATTAATGAATACTTACAACATACGTAAGGAAACGTTTTTATGAACATTTTCCAGGAAAAAGGTCTTGCAGACTGGAATTACATTAGTGGAATTTTCACATGGACTAAAGGAATGGATCGAGAACCGGCCACACGGATTCTGGAGATTCTTCAGTTTGTTTTTTATCTACATGTCCTCTCACCGTGCTGACCTACTGCCTTCCTTATTTCCGGCCTGTAAATTTGCTGCGAAAAATGCTTATTTGTTTCCCTAAAAAGAATGGGCCAAGGGCAGTTACACGATCCTTCGTGTTCTACTCCTTCCTATTCCCTGAAATCCTTGGAACCAGACGAACAATCTTTCCCTCGTAATCTAGAAAAGGACTACGGTAGTCATAACAGACTATATGGATAAAAAACCATAGGCTACAGAGCCCAGAAGAAGAGCTAATAAATGTACATCCGCTCCTATATATTCTTTTCACTTCACTCTTGTCACCGTTAGTTGCCCATTGTTCTGCGTTTCCATTCCGAATGCTCTTCTTCCTTGTCCTCGCGCTTGGACAATGGCGCCTGACGTGGATCCACAGCGCTGGCTCCCCCTGCGCAGGCGCCCTCCCTCGAGGCGGATGAAAGTGACTCGTAATGAGTTTTTGCCGGCGCCGAAACCGGACGCGTTTTCGCTTTTTCCTGCTCGAACGGACACGACCCGCGCAGGGGGGGGGCGCCGCGTCGCGAAAGGGAAGAGAAAAGAAGGTAACGAACGGGTGGGGGGGGGCGGGTCATGGCGATGAAGGTGCAACAGTGGATCGGGACGTGGAGCAGGAGAGAGGCACGCGGCCGAGAAGGCGAGCGCGAAAGGAACACGAGCTAGAAGGCGCGTGTATGGGACGAAGTTAAGCGATGTTCTCGTTTGCTAGATGTAAATGACGAAGACGCCCCAAATAGTTAACTGCGCCCGTTGCTTATTACGCGAACCATGCATGTCAATTTCTTACTATCGTAACCAGCATCACGGAAATCGTTAAGGGTAATTTCTTATTATGCCTAACCAGCTTCAAATAATGGCGTTCCTATTTCTGCTTTATCTTAACTAGCTCTATAGTAATTGCGTGCCTTTTTCTTCTTATTGTTAAATTGCTATATCTCTCTACTTCGCCTCCGATTTAATGCTCACTTCAGCAGTCATTGCGCTCTTGATGAGGGGGGGGGGGTTGCAAGCTTTTGCTAGCAGTCCTGCCACTTTTTGTACTAAAATTCATTTACACTAGTGGATACAGTTCATTATTATCACGGAGATTCAAAACAATACAAAACCTAAGAACTTCACTCAACGCAAGTTGAACAGTGTTCTAGAACGCTGCCAAAACTGGCCGAGGTGGGTTAAGCGGCATCAACTGGTATTCACTGCAGAGCTCTGACTAGAAGGTGCTAGTTTTCGTGTCAACCGACGCTTTAGAGGGTTTTTTGACCCTTGGATAGTTAGGTCGTATTCATCCGCTATCTGGCAAGATAATTCTAGCGGCGACTGCTCTGATCGATTAGTTTTTCAGGCTTGGCTCAACGCAAGCGAATGCAAAGAGGCAGTAAGCCCTAACAATGGGCTCATCTGACCACGCGCGCATCTTTCCTCATCTTCCTTGTCTTTCCTTTACGTACACACAACGTAGATCAACATGCACTACACTATCACACATTGTGGGAGTCTTAGAGCTTGTTCCGGAGAGGGGGCGGTGCTTTGCTGAGCAGATAGCTGATGAGGAAAACGTCGCAAAGCGTGAAAAGTCGGCGGCGTAATCTCAACATCCAGCGGAAGAGGAAAACCGCTACCTCCGGGATAAAACCACCAAACTCTTAAGGCGGCTGCGCCTTCGCTATTCGCGATTAGCGAGCAACTTCTCGGCTGAATCCCGAGTTGTGTGGACGGGTTGCTTGCGACAGTGCCATACATTCGGTATTCGCCATACCACGCGCTGCGGCTTGAGGACCATCAAAGGAGCGAACATTTTAAACTGTTCGGGATTGGGCGAGTAGTAACTCGCTGACGCGCATGCCAAATGTATGGACAGCCTTACGTGAAGAATGCTCCATGGAAGCTGACGCTCCCGGAAATACCGTATAATCAATCGATCATGACATACATTTAGCAATGAATTAATTCCAACAATCAACTTTATTTCAGATGTAAAGAAACCTCCATTTTCATCCAGGCCTTGGTTTTGCCTTTCCTTCCTTTCCTGTCCCTACTACCATTGTTGACCATTCATCAATACCGTTAACGCATCTGCGTTATGCTATCTGACATCCCAACGACTTCTGCCATAATTTCTGTTCAGTTTCATTACTATAGCTATACCACCTCCTATTTATCCAACTACTTTCACGCGTTGATGTTTTGCCTTGGCTGCCATGTTTCGGCGGCGGTAGGTGCGCACGATCTACCTAATTGCTGGCGAATGATGGCCGACAAAATCGCGGTGCGCGGAGTAAAGTGCGTCGGTGATGTGCCGGGTCGTTGTGGAGGTTGCAGTCGATGTGCTTCGCAAACGCGCCAACGCTTGGGCAAACAAAAGCCGACGCGCATTAGGCGTTAAGAAGCAACAAATTAGTCGATGGACGGCGATATAAAACAGTCGTTCGTATTTGCGGGCGGGCGCCAATGCGCGCGGAGGGGAGAGCGGGGGCTGCACCCGATGATCAGTGAAGTCCCGAGGCCCACTGCCGGCAGTCGCTTCTTAGAAACTCCATTTTCATGATTTGCACCCCAAGACGAACAGTTTGAGATTGGCTGTGGAGTTCATCCTCTTCACTTCAATTTGGTTTGAAATGAAGTAAATGCGTCTGAAAGAAAGTGCCTACGTTTTCTTTAGTTATTTCTAAAAAGGGAATATATGCTAAATTAATACTTTGACAATACTTTACACTAGATTGTTACGTTATTTATAATTATGCTTATAAGCTTCGTCAGCTAAGTTTCAGTATTCTTCTCTTGCATAACACATTTCATAACCTGGAAGTTTGTTTATTGTGGCTAATCTCGCTGAGTAGATTTTAGTCTGACTTATCAACAACTTCACGCCTAACCGTGAATTTTGTTTATTCTGCTCTGAAGATTACTTACTCGTAGCATTAATTTCCTGGTACACTTGTGAATAAAAACTGAATAAAAAAGGATATGCCTGAAGTTTGCAGCGCCGTATTAGTGTTTCAAAATAGGACTTTAATCTGATTAACTAAGATTTGAGATTAGGATTAAGACGAGACACAATAACAATTGGCGGACTGAATATTATTTTTTTAATTCTGATTAAGTCATATTGTGTAAGTCGATTTGTAATGGTTGGAGAATTTCAGTCATAAAACTGGAACGGCGGAATTCAGTATACGATCCTACAGTCCATCATAGTCCTCGAAAAGAACTTGGTTCAAGGGGAAACTTCGCAGTGCAGTGGCATTGTGACGTTTGGCGGGGTTGAGGCGGGTGGGGGGCGGCCGGGCGCCAGCGGGAACCGCGCAGGCGCCGATCTCTCGCCCCCCCCCGCGGCGACCCCTCGGGCTTCGATGTAACATAATTTCCTGCGACAAAGGAAACTCGGAATTGCACGTTTCCTCCAGTTGACACACGAGAGACGGAGCGGGCGTTATTTGGGGCACTTGCAGTTGGGAGCGGTGCCCAGTGGATGATGAGGGCGGCGTGAAGGCAATGGCGTGGGGGCAAGGAGCGAGGGGAGCAGGACGACGGACCGACCGGACGACGGACGACGGATCGACGCACGACGGACGACGACGAGGCGAGGACGACGGAACGAGGGACGACGGACGAGACGACGGACCGAGGCGAGGACGCACCGGACGAGGGACGAGGGGACGATGGGCGGACGGGAACGAGAGAGCCGTAGGCGAGGGGCGCAGGCTGGCGGATGAAGACCGAGGATTAGAGATCAGCAGGTGGGAGCAACGTAAGAGGCGGGAGCGTGGAAAAATTCGGGAGGGTTAGGAGGGCCAAGCAAGGTGATGCCACCACGAAGGAGAGGCAAGTTTTTCAACGGCCTACGAGCACACGTACGAACTCTTGTTTACTTTCCATGTCAGACGATGAGAAGGAATTAAGGAATGCAAACGCTGGTTGACAGTCCTTCGCGAAAATACTCGTAACATTGCCGGAAGTTCTTCTCTTCGCGCTTGTGATCTCGTGATTCGCTCGGCGTTTCGCAGTTATTGGTATCATCGCAGGTATGTCGACTATCAACTCTTGACGCACTGAGAGGAGCAATATTTTTCTCTAAATTAAATTAGTTTTTCTCTTTTCAGGTCGAAGGTTATTTATCTCTCCGGGCTGATCTAAAAATTAATGATTCATGCTTAAGACGTGTAATATCTTACAAAGAATCATATTTAGATGGGTTTTGGAAGAAAAGCTCGTTGGCAATATTTTTGTGCTTAAATCATATTTGATCCTCTTTGTAATATTGTCATTATTTGGCCGTACATGAATGCTCACGCAAAGTCATAATTGTGAAGCGTTTCAAGGTAAAAAAGTATTTGCATCGTAAAACTGAATTTCTCTTCAATTTTTCAACGCATGAAGTGTGATAAAGTTTTGCATTTCTCCCTCAAGAAACTTATTTTAAAAATATATTTATTTTATATATTCATTCCAAAATGTTTATTAGATACGATGATTAGAAAGAAGTTAGTTTGTCCACATATGAAAATCCTGCAAACACAAATACTCCTTACTCACTGTAACTTTCTGTTGATGTTATTTTGCGGTATCACGTTGCCCGAGATCCACCGTTTAACCAATCGAGGTAGGTCTGAGCGCACACATGAGCAGAGGTTTCGCTTCTTCAGAGCAAAACACATAGTAAATTTAGTAATTAAATGTAAAATTTCGTATTATACCCATTACTGACGGTGCCCCGACGCAGGCTTTGCATCATCGGCGCATTAGCCGTGCATTGCGCTCCATTAAACCATCGCGTCCACCCTGCTAACACACCCCACCCCCTGCACCCCGCACCAACCGCCACATTCTGAGCCGGCTCTCCCTACCAACCCGCCTGGTCACCCGCCCCCGCCGCTCACCAACCACCTCTTCGCGCTTACCTCCGCCGCCCCCCGCCCGTCTGCCAGCGCTAGACTGACAGGGTGCCAGTTCCATTTCCTGAGCATTTCCAGGTGGAATGCATATTCACAGATAGACATTTGATACTTATTTAAAGTTTCTTGTGTGAACTGGAAAAACATAAAAGCTCGGGTATGATTCGTAGTTTCAAAATACTATCAGATTAAATTAGCTGAATTATTTCTGAGAAAATAGTGGGAAAAAACTGGGCTAAGTGCTATGAACTCATGCCTTAATGTGTTTGTGGTTAAAAGTTTAATATCTCTGTATTGCTAGCACCATGTACTCTGAGGTTGAAACCCTGATAAAGTGACGTAAACAATTTCCACAAGACCTTATTTCGCCAAATGCAATCACAAATTACAAGTTGCAATTTTTGCTAAAATGAACTTATAATGAAAAAACCACCACACATTAAGAGGTTGTTCTAATATGTTCTTGAACGTTCGTACCTGAGAGATTTTCTTATATTACAACATGTGATTCAACGCAACACTAGTGTGGTATCCTATTTTCGAATATACGCATGAAATTGAAAGCGCAACAATAAGCGCTTATTTGCCCAATGACCCAGTGATCGTCAATGGTTTCGTAGATAAACTAAGAAGATTGTGAAAGTTACAAAAGCAATGAAAGACTTGCAGATATTGGCCAAATTTGATTATTTTAATCGCCAATTTCTCTTACCAGATATGACTAATTCTCATAGTCAGCACGTCAGTGATTACTGACTCAGCTTTAATGTAATGCCAGAATGAAGAATAGTATTATCAAGTATCACGTATGTGGTTCAGAACCAGCTCAATTTTGCTGGCTAAAAGCTAATTTTCCCTGCCTAATTTTCCGACGCACCGGCAGCAGCACGTTTTTGCTGCTAGAGGCCGCTAGTTGTGAACTAAGATACAAATCGTAGAGCTGCCAGCCAGCAAATGTGTCTACGTTCTAGCGTGAGTAATGAGGTATAGTGTTCTAGAAGATGAAAACTTGTAGCTGTGCTCGCCGATGTTCGGTCGCGCCGCTGGCAATGGGTCTCCCCCTCGCACCGCGGGCGGAGGGGCCGGCGCAGGGCGCGGGATAGGCGCGGCCAAAAGGAGGGGGCCCCCCGTCAAGGCAAGTGCATGGAACGACTTGAAGGGAGGCTGTCCATCCAAAGGGAGCATGGAGACGTGATTGCCGTAAAGGAAAACGCAGCAAACACAAATTACGATTCGTGTCTATTACAAGGAACTCGCCACAACGTTGACTCTTAAAGAATTTTTTCTTGAGTTCTTGAAGCCAGCTTTTTTAAAAGCGTAACTAGTATAAGTTATGTACAAAACTAATCTCAATTAAATGGTACGTTTATTAGCTTTTAAATGTGCGTATTACCGAGTCTAAAAGGTCAGATGATTAACAAACAAAATTTTAAAAATATTTCGAGAATGCCACGTAATCTGAATATTCAGCATCCTGCATCCACAGCATAACATTGTTCCATTTTGAATGCATGAAGAGCTTCCAACATTAATTACAATTGTCACAACCAGTCCACAGCATGCGCTTCCGTCATTCGTAAGTAGTTAAAAATTCGGTTTTTTATCGAAGTGTATTTTCTCAATCTTGTACTGCGGCAAGCCGGCAAAAAAAAATAGGAGCAAGTTTA
Source organism: Gryllus bimaculatus (assembly GCA_017312745.1). Lineage (NCBI taxonomy): Eukaryota > Metazoa > Arthropoda > Insecta > Orthoptera > Gryllidae > Gryllus > Gryllus bimaculatus. Next base: position 1,665,474 of record BOPP01000122.1, on the reverse strand, counting down.
ATTATTGTATATTGGACCAAAGGTTGCAAACATTTCAAATAGAAAAAAATGTTCCCTCCGATGGCTGTAAATATCTAATTTGATTCCCAATTAATTCTATTTACCTATTTAACATTTTACCATTGTTTACCACTGCTATTAGTTTGCCGCTCCAAAATGATTTGGATATAAAACAACGGACTTTTTGGTTGTTTTCTTTATATTTTCGGGAAATCATCAATTAATTAGCGGCCTCATTTAAATCCTTGGCGTGTTAATGTTTTTGATTATATTCCCCAGTAGCTGCATCCCCACCCAGCCATACCATTTTTTTTTCAATTTTGAAATTTACTTTATAAAAAAAAAAACGGGATTGGGCCGTTTTATTTTTTTTGTTTAAGCCGGCTATTTTTAAAAAAAAAAAAAAAAAACCCCAAGGTGTTTTTTTTTTCGGGGGGAAATTTGGCTGAGCCCCCACAGTTCGAGGAATACAGCCAATATTTGAAACCAATCTCTC
>BOPP01000122.1:1632455-1652320 GCA_017312745.1 Gryllus bimaculatus | reverse complement strand
ATTACTTCCCGACGATTCCGGAAAAGCCACGAATTACAGGAAAGTTAGCCGAATTGCGCGTGGCGGAGGACCAGCAGAGAGCGACTCGAGCAAAACGACGCCCAACCTGTTTGGCCGCCGTCGGGCTGCCGGAACAGGACTTCTAAAACTGAGTACATCGGAAGGGCTTCCTCGCCGTCTTTGAGGGCGGACCTGCGCTAATGGCCATTCTGCCTGTACTGCCGACGGCGCAGGCGCACGACACGCGAACGGCAGGCGCATTGAGGCAGCTGGCAGGAGCGCGCAGGCGCCGCGGACCGACAGCGGGGGACGACGCGGGCGGAGTGAGGCGGTGACGCGCGAAGGACAATTTGAGGGACGGGGATGGGCGTATACGTCGAGGGTCGACACACGACGGGATGAGTTGTTACGACGCAGGAACGACAGCGGGGCCGGGAGTCAGACGTCGGCGAAGGACGACAGTGTGACGAGAATACGGTGGTGACTGCGGCGAGGGAACGACGACGAGCGAAGTAATGAGTCGTGATGAAGCAAAGCGACACGAGGCACGGGGATCAGATCGTGACAACGCGTGAGGGACGACTGGGACGCCGTATGTCATGACGACGGCGAAGGCGACCGACTGTGGGGACGGAACGAGACGGTGACGACGATAGGACGACGCGTAGATGTCCATGACGGAGCGAAGCGTTGCGGGGATGGACCGAGTAGAGGCAGAGCCCAGGGCGAGGGGTGTGAGTTTCCATTAATGTAATGGTATTTTCCACCTGGAGGGCGTGTATCGCCGCGGGAGCATAGATAGATACGCGCCGACATTCACGTCACTTTTGAGACTTTAGAGATTTCTCTCTGCAAAGTACCACAAGTTGACAATAATTTTCCCTCCAGCAACGGCTGAATTCATCTACGAGCATGCAAGGCTAGTGTCGAAAATCCACCAGTTCGGATCATCGTAGGACCTTCGTGGATCAGAACTCTCCAGAGTCAGCAACAATGTTGGGATCTACAGATGGGAACGTGTGGTAGAGGGGCGAGGAAAGCACGTGATGTGAGGTGCTCTGGGGGAAGTAGAGGACGTAGCAGATGAAACGTTTCGGCGCGAAGCACAGCAACGTACAAGACGGTGCTTACGCGTGGGCCGAGTGGAATGCATGGTGAGGAATGTGAGAGAAAACGAGGAGTTTGTGAAGCGATAGGCGTTTTATTCGCGCTTTTCCAGCGGTAAATAATACCTATATATATTCAAGATACCCTAACCTCATACTTTGTACAGATGTCGGAATGAGTCACAATAAAATGCGCTTCTCTTATTATTATATTTTTGTTATCACTGCACGTTTTTAAGCTCAAAATTTATACAATACGTCATAACTGGATTACCACTGACTGGTAAACTTTTTAAATCTATAGTCTCACTTCCCAACGCCATTAAATCTGCTCTACAAATGTGCCTGAAATTATAAAAATTTGCTCCTCTCCAGTGTCCTCATTCAATGCAAGAGGCCCCACTTTTTAAATCATTAGATTGCTCAAGTATCACAGTTCCCTAGAGCACGTTTTAAAAATTATATATTTATTTAGTAGGTTAGAAATGCGTTTATACAACTCTTAAAGCAAATACAAGATAGTTCCAACCTTTTACCCTTATATATGAAAAGTCTAAGGTATTTATTTATGAATAGTAATTATTAAAACAAATTAGATTACCTATCCTATGTGCTAGACCGAATCTTTAAGCCATACCAATACCACATCCTTCGCTTCTAATCTTCGAATTCTATATTCACCCAAAAGTTCTAAGGTATCACTTCTGTGTTACACGTATATCTCATACCTAGCAATTTACGGAAAAAAAACCGTATAACCGAGAGAGATAATCGCGTAGCCTGTTATCAAGAAACAAATTATATCCATTCTAAACTCTCTATACTAATGAACTACTGTATGCTCGTATAGCCAAATCTCTTATTTGCTACGGTCACCTGATTTGAATCACTTTTACGCTAAGCTCTGCAAAACTTCTAGTTGATGAAAGATTTTCTCGCGATAAGACTTGTTCTATGAACGAAAAATTTGATGACTGTCCGAGATAACGTTCAAGTTAATAATATCCGCGGAAATCTCAATCGCAAATATGCAGCGATACTTGAAAGGTTCGGCGGGTTGCGTCAGCTTTGTGCAGGGCGATTGAATTCATCATAAAACGCATAAATCATCAGAACGCCCCCACTGCCCGTTTAATGCACATCAATACTAAAAATTAACCCAATAATAATATAAAATATTTGAAAATATCAGTGAAACGGTCGAGTATACTTGCGTCTATTGCGCAGTATACACGCAATTCCCTTATACAGTAAAGCCCCGGTAACCCGAACTAATGGTGTTCTGTGTCAGTTTCAGAAAAATTTCGAATATCGGAAAAAGTATAGTAAGTATACAAATCAATCTATATGATTAACCAGACCAATGCAAAGTAGTCGTACCATCGCATCAACAGCAATTCAGTTCCTTACGCAAAAATACCATGTTGCAAATTCTTAAAGTGAAAATTACTGCTACATAAACCATGTGATATATACTGTAGTTACCAGAAAAAACATTTATTTACGACTGTGCTTTCAATAATTAGAGTTCCAGTGCTACGAAGGAATAAAATCCTTATTTATACTACAAATAAGGAATTTTATTTGTTTTTTGTTTTTCCTCCATCCCAATTTTGTTTCAGATTATCCCAAAAATTCGATTTGTGTGATTCAGATGAGCAAGGTTATACTGCATATGGCTTCATACAGGCCTACATACTAGACCGCAAGATAACTACTGGTTTACGCAGCCACTGGCTCCACGCGTTTGCATTAGCCGGTGCGTCGTCGCAGGGCGCGCGGTGCCAGTAGGCGGTGGCTAGGAGAGTGAATGAGAGAGCAGGAGTGTGGACAGAGAGTAGAGAGTATTGACGGAGAAGTGACGAGTGAGACGAGGAGGAGCGAGTGAATGAGTGGTAGAGGCGAGGGCGTGGGCCGTGGCGGTGGGAGGTGCAGGAGATGGAGAGAGTGGGAAGAGTGAGTGAGATGACTGGTAGTGCGAGGAGCACAGGTGGGAGCAGTGACTGAGTGAAGTGAAATCGATCGTAGAGAGTGAGTAGAAGTGAGCTGAGAAGGCGGTGGCAGGTGCGGAGCCGATCGGCGAGGTTGGAGGCGTGTGGCGGTGGAAGACGTGGTGGAAGCGCTTGAGCTGCGTGTGGCAGGTTGCGGAGGCGGAGAGGGACGGTTTGAGCGGCGTTGGCGGTGGTGACAGGGCCAGAGGGCGAGCCGGTGAGATGAGGCCAGAGGCGGGGCGGTGGGCACAGAGTGGAGCGTTGCGTGCGGTAAAGTGGACTATGGACGACCCGAGCGCACGCTGCCGCGCACCGCCGACCGCCCCCCCCTCCCCCCCTCTCCCCTTCTCCCCGCAACATTCTCCCTCAACGACCAGATCCGCGCAACAAAGTCTCGAGAGATCGCTCATACGTTGATGGCGTGACGAGCGCCCCTCCGCTCGCAACTGTTAATATTGTTAGCAGCGGACGCGCCGCGGCTCGATTACCCCCCCGCGCGCGCCCTCCCCGCCACTTCTCCCCCGCCACGCCCCCGCGCAGCGGAGGCGAAAACGCCGCGCCGAAGTTCAGCTGGACGCCAGGCTCCACCGGAAAACGACCGACGAGGAGAAAGATAAGAATACGAAGAAAAAGCGAGGACACGCACAGCTGAGAGAAGCTTTACAAGAGGCGCATGTGTTTAAAAGACACACCACGCCAGAAGAATAAAGTACACGCTCATTTTCCATCAAGCATATTTGCATTATTTTCTCAAACAGAAATTAAATGCCAATAAAAACAATTAAAATCCAATTGCAAGTTATAAGTCTCACAATAGTTTTTAAGAGATATAGAACGTGGATTTTGATGAAAGATAGAGATATCAACTTTCGTCTGGTAAGAGTGAGAAGATATAAGACATCCGATATCCACATCATGACCATTCAAATATTTCATCAAGTGATTGACTTGAAGAATGCAAAGGTGTTCATACAGAGCGGCACATACGTTTAACTTTCTTCTAACTTATGGATGATGAAACACTGATGCTATACTATAAATTTGTCAATGAGATTTATTTAAACTTATAAGAACCTACTCAAATGCATTGTTTCCTGCGATGCGGAGAAGACGACCAGAAAGCGCACACTTCGAATGGAGGATCGATACACTAGAACTCGATACGAGAATGCTAGCCAAAACAGCGAGAGACGGGTGGCACTTTGCCAGGAACCGCAGAAAGACCTCTTGGGAAACGCGGCGCAAATACAAAAACGGGGAACGGACCGAAGTGATCGGTCTGCCGGACAGTCCGGGAAGCTGAGAGGGATAGCTATAGGGGTGAATAGACGGAGCGGAACCGCAGGTTGAGGAAACGACACCAACATGCCATGGACAGAGGCGGAGCAAGTTGGGGACAGATGTGACAGACCGGCTAGAGTGGTGTGGAGCGAGTGGCGGCGAGGGTGAGGAGCGGGGTGGGGCGAGCGGGGGCGAGGCTAGGGAGAGGCGGGCAGGCGGTGGGGTGGGCCCTAGGTGGTATGGGGGATGCCGAGGGCGTGAGCGCGGCAGGGCGGCGCCGGAACGCGGGGACCGCATCCGAGCAGACGTCATCGGACTGCGGCTTCCTGCGAGGAAGGCCTACAAACCCGAATCAGGTGGCCCAGGTATTGGGGCGCGTTTGTAGCCCATATTACTTTGGAAAAATCCTTTGTATATGAGGGCGGGGCGCCGGGCGCAGGCGTCCAAGGCCCGGCGCGAAGCGACCGACCACGCGTCGCAATCATCTATGCGATGCGGTAAGCGACAGCTTGATTGCCGCACTACGCCCTCCCCTCCCCTTCCCCCGCTCCCGCTACACAGCGCGATCGCCCACGCCCGCCTCCGCGGCGAGCGTTCGCCCCGCGACAGGCCCACCCGCTTCGCCTCCTCCGAGGAGACCGTGTTCATTGGGGACAACACAGAGACGAGAAAACAATGCCATTCATGTCCAATTAATTTTCACGCAAATTCATTTCGCGTGGAAAGAAAAGTTCTTTTGATTTATTTAACACTTACAAAGTACCCTGTCTGTCCGGGCCTTTTCTTATCGCATTCTTGTTAGAAAAAATCACTAGCAAATGTATACAAATAATCACGATTGAAGCAAATAACGTACCCTGAAGAGAAAGCTAATAAAATGTTAATTGTTAACTATTTTGTAAATTAAATTTAAATTCAGTTAATTATAATCTTTCAAAGAATTCCCTTACTTCAACGAAATTTTTTCTTGTTTTTACTTTTGTGAATATAAAACAATACTATACTTAGTAGTTCATTAACGTTTCAATGAATCCGCTAATATTGTGATTGAAATTAAGACAAATCTTGGGAAGAGTCTACAAAAATTGAACATCAATTTATAAAGTACTTTTTATTGGCATCGACGACACGGCCTATCTAATTACTCCTCTCTAAGATTTTTTTTCAAGATTCTTTCTAGAGTCTCTTCATTGATTGGAAAACTTAGACGCCTACTAAATTCATTGTTCTAACCCCTCCCGATTATTATATGGAGAAGTGTAATTATGTAAATGTTCTAATAAGACTAATTATATTTTAAGCATTGGCATTGGTCATGGCAAACGGTGAGAAATAGAAATAACATAACATCTTAATAGCGAATTGAATGCCCCAAACAAACACTGAAATAAACACCGATAACAAATTCTGAAGAGTTTAACTTAACACCGTTTAATTTAAGACTCGATTAACATAAATTAATACCCTAAATCTTAGCGAATTTTCAATATATTTAAAAGGAGCACGATATTGACGTAATACGCCCAACTAACTCGCACTCATTCAAGATGCATTTACTTAATATTCTGTCGAATTCGGTGAAGTTTTTCCTGCTTCTTCTTACCTCATTTTCAAGTTCCATCTGTGTACACTAATTATAAAACTCGAAAATCCTAATTGTTCATTGTTATTAAATTCTCTGTGTTATTATTTAATTTCTCAACTAAACATGCTACAACAGCACATATTTTTCGCATTATTTCTAATTTTTGCCGTTCTCGAAAATTCAAAGAGGTAAACAAAAATGACATGAGATACCATTCTTTCATGTCTGGCCTATTCTGTACATGGATTTTTCAACATTTGAAGCGGTTTTTGAGAAAATGCTCTCTTTCGTAAACTGCTTTAACTTCAAGAAGACATTGCGCCAAACTTTTCATAAATTTGTAGATTGTTTAACTAAATCTATGTCCGTAACTGTTGGTAAAATTTATTGATTTTTACACAAACTATAAACATTTATATGATTGAGCGTTTCTAATAATCATATTGGGTGGGATATTAATAACCCTAGAGGAATCGTCCGGTAATATGGAGACACATTATTAAATTCCCATTTTATTTCTTCTGATCCAAAGTGGTTAACCAAATTCCTTCGTAAAAATATCTCAGATCTACAAATTCATGAAATTATTCACATCTAAGTTTAACATGTATTTTCAATCACACCCAAAAATGTATTTGACCTCATATTTCCTATGTGATGTAATGATTATTTATTTACAATGATTCTCTGAACAATGTCACTGCAATGTCCTGCCTCTAACCGGGAGGTCCTAGCAAACGCGTCCCGCCCTGGGCAAGATTTTCGACACTACACAGTTCGGTCGAATTCGGCCTGTCTGGGGGGGGGGGATTCTACCGAGCTACTCCTCTGATCAGTGGTTTTTCTTGGTTTCTCCGACCACCAAGGCGAATTCTGGAGCGGTACCCTAACAGACCGGTCGGGAGCTTAGAGCTTGTCCCGCCTGCCGTGGCGCCCCGATGATAGAAGATACCTGGTTGGGGAACCCTGCTGCCCGACGTGTATATCGGCGGCGGATCTCATCAGACAGCGGAGAATGATGCCCACCGCCTCCCACGATAAAAACATACACTACATTTACGGCACAAATGCACTTTGCATTTGACGCATCCGGAAAAACTAATCAATCAATAAATCCAACTAGGCCTTCCAGATTAAATGGACTAATGGTGAATCGATGATTGCCGAACTGTGAATGGAAAAGCGAGAGCCTTAGGAACGCTGCCGCGAACTCGCTTTGTCCACCACACTTGAACAGAGAGAGATCCGAATGGCCACAGCGCTAACCCGAGGTAGGAAGTTAGAGCACTGAGCTCGCTAAGAGTAACGCACTCGCCCAACGCCGAAACCAACGCCGTCGCCAAAGACCTGGGCTGACTAAAATTAAAGAAGAAACTATATTTGTGGGTCAGTCGTCCACTACTTTTTCAATAACTTATGTGCATGTGGCATATTATATTAGGTAATAAAAACATACAAGAAGAAAGTGACAATTTAATAATACAATAAATAAATATAATTGATTTTACGTTAAACGATTCAGATGCGAGATAGTTTCGAAAGCGTATTCCCCGAATGGACCTATTCCCAAAAAGGCTCTATTCCTCCAATTGCAAGTTTAAAATGGGGAAAAAAGGAATTGGTCTTATTTACGGAAATCAAATATTTTATAACGCCTGGCTAGGGGCCCCTCTCGAAACTTTCTGGGGGAATGGCCCCCCACTGGTCCTTACGTGCGCCTATGGCTGTCGCCCTCAACTCGTGGAGCATCGCAACTGCCGGGGCGAGGGACGGGGCGCCCTCGCCCGCGGCCCGACCTACCCGCGCTATCGGCCGCTTCTTCCCGATCAGTGCCTTCTGTGTTCAAACTTCCGTAACAGCGGAGTAATAAAATATCGGCAGCAGGGCAGGTTTTACGCTGCCGCGCCTCCCCCTCCGGCGTCCTCCCCTCCACACTCCCTCAGCGCCCCACCCCGGGCGGCTCCCTCGCGAGCATCTCGAGGCCGCAGCGGATTACCTCGGCCCCTCCCCCACGCCCCTCCGGCCTAAACTACACCAATGCCCTTCGCGGGCCCCGCCGCCGCCCACCGCCACCCGCGTCGCTCTCACTCCTCTCAAAGCGCAGCCCCGCCCCGCCCGCGCCCCGTTTCGCTGCCCCGCTCTTCTCCGCCCCGCCCGCCACCGCCCCCGCCCGTCGCCCCGCTCCCGTGCCACGCCGCCCACCTCGGTCCAGCTTGAACCGATCACCCGCGTGTGCCACCGCCGTCTGTGCGCGCCTCGCGTGCGCGGAGAGGCGCCTGCGCAAAGCGAAGAGGACCGGGCACCCGCTGAGGGTGGGGGCGAGGGGGAGGAGCGCCACGCAGGGGCGCCGCGTCGGACCCGCCCCTGCCCTCCGCGGCTCTCTCCCCTCCCTCTCTCTCTCTCTCTTCATCTCTCTCCTCCTTCCTCTTCTCTCTTCCTCCCTCTCCTCCCCTCCTCTCTCTCTCTCTCCTCTCTCTCTGACTCTCTCCGTCTCTTCCTTCCCGTTGTTCGCGACCCGCCTTTGCCGCCGCCGCCGCCTCTCCTGCCGCGCGCGCGGGGGGCTGTATGCGGGGTATCGATCGCGGGGCTATCACAAAACAGCTGTTAAACAACGGCATTGTTGTCGCGGGCGAGCGCCGCCCACGCCGCCGCTCTCTCGCGCGGAGGAAGCGGCCGGGCCGCGCGCAGGGTCCACGCCCGCGCCCGCGCCCGCGAAGACCCTGCGTCCCGCCCCCGCCGCCCACGGGAGCCCTTCCGGAAGCAGCCCCCCGAACGGCGCGCTTTTCGACCACACCTGCACGTAGCCCGCATCGTGGGGACAAGCACGTCAGCGTCCCATCGCGAGGGGTCGAGAATTAAACCTTAGTCATTCCACGTGGAATGTGCGGTGGACGAACATGGATTTGTGGCTGGTTGCCCCAGGGCTTTCCGTGACTCCCAGACCACCGTTTCGCCACCGCCATTGGCACCACCGTCATCACCTTCGAGCAACTTCATTACCACTTAGGTTCGGCCACACAATCGCAGGCAGGAATGAGCAGAAATTCGAGGTACATTGAGAGTTTCGATGTGCCTCGCAATTTCGAGAGTGTGGCCCGAAAATAATTTAATAATGAAAATATGAACATAATAAACTTTGAGATACTAACACCACACAAGACGATAATATGAAAATTTTCTCTTTAAAAGATGTATTCGTTACCAAGATACGTATTTTTATGTGAAATGTGACTTCATTTACTTTTGCGTAATAGTTCAATACGGGGAGAAATTACAAATGACTGTAATTATTCATCCTCTCGAGAAATAGTGTTGCCTATGCATTTGGCCGGTGATGTAGAAGATTTAATTTTATTTTGTTTATGTTGGTTTTGGTAATAAAACTGTAAGTTTACTACTAAAGGTTTCAATATCAAAAACTTTTTATATTTGCCGCTTTCTATTATTTCTATTATTGGCTTATTATTTCTTCTATTTTCTATTATTATCCAGATCTATTATTTTCCAGATAATTGGAACACCGTTCTTTACCCTTTTTGTCAATATCTTGCAACAAAAATACCTAGCTCTAGAAATAATACACACTTCTCATCACTAGCGTAACGAGTGTATCTTCCAAAATTGAGAGGTAAGCAACACAAATCAAGTACTGACACTAAAAACTGTGTGATAACAATGTGAGAAGTTTGAGAAAAGAAAAAAACTTCAGATACTGAGCTTAAAAATTAAAGAACTGTCCGGTAGCTCTCTCTATACAAAGTACAAATACTTTTTTGACTAATAAGGAAATATATACATATTTATGTGATCCTGATGTTCGAATAATCAGATGAAGATATGGGTGGGTATAATCACTTTTTCCATTTTAAAATACTGTTTTTATGACTTTCTAATGACTTACCGTTTTGTTTCCTCTTTCTTTACGATTTTCTCCACAACTTAATTTGACATTTCGTCATCAATTTAATGCCAAAAATGGAGTGTTTTGATGAGTACGACTAATGCGAGATTTTCACATGAAACAATTCTACTTATTACTAACCTAAATTTAAAGTAATCATAAATTATTTTTTGTAGTAAAACAATTAATATCTCACCGCTGTCCGCCTGCAGAGTAGACAGACCGTGGGGTGGCAGGCGACGTGGACCGCTGTCGCTCCCCTGTTACGTTCCATGAAAAACCTCCTTTATCGAGCGCGATCTTCTGAAAAAAGAACCTATATCAGCAGTCGTCAGACAGGATTTAGTCCCAGAAAGTATCTATTTAGGTTCCTGAACTTGCAAATTAACAGAAGAAACTTCTTTGTTTAAACGAGACAAATTGAATAAAATATTCGGGTGTGAAGACTTCAAAGCACCTTGGAATGTTAATGCAGTTAAAGTATCATTTTCGCATTATTTACTCTCACGAATTCACTGCATCGGTCATCGACGATCATTCTTAATTTTTTTTTAACCAAGAAATCACCGTATAGTTCGTGTGTGCAGAGTGTTAGTAGTATCTTCTGACAGGTAGCACTTAAAGCAAATTCAAAATGCTCGGCACGACTAACAATTTGCTGCAATATACTGCAGTAGCCCAAAAACGATTTTTTTTAAATTATTGTACCAAAATAACTTCAAATATTTTCATCATTAGTAGTAAAGAATGGTAAAAAAAATTGTCTCTTTGATGGTCCCATTTTCGCAACCGATACGCATGCAAGATCTAATTCTCTGGATTTTCAAATAATTAATACTGTAAAAGTAGAATATTGGTGATAGAGATTTTTGTCTTAAATTAAATCTGTTATAAAAACTAAATTAAATTAGAATTTTTTTCATTTCATTCATCATAATTTATTGAAAGGACAAGTAGTTTTTTAACAATTTCTGATCGAAGTTACCGAGATTTATAATTTTTTCTAAGAGAGCGCAAAGGATGCTTAAAAATGACGTAAAAGTCTTTTTCGATGAAATTTCTGAATTTTCGACAATTCCAAATAATTGGAACAATGCGAAAAACTATGTACTGTTGTTGTTCAACTTCTTTTATCAATGTTTCACTGTTTAGAGCATTGGCAGTCGTAGTAGCGCACGAGTAATCAAAACCTTTCGACAGCGGTTCTTCTTTTGATTCTTAATTCTGATAGCGTATTTATCTGTGCAGGATGCCACCATATCGAGGTCGGGCTTCACTTGAGATGCCAGAAAAGACAGTGGAAAATTAAGTAATTTTGAATCACAATTATCTCCTTAACCATACGTTCATTTTTTCTTTTTATTTTAAACAAAACATTGCATTGTGTTCTTTAAGAAATGTTCTTACACACATTTAGATATCTCGCCCCGTTGTGACTTAGAGTGCAACGTTTGAACATGTGAAGTAAAACGTCCTTGAGATATAAAATGGTCATGGAAATTTGGAAAACTGTCCCGCGAGATCATCTCAAATTTTGATACATTTTTATGCCGATTTAGGGGCTGAAAAGAACTTCTGTGTAGTTGTAGCTTTATAGATGAAATAGTTTTTTTAGATAGAGCGTTTTTTAACCAGTGCAACGTCCCCTACGACCATTAGATTTTCACTGGGAAAGAATATTTCCTTCGTTATTTCTAAATAAATGAAACTGAGACCACGCGTACAATTTTTTTTCGCTCTATTCAATGAAACTAGTACTATTTTTTCATTTATTAATTTACAATGTGTTAATTGCATCTATTTATCTTCACTTATCTTGGTTCAGCACGGAAATCCCTCATTTATTGGTAGTAAAGCAGACAAAGCTTATATATCTTTATTTATCAATGAATGAAAATATGTGTGAATATATGGGGATCCCATTTTTTTAATTTGTCAGGGACTTCAGAGGCTCTAAAAGTGGCCCTGTTGGTAAAAATGGCATAGGTCCAGTTAACATTCCTGAATTTTGGAAAATTATAAAAGCTAAAAAAAAGTATGTTGAATGCTCTCCTGAAATGGTGAAACCATAAAATTAGCTTCAAAGAGAACAGGAAATAAACATATACAAGGTGCGTGCCATTTGTATCACCAATAGTTTATAATTTCAATATTGAACATTAGTAGCTTGTGGCTTATGAATACCTTTTAAATTATTACGGCAGAATGATCATCTTGATTACCAACTACCTAGTACTCAAAATATTTTATGCGTATTCTTTTCTTGAACAGATTTGACAGTACCTGAAGATAATTTTTCATCTGTAGCTACCAGGTTTTTGTCGGTAATGAAGCCATAGACACTAAATCGGAGCATCAAAAAATTTATTTTTGTGTAAATCTTGTGAATCTTGTTCCCTAGGTAAACTTCGACGTTTTGCGAGAATATAACGAGGTATTTTGACTACAATGTGTTATGTATTAAAAATTTAGAGACAGTTAACATATACTTTTATTATGTTATGAAATAAATCTCAAAACCTTCTTTTTGTCATAGAACATGAAATCTTCGTTTCTTCCGGCAACTCTACACATACTCAAAAAAATCTTATATCCCATTGCAAAAACGTACCATATTTCCAAAATAATAATCTCTTTAGGCGTCGTTCTACAAGAAACACATACTAAACTATTTCTCAATTCCTTTAAAGGAACTTACAAATAAAAATACAGAGAACGTATTTGTAATACCTTACCAGATTAGTCACAATTACGCCTGCCATTATTCCGACCTGCTAAGCAAAATTTGCCGATGAGAGGGTAACGTCGTTACCTCTGTTTCTCATAAAAATAATCAGTATATGAAAACGATGTTATCTGCGCACGCCGATACAAATGCAATCAAATGTCACTGTCATGAAGGTGATTGGTATAGCTAAAGAGGTTTAAAAAGAATATAACCTGCGTGGGAGAGAGTATTTAGAGTTTTCGTACCGTTGGCAACTTTTCACCTAACACGCTCCAAAGGTTTCAAAATAAGGAAATTCCCAGCTTATTCGGTTACGAATGCTGAAATGATACGTAAGGGATGTGCAAGAGATACGTAAGGGATGGCGTGAGATGCTCTCCACCGCTGGGGTGACCTTATGTAGGGCCCCGGCTCGCGGATTTTACACGCTGTTGTGACGTAATTAAATTACTATTTTGCGTCTATTATTTAAAATATACCTTATCTTCAAATTTTATTATTTCTTTTCTTGCCAATTTAATTCTCATGTTTTTATTGAAGTATTTGAGAACTTGTAATTAGAGATTTTCTTTAATTTTCATTTCCTACTATACGACACGACACTCAAATATATTTCTTTGTGACATCTTAACGTTAATTTCTAACATATATAATGAATATTGTCATTTGATTAATTTGTATATTTTATGATAGACTTTTGTTAAAAGATCTTTTGATATTTTCATTTATTAGAAGAAATAATATTTATTTTGTAACTCGAATCAAGTTGTTGACAATTTCAGAAAGATTTACAAAGATAAATTCACTGTTCCTTCCTGGTTGGTGGGAGGCTTCTGAAATGGCACATGAATTTTCCAAAATGCTTTGGACAAATGCTCAAATTGTATTGATTTATTGGATACCCGAATTCGGTTTTAAATTGTTCCCTTAGCGAGCTGACGTCAGGAGCGCGTTGAACAATACTTTGCAGAGGCTTCGCGTTCATAGAATACTACAATGGATTACCTTTTTATTAATAAATTCGATTATTTAAAATTTGATTTAATTTTTGATCGAAAGCATGTATAACGGCAATAGCTTTTCTTCATTTTGCATAGTTAATGCAAAATTAAGCAGACCAATCCATGGGGTTTGTAGTTTCGCAGTGCCTATTAACACTAAACAATGTAGACAACATCATTTGTTTCTCCAGCAGTGCAGTGCATCAAGTTCAACAAGAATTAATAACCAGTGTACCGATGAATGCAAGTGGTCAAAGGTATCTCAAAGGTCAGACAGTGTTTTTATTGATCCTCACGAACATAAAAAAGAAAATTCATGAAAAAGCTGTTTCCGATAATCCGTTAGATCCGAGTTTATATAACTGTAACTGTGTATTGAGTGACGATATACCTCCATCAGAAATCAATTTTTTTCAATACGACACACATCAATTATTAAAATCACCAGATTGCATAAAGACAATATCCCAAAACCAGTAGTTGCAGCCGCGTTTCGTGGCAATTAACCCATAGACTTAGTTCTTACAATCACTCGAATTTGCAAGCATCGTGTGACTACTGAAAGACGTCGGAAACCAAAAGGTCCCATCCAATGCGAATGGTGCTTAGACTATGGACACACGAAAAACAACTGCAACCATGTTATTAATTGTGCATACTGTCCTGAAAAACATTATTTAGAGTTGTGTCCGCAAAGAAATGTAAATCCGGTTTGTATTAACTGCAATGGTAATCACAAGGGTGATACGAGAAAAATATCAAAAAATCACAGAGCAAAAACAAGTAATGTATCAAACTCCAAAAACAGTTCGCCTCCTCAAAATCAATCAAGAAATCCCTTTCCACAACTGCCTCTAACCCATCCCATTCAAAATTTTACCCATATCTCATCCTTGAACAATCCATCTCCTCGCAATTCGCAAAATGTCCATCATTCTAATCAAACGCCCCACTCTAATGAAACTCACTCTAACAACCCAATAATCACCACAATAATCAACTCCCTCACCTCCAGCATCATTAACCTCATCAAGTCGCATATAATTAATACTATTAAAAATTCCGAAACCGAATACTTAAGCAGAAATAATGGCAGAAAAAATTCAAAGCAATATTATCATGCTAAGCTGGAACGAAAACTCAATCACGAACAAAAAACTGAACACACACATTTCCTCCATCACTATGCACACATAGCTTGTATTACTGAAAAGCACATAAGCAATAACAACAAAAGTGTTTTTCCCAACTTTAAAATATATAGGTCGGATAGAACTGATTCGAAAGGAGGGGACGTACTCATCGCTATAAAATCTACACACACACACACACACACACACACATACACACACGTACACACACACACAACCAGCAAACCCTCCCGAAAACACCAGGGTTAGAAAGAATAGCAGTATCATTAACTAGTAACAACCACCCTTTGAAGGTTATAGCTGCATACAACCCCCCCCCACAGTAAAATTAACAAATGCAAACCTTCAAAACTTATTTAATCCCAATGGCAGTCTCGCTAATAGAAGATCTCAATGCCAAACATGTCAACTCGGGTTGCCAATGAAACAATCAAGACGGTAAAAAAAACTTGCTGAACTAGCAAATAATACTAGTATTATAATTCTCCCTCAGTGAGCCCACTTATTACCCGCATGAACGCTTACGTAAGCCTGACATCATCGACATTGGCTTAACCAACGCTAACATTGACCTCCATATGTCGCTAATATTTGAACTTGATTCTGGTCATATCCCTGTATTACTTACATCACAGCAAATGTCGCCTCAACATGCTCCATTGCCTAAAGCTAACTCTTTAATAATTAACTGGAAAAAGTTCTCCGAAACATTAAATAATTCAATACCCAAAATTAAAATACTAAATACCCCCCTCGAAATGTATCAATCTGTTAACCTTCTAACTGACCTCATTAGTGCAACCATTAAAAATTCTCAATATACCACCACTACAAACACAGAACACAAACCTGTAAACAAACTACCCCCCTACAAACGCAATATCCATAAAAAACAGAACCAAAAGACTCTGGGCGCGCCTAAGAACACGAGAGCTAAAGAAAGAACTCAAGCTAATCACAAAAGTGGTAAAACGTCTTATCAAATACCCCAATAATGAGCAGTATATTAATTTAATCCAATCACTTAACGCCTGCAACAATACGTTATGGCAATTCACTAGAAAATCCTAAAGAAAAAGCTTTTTCCCTCCTTTAAACACAACCTTAGGTAAAGTCTTATCACCGATACAGAAGGCAGAGGCCCTCGCAACGCATTTCGAGAGCACTTTCTGTTAGAACATGAGTACCCATCTCTTATATAATATAATGCTTCATACCACGAAATTAAACTTCTTCGGTCCAGATCAAAAAAATATTTATTCGTCTCCCATTGAAATTTCAAAAATTATTAAGAAACTTCCCAATAAGAAAACTCCAGGGTACGACAATATTAATAACGTGACTTGAAAAAATCTTCCATCTTCAACCAGAGCGTATTCAAACAACATATTCAATTCATGTTTCAAAATAGAATATTTCCCTCATAATTGGAAACATGCAACCATCATTCTCATAGCAAAGCCAAACAAAACCATAACAATCCCTGAGAGTTACCGCCCAATCAGTTTATTATCCACTTTTTTCAAAATGTTTGAAAAATCATATTAAAAAGACTGAAAAATCTCCTACAAGCAACCAACGCCATTCCCAGGGTACAGTTCGGTTTTATGAAAGAAATTCTACACATCAATTACTAAGAAACTCAAGAGTTCATTTATTCTGCTTTTCAAAAAAACATCACACCATAGCTATATTTCTTTATATCACATGAGCATTTGACCGAACTTGGCACCAAGCTTTCGTATATATACTCACTCAAATAGGCACTCCACAGTATTTAAGGTCAATATTAATAAATTTATTGAACAATAGATCCTTCTCATAGTCAACAACCATTTATCTAGCCCTAGAATCATAAACGCAGGACTTCCAGAAGACTGACATACCCACACTAAATAAAATTTCGATTGCACAATTTGCCGACGACATGTCCTTTTTTACCTCCGGTACAGACCTCTGCAAGTTGAAAACTCATATCCAATTTTATTTAAATGTGATTGACAGTTGGGCCGCCAAACTTAAAATTCAATTAAACCCTATCAAATCGACTGCAAAAATATTTACATTAAAACCTTACTCTCCCCCTCACGCTAAATAACGATAATAATAACAAATAATAAACAACAATACACGCATAATAAACCCATTAAATACTTAGATTTATACCTAGATATCAAGTTAAATTGAGGAAAACATATAAATGCAAAGGCGACCCAAGCGAAAATAAAACTATTACATCTATGACCTTTAATCTATAGAAACAGTCCAATATACTACAAATCAGCCATCGCAATTTACAAAACCATCTTATTACAGCTAATGCTATATGCGACCCAATTTGGATCAACTCTGCCAAAACTAATATTCACGAACTACAAGTCTTGCAAACTAAATTCTTAAGAATAGTTGCTCACGCCTCATGGAATATACCCAACAACCAACTCTATACTAAATTTAACCTGGAACCTATAAAACAACACGTCATATATCTGGCCTCCAATTTTTATTTTAACCTACCTCAAAACCAAGCACTTTCACTCTTTAAACTGGCCAAAAACTCCAAGTTCGAAACAAGAAAAAAAACATATCAATATCACATATTCCTAAAAAAAATCGCAGATTTAGATCTCAGTCGGGATATCAAGTAAGTATTTCAAGTAAGTGCTTTAACATATATGTATGGTTATATTTATTGAGATATGTAATTCTGCAAATATAAACAATAAATAAAAAAACCCTCTTTATATAGCTTCTCAGTCCCGTTATTCAAGTGCTAGTATCGAAGTAGCAGTTGGCACAAAATGTGATAAAATACGAGAACTGATTGGACGGTATGAGGGGGCAGATTTTGGTGACCTAAAACATTGCTAAAACTGATCAATAAAATGCTTTTAAAAATGTTTTAAGATGCCCTGAAAACAAATAAAAATTAATTACAAAATTGATCCAAACCACTTCTGAAGAATAACGTAAGCTGTCGAGTATATAGCTAGGAGTAATACTCGTAGAAGATTCTTTCTTTTGTTCAAGTGAACTCAGCTTGCAAACTTTTGGTTTGGACTGATCTTTTAAAAAAAATATCCGCCTTTATTTATCGAGAAATCAGCCGAAATGACAATGGTGCCGATAGGCGTCACAAGAAACTGAGAATACTCACAACAGCTGACATTACAATTTATAAGAGCGAAGAAATTGAATAGCCTAGTCAGGAATTCTGGGGTGAACATTTGTTCCGCCTTGTAAATATTTTTTGAAGCAAGTATCAGTCAAATTATCTTAAAATCAATTAAATTAGTTAAAAAATCATTAAAAGTGACGTACAAAGGTAAGAAAATGACTTAGCCTCAATCAATGGAAAATGCAACAAAATGACATACAAAATGGGTTATTTTGTTTTCACATATCATAAAATAAATTTCTATACTAAACAAAATTGTTTTAAAGTGAACAAATCATTGAAATCCGCCTTACAGACATTGTACTTGTATGACTGATAAAATCTAGAATATTCATTCAAAAGGAATATATGTTCGACATATCTACACCGATACGTTTAGCTTTCACTTTGGTATAATAATAGGTATATTAGTTTATATTTACATTCTTTATCTTCTGCTCATAATGCTGTCTTTTGCTTCTTCATATGTAATGTGGTACCGCAACGATGCTAGAATATTGTTAATTCTCTTTACGAACAACATTTTCAAAATGTGTGGACATGCATGTATGTGTATGTCTACGAATGAATTTGTACGTGCATGTATTTGTAGAGTAACCGAAAAGACGTTCAGGCTATTCAACGTAATTCGAATATTCTTTAGATGCCAATTTAATATCTGATAATCTATTGTTTATGCACCATAATACGTAATGGGAATACATGGGCTCCACGATGTCAATTTTTATATTGTTATCGTTAACCGACAAAAATTCTTGCGTGCATTCAAGTTCCTTTCGGAATACTGGCCGTAGTGACGGTTCACAAATTATATAATGCTGAAAAGGAGGTGTAGATTTAAGTGAACATTATGCATAGAGGTCGAGGAGGTTGGTTTGGTGTATATTTCTTTAAATATTTAAACATTTTCTTAAATAAATCTCTTATTCAGTCTTATACTACAATATGTGAATTATTAACACATTGTTTATTTTAATTAAAAAACTATAATCTACGAATTGTAGCAATTTTCATCAAAGATTTAATGACTGACTGTGCCAAAAAACGAATAAAATATCCAAAACTGATCTGTATTCTAGAATGCAATTCAATTAGTGCAGTAGCCTCGCGCCCATGTATCCACGACGGCATGTGCATTGCTGGTGAAACATTGTCTCCCTATGCTCCACTCCTATCCCACTCCCACTATTCCATCACTCAAAAAACTGTCCCATCTTATTGTCAGGTGAATTCCGCATCGCAAACTTATTCTAGATGTTAATATCCGGCACAAATACAATTAATACAAATTACTTTACTGATATATAATTTATTTTACGTACTGTTAATAGGGATGATGTAGCAAGAATTACGTAATTATTGAGGACTTTACAGGTGCATTACAGGGGGGGAGAAGATTACTCAAAATACTTCAAATGTGCGTCCGTAATCAATGGGCAATCCCGGAAGCAAAGCTCGTGAAGGGAATGCAGGCAACCCGCATTGCGGATGTGTATTACGGCACAAAACAAGGAGACATGCACAGCCCCTAAATTCCTATTCTATATATATTGAAACGAAGAACGTTTCTGTAATTAGAACAATTACAATGATCACCAACTATAAATTAAAATAAAGTACTGGAGTTGATCAGCGCAGTAACGCCGTCGCCGCCGCTGCCACCAACGGTCAAGTCGGGGGAGAAACAGCGAGGCGAGCGACGGTTAGTAGTGCGCGGAGAGGCCTCGAGTGAAGCACGGACGGGGCAATGCTGCGTCCAAGAGATTAATTGTCTTTCACGTTCACTGTCTTATTGGTATTTTATCAAGTTCTGGGTGCGAATGTCCCTGGTTTGGGCCGGGCGCTCCAAACTCATCAATTCACTTTCACAATTCATCTAGATTGTTAATCTTATCAACCTGGTTCCACACTCGCGGCACATCAGTCGAACTGCATTAACAAAC
>BOPP01000122.1:1574364-1632285 GCA_017312745.1 Gryllus bimaculatus | reverse complement strand
CTTATATATATATATATACTAAGATAAACATATATATATATATATATATAATATTATATATATATATATTGTGCACGTACCTGGGAAGCCCCGGTTACTTTCACGACATAAATTATGCAAGGGACCAGGTACATTTTCGGGAATCACTCCAAGGTTCTTCCAGGTTTCAATTTGGCGCCAAGCCTATTAGGAAGATAATTCTTATAAATTCTTTTGCACTTTTAATATTTTAATGATAGAAAACACACTTTAATATAGTATTTACAATCGCAATCGCAGCCTTTGGAACCAAGCGCACGTCAACGCCTACCTTGATGTTTTTAAAAACCACCTGCTTCCTCTAAGAGGCGACGGGCCGTCGTAGCCGGCCAACGGCCTGCTGCAGTTTGTATATCTCTCTCTTGTTATATATATTCTTTAGGCAGGCCTTGAATGTCGATGTTTCTTTCTTTCCTTTCTTGCGCCTCCTTTTGACTGTTAAAGTACAAATTTTCTGTATCGCATTTGGTACATCAGGCCAACAATCTATCTAAAAATATACGTGTCAACGGTCTGAGCCGACTGAGACGGTTGGTTTTCTTACAACCTAAACCACTTTTAGAAACTGCCAAGGTTTTTTTAATTTCATTTTTATTCATATTTAAATTTAGTATAATTTATAACATAATTTTTAGAGTAATTTATTATATAAATTTAATATAATTTGTAATATAGTTTCGGTATTTTCTTGTATTGAATTCCGCCTTATGAATGATTTTTGTTGTTGTTATTATACAGAAAGAACAGTATTAGCGAAAAGTGTGTTTCTTGACTGATAATGGGAACAAATTTGTTCTCGAAACGTCGCATTTTTAAAATGATATGTTTGTTAACTGAAATATTTTATTCATGAATTATTTCGCCAGATAAACGGAAAAAGAATTTTTATTTAACTGGGAGTGAGGAAAAATAAAGTTTAATAAATTTACTATTAATTTCATGCTATCTTTAATTTGCTTTTATCTTATCCATTGCAACCTAAAACTGGTCTCATTGTCTATAATGTATTTAATGTTGATATACCACGACGTTTTTGAGTTAAATCAGTTCGTAAAGACGGACAGACAGCCTTGACAGGGCTTGACGGACAGACTTGGGTGAGATTTCTTTTCGTAATGAAATGAACAAGTTGAAAGAGTTTTTAGACCTGAAAATTCCAAAATCACAGACAGACACAACAAATTTATTTGTGTGTATTGATAAACCGATTTTAATATCAACTTTTGTTCAAGCAGAAAACTTACCTATTTCGATAGCTATACGAGTATTTGCCATCGCCCATTTCCTCAGTGTGCCATCGGTCCCATTTAATCGTAGGGTAGCTCCTGGCTGATCCCAAAGACCCGCAGAGCATCGCGCGCTGGCTGACGGAGTTTAATCCGCTACGGCACATTTCTTTTTATCATTCCCACTTAATTTTGTGAACCATTGATTTTGAAATCAGAAGTATGGACCATTAAACTGTTTATCGGTATGAGTGTTTCAGAACCGTGTTATAACAAGGTTATTTAAGGAAATAATAATAATAATAATAATTATTATTATTATTACTATTATTATTATTATTATTATTATTACTGAATACTCTACATAATTTTTTGTCGTAAAATATCAACAGAGAAAACTCTCTCTTAACTGGGATGTACAAATTGAAGTTATTTTGCGTTTTTTATGAGCATTTTACTGAAACACGACTTCAAATTATTTTCTAATAGCCCCGACCCTCCAAAACATTGTGACTCTTCTAATTTTCATGCCTCTGTTCATTCGTTGAATTTATTTCTCCATTTTTCCCAAAAGGTTTGTGAAGCGCACCCCCTCCAAAAAACGGAAAGTAAAGCGGCGTAATTTTTGCTGTTCAGCTGGTGAAGTATCTCCCGAGCGATCAGCAGCTAACAGTCGTTTGATACGACCATTAAACTGCTTATGTCGGCTGCTAACGAGTTGTGGTATCGAAACTCCATTATCGAGCCTGTGCTCCCCGAAGTCGAAGCGCCGTATCGGCCCGGAAGGCAACAGGAAAGAGATGCTCGAAATATTGAAGGGATAAATTGGCTTGCTTCCGCCATATTTCCTAGGGTTTGTTTGGATTTTGCTTCTCAGGAATCCTTACTTATGAATGCTTGCGATAAAATAATTTGTTTGTTTATATGTCTATTTATTTCAATTAGACGTGGTTGTTAGCGTTTTTTAAGGAAATCGAAGCTAAAGTTTGCGTAAAATAAATAAATATTCATTAATAAAAAAACAAGGTCGTAATAACAAACATAACGCACGAATAGCATTTCTAAATATATTTTCGGGTTTAGCAAAGCTACGAGCTTGTCTCACCAGACATCTCTGGCCATATAACAACCGTCCTGAAGCATTAAAAATTTGCAATGTGATCGCGATTCAAAAATGGTATCGCAGAACGTTTCTTTTTTATTTAGTTAAGTGTAATCCCCAATCTATGTGTATTTCATTGTTTTTGGGAGCGTGACCGATCAGAAATGAACGAAGAGGGTAGAGCTGGCCGTACGGGACGGGCGAAAGGAGCAGATACGAGTGGGACAGTAAAGAATGGGCAAATCAGAATAAGCCAACAAAAGGATAAGTTACGAACGAAGGAGGAGTGGCGTGGAGGACGAAGGTGGAGCGAAAGAGGGGACCGAGGGAAAAGAGTGGGCGTACGGAAACGCGGAAGAAGCGGGAGATGCGTAAAGAGCGGGAGGGACAGATAGACCGGAAGGCGCTGGATGGACGGGGCGGAAGGTGTTAGCAGGTCAGCTGATGGTAGCTCGATAGGGTGAGGGGGGAAACGACGTAGCTGATTGATCGATTCTTAGTAACTCCGGGCGCGTCAACTACCATGTTCCCGTAAGTGTGGGGAATGTTTTTCCATAGGTAGGAGGTGGTGGTCTCCCCCTGCTGTGTGGCGAGATCCGGCGCCGACCTACCGTCGGCTAGCGGGATTTTCAACCACCGGGAATCTCCCGCCAGCAGGGCATCGCCCTAGCCGGGACAACCTCTAATCCCCTGACCGCTCTCCCGGCATGAGGGGTAGTGTAATGCGTGTGCGTACTAGTAAGGTATGAGGATAGAGCAAGGTTGAGGAGGGAAAGATTGCGCGAGGTCTGTGGACCGTTTGTTAGGGTACTGCTCCGGCATTCGCCTGGTATTGATCGGAGAACGGTAGCTCGATAATCGTGCGGGGGCGACGTCGATGCATTTTGACCAAGTGGAACATACAGAGCGGAATGTGCTGGTTGGGAGGGTCAGGAGGTGTTTGCAGCAAGGTTATTGAATGCCAGATAGGGCGTGCCAGGGAGACGATGCGTTACGAGCGAGAGGAACATACAGAGCGGAATAAGAGGGAAGGGATGGGCGGGAGTTGTACGCGGGTCGGCCATGACAGGCCGAATAGGGAGAGCGGAGGATATGGACGACGAGTGACGAGAGGAGGAACAGATAAACGAAATGGGATTGATGTGAGGCGTGGGAGTTGTTTGAGGACTATCAAGGCAGGCCGGACTGGTTGAGTGAAAGGCTGGCAAGACTGTTTAATAGACCGAGATATAAATATCCGGGGAATGCCTGGTAATTAGTAATTTAATAAACATTTCTTTCATAATACTCATACCAAAACGTCTGAAAGCAGAATGTAGTTAGGTCTCCTACTTTTACTTTAGTGTTGACGTCTGTATATATAGCTTCAGTGAATTCGTACCATTTTTTAGGCACTAGTTTGTTTCTCAAATAGTGATCACATCTCGTAGTCTTATTCGATCAATTGCCTTATTGAGGTCTACAAAACACTAGTAGGCGGGATTGTTGTATTCGGTCGCTTTCTCGATTATTTGGCGGACTATAAATATAATGTATTGTTGATTAGTTTCTGTGGAATCCTTTGCTGTTCTTCATTGATTTCGAAGTATAGTAGCCATTTTGTCAGTATTATTTTCGTTAGTAATTTTAATATCGTACTCAACAGGGTTATACCTCTGCAGTTGGTTAAGTCATTCTCAGTCATTTCAACTACGTCATCCCAGTTGTCATCTATATTTAGATTTCCGTTTTCTTGGATTTCTTTCTTAGTCTCTTAATATAACTGTTGAAAATAGTTTTCCCTTGAGGACAATTCAATCGTATTTATTTTTACTACTTCGTTTATTTCAGCTATTCCTTAACATCTTCCGTACTTTCTTTTGGGCATCATACATTCCTTTCTGCTTATTCTTTGTGAAATTTTCCCAGTATGCAACCTTCGGGTCTCTTTTTCTTATTTGCTTTGTTCGTTGCAGTAACATACAGCTGGCAATTTTATGATAGTTTTGTTGTTTTATAGCGTAGAAATGGTCTTTTCTTTTCCTCAGTAACATCGTTAACTTCATTAGTAAACAAGTGTCTTGTGTTTATTTTTAGTCCACATAGCCTTTTACCGCTGCTTGAAGTACATTTGTCTTTAATTTGATCCATCCTGCTTCTATGCGCTCTTCTCTTTCGATAGAGTTAACGTTTATCTTATCGTTCTCTAGTCTAGTCTTCTCTAATATAGATATCTGGTGCTTTCATTTTCTAATGATTCTATATTATATTTTTAAGTGTGTTTTGTGCTGGTTCTTCGTGTTAGTCGATCTTATTTTACTCAAAAGAAGTGCACTATGCACTCTATAATACACGGCCACTGTCTGTGTTTACTGTGTTAAATGCCCACACGTTAAGTATTTTCATTAGTATAAAATGTCTATTAATATATAATTATTCTTTGTATCACTTGGAAATAAAAAAAGTCTACTTATACTCGAAGTCATGATCAAAGAAGTTATTATTGATAGGCCATTACATAGTTCAATGCCAAATAAAAATACCCTGAAAGCGAGGTTAGCAACTTTTGAAACCGCTCCCAGGTATTAGATTTGCATCGGTAAACTACAGATTTTATTTTCTATTGTTCCTAACAAAATTGATTATTCTCCTACACAATTACGGACAGCTCAAGTAAACGTGTGCATTGTGACGCTTCGTGTACGCGCAGAAGCAAAACAAGGAGACATCTAGGTATTTGTTCAATGGATCAAGAGAAATTGGACAAAAAACTGATCGAGACGGGAAATTTATTGCCGTAGGAAAATGTGTGTGAGAAAACGTATTCTTAAATAATGAACACGTGTTTAATTAACGAAAACGATTCAAGCAGAAATTGAAAAAAAGAGAAACGGGCACATACTGATCATCTTAAACTTAAATCTGTCATGAAGAGTAAGCGACCTCCCATGTTGTGAAACACTACAGACCACGACATAGTGTTGCACCCGTGTGCCGTGATCTGGGTAGGGCCTCCATTTATTTATGTAATATTATGGCGGAATCTATAATCCAGTGACACTTGCAAGCCCTGCATCATTTGCTTGAACACACAAAGTGACTGTGTAGAGGTTATGTCACATATGTACTACTGGTGTTCATGTAACTACCTGTAAGTTCATTTTTGAAATATTCTTTAAAATCTGCACATTTACAAAAAAACATGACCACTCTTGTCGTTCTTGTGCCTGCTTATGTGCAGCGCTGCAGCGAACGGTTTCTAGTACTCGATATTCTCAGAGTTGTCGTGCCGTGTCAGGTACAGCATGAGCCCCCCCTCCCTTTGCCCCTCTCTTCGAATGAGGAGCGGGAGCGACGCGAGCGGCGAAAGTGAGCATTAAGGCAGAAGAGAAGCTGCCCCAGGGAAAGGAATATAAAATAGCATTAGCACAGCCGTCTGCAGAGGGGAATTCTGAATCCTCTTGGCTGGCCCTGCTATGCAACAGTCGCAATTTCTATCGAAACGAGCGGTGAAATGATAATAAATGTACAATATTAATCACCATCCTCATGGAAACGGAATCCTAGATCAACTGGATGCACCGGTACATTCGATATTGGTGTCGATAGGCATTTAAAAATGATCATTGAACTTATTCCTTTACACAGTTTACGCTGTTCCATTTAAGAAGCTACATTCATCATAAAGAGTGGACTCTTAGGAGCCTACAGTAAAAATGATGTTCATTGATTTGTGGAGAGATGGTGAGTGATGTACTTTCCAAGCACACCCACGACCAAGCTTCACTGCTGGGAGCCTATAGTGAAACAGATTTTAATGTATTTGTGAAAGAATATTAATTTACTTCCAATTCTGAAAAAAATCCAAATTCATACTGGCTTTCAGACTCTTGCAAACCGGTATTTCTTTCTACACTAGCTTAGCGACGTCTCAGATACTTTTCTGCTGAAAGGTTTTACTTGCGTTGTGTAAATTCATAATAAAAATAAATGCTAAACACAATGCAGTTCCCCGGCTTGTCCATTCTAAGAAATATAAAGTGAAAGGAGAAGTTTTGTAAATGTGTGTTTTTTTCAATTTGTCAATCTGTAGAATCAAGTCGTAACGAATTAGTAGTCGTATGAAACTTAGTACTTACAGTAATGTATAGTGTTTCACCAATTAGGTGTACTGAGACCAAAACTACGGTTTCTTTCAGAATATTATTTTAGTTTATTCTAAAGGGACCCAGGAAAGAATAGTGCCAATCGATTTCTCATGTCAAGGGGAATCGAATGAACTATTAATCACCTCTGAAGGAACTAAACTCCCTCAAAACGCAATTTAGCGGCTTAAAATTGCCCCCCAAAAGCCCACTTTTTAAAAAAGTGTTTGGGATTTATTCGGATATATAGCCTTGTCCCCACCAAGAGACCGAAACGAGTCTAGTGGTTCCTGATATGCCCGTCATCCGTCCGTCATGCTGAGTGTCCGTCGGTTGCCGTCCGTCCATCCGCCTATCCAGCTGCCGTGTGGCCGGCCGGCCTCCCACCTATCCGATTTGTCTAGCCAGCCAGCTTGCTGCCTGGTTGTACGTCCGTCCGTCTTCCTGTCTTACTGCCTGGCCGTCCATCCGCCGTCTGGCCGCCTGTCTGGCCGTCTTCCCTAACTGACAGTCTGTCCGTGTAGCTGCCAGTCTGTCCCTATAACGGTCTGCCAGTCCGTCTTGCTGTCTGTCTGAATGTGTTTCGCGCCCCCTCAGAAGGTGCGGCCGTCTGAAAACCGGAATTGCGACAATTATTCATAGAAATTAGGCCAAAATGAATATTTCCTGTGCACTCTGAACGTACTTACAGTCCTGCGATTTAAAAAAAAATATTTTAATTTTGGGTTTACTTTGCAGGAAACCCCTGGAACATTTTCATTTTTTTTCAAAAATTACTCAAATTTTTTCTTTAAATTTCTTGTAAGAATAAAGTAAAATACACATATATAGATGGCACAGGTCAAAATTTCACCGTTGACTCTGAATTTTAGAAAATTACAAAAGTTTTAATTTTATTCGCGCTATCTCCAAACAACAATATTGAAATACGAGAAAGTCTGTATCATTCGGCAGCAACACTAGTGCCATTAGCTTCTAGCTTCGAGCAAGTTGTAATTGATCTGTTGAAAGCAATCGATATTTCGTCTTCTTGTGTGAGCAAAACATGTAAATGCGACGTGAAAATAGCGAGATTTTTAGCTCTCCTTTTGCTACTTGAGGTAGGAGTAGAACCAGTGGTGTAAGTTGCTATTTTGTTAGCTACACTATAAAATCAAATGTATAGTTCGGTTACCGATGGACGTAAGTTTTCTTTTAATTGGGATGAAAATTTATATTTTTAAATGATGCTATTCTCACTTATATTGGTATTTTAATTCATTATTCAACAATGTACAGTAAAATAGTAGGATAGGTATTGTGAAGTGCAAGTAAAGTTGCGCAGATTATACTTCTCTTCCATGAAGTTCCAAGAAAAACCAGGAACAATGTCCATATGTAAATGTTGTTAGTAAATGTAAACAGAGAAAAAAATTACTAAAACTTCAAAATGATATTTTTAAAGAAAAATTCCATAAATCAAGGGCATTAACTCCCCAAAAATGATTATGATTATCTACAGTATGTCCCACTAACATTGCGTTGACAAAACATGAGAAAACGCATTAAAAATTTCGAAATTGAAATAAGAAAATGCTATTAAAGATTACAATTATATAACTTTCACTTGCTTTCCTGTTTAAGCTTTTGTGAAGTGGCTTAAATGATTGTTGTGCTCACACCTTCAATCGCACCCTGGGCACAATAAAAAGTTATTACTAATAGCATAATAATAATAATAATAATAATTATTATTATTATTATTATTTTTATTATTATTATTATTATTATAGGTGATGGTGTAGTGGTGATGATTTTAAAAGTGTTGTAGTTGCCAATGGTATTGGAGCTGAACGTGTTGTTAAAGTAGTAGCTGTAGATAGTGTTGGTGTTGATAGTGGTGATTTTTTGGGGATTGCAAGAGACGGTGTTGTTGGAGGCCTTGGTGTTATTGCAGTACGCATTCTTGTGGTACATGGTGGTGGCAGTGTCGGTGTCGTTGGTGGAGGTGTCGGTAGTGCCATGATGATGTCGTGATGTTGGCCGAAATGGTGAGAGATGATGGTGATTAGTGATTGAGATAGTAGTATCTACAAGTAGTAAGTATGCTGTCGTACGATACGATTAGGTCTCGTTCACAAGATTCGCACACAGTCATCAGGTGTCAAAAAGGTTGCTAATAATTCTGCAACTATTTTATCAAGAACTACTTTTGAAGTCGTACAATAGCTATTCACATTCATCTATTTGTGTCATGAATGTTTTCGTCATCACTCACTTCAAAAAACCGGTGACCCAGGATATCAGTTGATGACAGTGCCTCTGCCTCTGGCCGGAAAATTCTGGGGTTGAAGTCCCGACGGTGGTAAGATTTTCGACACTGACCAGATATCTAGGTCCAGTTCAGCCACTGTGTAGAGGATAATTCTAGCGGCCAGCTGCTCTGATGGTAGCTTTCCGTGATTTCTAAGATATACACCAGGCGAATGCTGGAGCAGAACCTTGATAAAGGGTCCATGGACCGCGCGCGATCTTCCTTTCCCATTTCTTGTCCTGTTTTCATCCCTTACTTACACACACTTACATAACCTACACTACCACACATGCCGAGAGACCAGGCGGAGCATCGTTTGTCCCTGCTGGGGCGGTGCCCCGCTGATGAGAGATCCCTGGGGAAACCCCGCTAGCCGATGTGTAGGTCGGCGCCCGACTTCATCATCCAGCAGGGGAGATCACCGGCACCTCCCGTGATAAAATGCGCCCTTTACTCACGGGACTACTGACTTGAGCAGTTGGCCCGTCGAGAAACAACCAAATCAACAACTTCGTCAAACTAGTAACACGTGCATGTGATATTATTTTACGGAGACATTCACATGGATAGGTTGACGAAATTTTTGTGTCAACTATTTCGTGCCTTTTTTTTGAACATTTCCTCCAACTTCACATGAACTCACCTTCTCAGGGTCTACAGAATTTTGGGGCACTGTTTCATTCATAAACCATTCTTCAGCAGATTCAAATATGAGAAAAAAGTTTAATATCGAATAATTCCATTTTCTAGCAAGTGGAATTTTAAGTTTCGGAAACGTATTCATAAAGTATTTTATGCAGTTCAAGGGAAACCACCCAGATAACGGTTGGTGGAAAATTATGAAATCACTTGCTATCAGGGATGAGGGAACTAGTTGATATTAAATAATTGACAACTGAAATTAAATAATTGACAACTGAAGGTTGACAATACCAGATCAAAGTACAGCCAGTAAATTACTTGGAATTCAATTTGCGTATAATATTACAATTGATTGGAATTATTAGACAACGGTACAGTGTTGGTATTTTCAATTATGTTACATTGATGCATTCATACTTTGCTCTAGGCGAACATTTCGCACTTTTCAAAAACTTGTTTTACAAATAAAAATAGTTTATTACTAGTAGTCTGCAGTGACAAAATTTCTGCTGAACAAAACCACTCAAAACGGTTGTCCAATTAGTAGTACATATACTGAAGTAAAACAAATACGATACTTTCATATAAAACTGCATCAAATTAAATATATTAACAAACTTTTTTCACCAATAGAATAATATACAATTACAGACTCAGTGCAACATTTCTTTGCATTCCATGAAAATCAAAAAAGTTGATATTGCTATCCAGTTGTTCCAAAACTCAACGCGTGAATAATAAATATTTAATAGCGGGTAGCAGTATTGCTGTTGGATCACGTCAGCTGTGTCACCAGTGACACACTGAGTGTCACAATTAGAGACACACATCTCACGTGGACAGAGGCTTCATAGTTTCCTTCCAATTTCTGCACGCGTCGTAAATTAATAAAATAGACTAGAGCTCTGCAGCAGCAAAAATGCTGCTGAACAAAAGCACACAAAATGGTTTCCCAAACAGGAGCACACACACTGCTCAAGAACAACTAATCACTCTCTCACAACATTGCAGTAAATTAAACATGTTAACAAAAACAGCCTTCACGAATACTGTTATAATGTAGTAGTATATATGTATACAATATAAGTGTTCTTTACATGCAAAAAGCATAATTAGTGGGGCTTAAACAGCACATACTTTCTCGCTTTATTATACGGTTAGATTATATTAAAATATTGCAATTCACTGCCCTAATAACACTTCGTCAATCTCTTGAAAAAGTTCAAACTAGTTCTAATGAAGCACCTACATACTTCTACAAAAGAATCGCATTACACATTGCAGAGACAAGCAAGAATAATTTCACACAATGATTGATTACGTCCAAGTGATCTTCCATGTTTTGATTGAGTGTGCCATACTCACGATCAAGCCTTTTTAAAGGACAAAAGAACTATACACTAAACATTCTGAGATGAAGGCCATCCTTCATCACTTCTCCCTGTTGCACGCCAGACGCAGTTTTTACCCATTTTTGGCGCAGATAAATAAATAAAATAATCTATTCACAGCTGAAGCCTACGTTATGAAGCATAAAAAAATGTTATAAATATATGCCTTTTATTATTTAAATATTATGTCAATAACACAATGTAAACGTTCATACACAATTAATTATTTTAAAACAAATACATTAACACAACTTCAAAACACAAAACATTATCGTTCCGTTATCGCCTAAATCGTATAAACCCTAGCGTTCCGTTATCGCCTAAATAATAAGAATTATCAGAACTTCAAGTTGCTCTGTATAGAGACGCGGCGTCGCCATTGTCGATAAATACTCCTAAAACTCACTTTGAGCAAATGAAGCGCGGGAAATTCGAATACGTAATTTTGAAAAATTAAATTACTCACATTCTCAAAAACTGTACAAGACCTTATTTAAAGATCTACTTTAAATAAGATAAAAGTACAGATTTAATTAAGCAAAAAATCTTTATCGTTAATAACACAGTTTTGTGATATTATTTTTTTGGAATTTTCAAAAACCCACTGTTCACCAAAATTGAGGCTTAAGCACTATTATAACCGTACTATGGTCTATTTAAGATTTTTTTAAATTGAAACTTTTGAGAAAATAATTTCTGAAAAATTGCAAATCATTTGGAAAATCGCGAAAAATCCTCACATATTTTCGAAAAAAAACTGCATGATCTTATTTAAAATGCTGTCTTCGAAAGAAGGATTTCGTGGAGAAAAAATATATATCTTTAATATTATAATTGTAGGAAGACGCTAAAAACAAATTAGAACTTATGCAATTTGCACAAAATTAAGAAAGTTCAAACAAAGAGAATACATGTGCCATTTTTTAAGCATTTGTTGCTCTATTTTAGAAAAAAGTAATAAGTAATTTTTATAACAAAATTTTGCGCTATTTTTGACAATATAATCAAAATTTAAAGGTTATGTAAAGAACCATCAAAATTAAAATATTCGTTCAAATTCGCAGAGCCTTGATTTCGATACCCATTCTTATCGTCGACACTATCGGGCCCTTCTATTACACATGAGTGGCATTCAGTACAATATTCTACAATTAGTACAATAAGCATTTTATAAGATGACCATTAACGTAAAATTCAAAAATCACCTCAAATTGAGATCTCTCC
This sequence comes from Gryllus bimaculatus, assembly GCA_017312745.1. Taxonomy (NCBI): domain Eukaryota; kingdom Metazoa; phylum Arthropoda; class Insecta; order Orthoptera; family Gryllidae; genus Gryllus; species Gryllus bimaculatus. Next base: position 1,620,244 of record BOPP01000122.1, on the reverse strand, counting down.
GCCAGTAACGTTGTAATACTTGCACAGTTTTCACATATACCACCCTCGAAGTTTGTGAAATATTTGATGATTCATTATTGTCATGCTAAAGAATACACAGCGAACGAAAATAATTTCTAAGTAGATCCACGCAGTGGCATTCTTTCTCTCCATTTTAAATGAATCAAAAACTTGTTTTAAAAATCTGCAACGATGTGTAAATACCCTAACATTACTACCCCACATGTTGTAAAGACAAGTTAATGAAAGCAAGGCACCCGACAGGAAGATCCTAGATAGCAATAAAAATCAATTTTTCAACGATAAAACCGGGCACACAACGTTAGGAAAGAGAAATGTTGATCTTGATTCAAAAATCTATGACGTATTAATCATTTGTCTGAAATAAAATATACTCCCGTTTTTAAGACGTGTATTCTCACTTTATAGATTGTATTGGTGAACGTAAGTCCACAATTAGGATTCTAGCGATAAATTAACGTTCTGAGGGCACTACCTCCCACTAAAATCCTCGCTGCCTTATCTTGCAAATGATAGCGAGGCAACAAAAAAGAAGCAACACATTTGTAAGGACACAGGAATTCGCCAATTGTCAGCGCTAGTAAAGCGACCATGTGCTAGGGAAATTTAGTGCTCGACCAAATAATGACACATCAAAATTCCGCATCATAGACAACAGATCACCCATCAATTAACAGCAGCCTGTCATTAATTCACTTACAAATACCCTACTTGACCTATTACATACAACAGATGGGAAAAACTTGTTAGATATTTATCTGGAACCAAATCAAATAGACCAAGGCACGTTATCTTGGCAACGTCATGAAGAATCGCTAAGTCCACAATTTTTTTAACATTAAAGGGAAATTGAACTATAGAAAATAGTTTGCAGGAAATTCGTCGATAATTGCCACAGGTAACTCACGGTACACATTTTCTGAAGAAGTTCTAAACAAACTCCCCATACGAAAGCACTTTTCAGAAGTGGTGAATATTGGGTATCGCTGTTAAGTTCTTCATACTATATCTACATAGCAATGATATAAACATGCAAGGGATTCATCCCATTTTATAGACATGTGACAATACTGTGTAGCAGTTGAATATTAATTAGTTCAACCATACTCTAAGACGTATCGATGTAGACAAAATAATGGAAATCATTTTGAAATCGTAATTAAAATGTAACTTTATTTCTCATGTTTTCGTAAGAGGCGTTTGATCGCTTCCAAACGGAAAAACTGAAAATCACATAAGGGTGGCGATTAAAATACCCACCAGCTGGATCTATAATTTCATAGATCAGTGGAATCGGCTACACAAGCAGATTTTATATCATTACATATCTTGAAGCATGAAAATATCTGTTAAACAAACACGTGTCTTGAACACAAATTAGTGTAAAAAGTTCGGTCGAGAATAATAAACAACGCTTCAGGAAACGTTCACACAGCGTCTTTTCAGGAGCCAATTGACACTATTTTCCGATATATCAAGGCGGGAAACGAAAAATTCCAAAGAACCCACTGAAATAATTACAATGTACTCTCAGTAATATAGCTCCAATATCATGGCCCACGTTCAAATAACCCAATTATTGGAAACAAAACAATTTGTTTCGTCCAATAATCCAATTCACTTTCGTGAAACAAAAATACTAATGTTTCAAGGCAATTAAAAATAATTTTAAAAATATCACGAAATATATGGTAAAATGATTTTAAATATTAAATAAAAATGTATTTCCACTACGTCATCACAAAGCTTTTTTTTTTGTGATATACTTCTGTTCAGTTTCGTAAAACAGAACATGCTTGGAACACAAAAAAGATAATCGAAGGTACTAACGACAAATGAATATTGTTTAGAAAGTAAAATTTTCAGTTATCAATGATCAAAGGAAAGCATTAAGAAGCTTTCAGTCTCTTCAGCAAAAATACAGAGTACTTTCCGCAGCGGTTAATTATGCACAGCAATCCACACTACAGTCAAGTAGGTAGGGCACTGTGTACAGTGTATTCTGTTACGCCCATATGGCCATTCCACACGTCAATAGTATCACCTACATTATGGCTATTTTCAATGAATAATACAACGCAGATCCTCATTGATACCTTCTTTCACTACGTATTACTTAGCACACTTCAAAATTATGAAAAACATTCGGATTTCTGTGAAAACAAACAGTAGTAGTTTTAAAAGCCACGCCCCTCGTATTAACTACAGTGGAAGCTAGTGCGGGTATTACAATGAATCAATATAAGTTCTTTTAAAACTGGGGATGTAATTCATTCTTCCGGCCTAAAACACCCTGGGCAGAGCCGCATTCGATCGTCAAAACAGGCAGAGTGCGGCAGTGCCATTCACTCCACTGAACACACCCTCTCCTTCAGGCCACAGCAAGTTATTAATAAAAAATACTAAGGATTTTTTCTTAAAAATCCGAATGTTTGTTTAAATAAAATAGAAATAAATGTTAAGCAACTCACCCTTGAGCGAACGATATCGTGATGGCAGCCATGTTTTCGTCTTCAGTTACAACTTCCTACCACACGTGAAAATAATTACCTACAAACCAACACACACGCACACCAAACAATTCCCACGCGTGTTGACACTAATTTGTCGTCAGGACACGCGACGGGTAAGCAACGCGTCCATCACGGCTCGTCGCCCCGCCCCGTCTTGGTTATTACCTGCCCGGCATCGCTAGATGGAGACACTGCACACACTCACGTCTGCCTGCCCCGACTCGTCTCACCGGAATGGGAGCGGCCGGGTCAAAGCAGCCCGAGGAGGGATGGGTCCATTATGGCCGTGGGTTTGAAGCTCGTATTTCGTTTACATTCACAACCCATTGGTAGAGAAATACATCCGAATTACAATCCGTCCGTGCCCGTACTCAATAAATTATGGGTTTATTTATAATCGAAACCAGTTTCACAGCGAATTTCAATGATAATGCGAGTTGTATGAAAGATGCGCCGAACGTGCCAAGAAATTGGATGGTATAAATTTGTATTGTGGTGCCTACAAAATTTTATTTTCAATTTTAACTAGTCAATACTCACCCTCGACTTAATTCCAATAATTCTGCACTGATCTTCTGCAGAACTGTCTTCAGCAGCAACAATATTCATACACCAAGGCACTTGTTTCTTAGAAGTGTAATTAAAAAACTAAATTCCAGACTTTACATGCATTAATACACAAGCCAGCGATGACAGGCGTAAGGAGCAGCATTGAAAACACAGAATTGTAAAAACACTCCAAATATACATTTATTATATAAAAATAAGCAGTTATGAACAGAACAAAGTATGCAGCATTCCTTAACTGATTATCTATCCATCTAATGAAAGCATTTATAAAAGTACAACTATGCTAAGAAAATAAGGCATAATTCTCAGAGTACTCCATACTACAGCTGAGAAGTGCTCAGACCCTTGAGAGGTGGGGGTAGACATCACATCCAAAATGTTCTGTCAGTGTATGATCCTCATAAATACAAGAGAGCAATGACCAAATATACCAGTCTAACTGAGAAAGCATAATCTATAGCTGCAGGCACAAGGTCTCATTTCATGTAATCAGACAGCACCTCAGTGCATACATACAATCTACTACAAAGATTCCCTATTACCAAGACAAAAACAAACCTAGTTGCTCAAAAGATCAGCCAAACACATAAATCTTATGGTCTGCAAGTCCACTCAGCTGAAATAAGAAGCTCCCTGAACATTGCTTATATGATCACACTCTTTCAAGCTGCAACTTTTCAAAACTGGAAAACGTAAGTTGTTTCAGTCAATGATTAACCGTTTCACTAGGAAACCCTGATCTCTTGGGTTTGTGTAAGGAACTACAACACTAAACCAAATTTCAAAGAAACCCTGTAAAACCATCTGGAATAAATGAATCAAACCCAGCTCAGAGACGACTTCACTTGGTTTCATACACCTATGTGAACATAAAAGTAAGCTGTGTCCAATGAGCAGTCACGTAAATCTTCACTCCAGTAGCATACCCAGTCCTTCTGCTGTTAAAAATGCTACAACTAATTATAGCCTACATTTAAACTTCAAATGCTGTAAAATTTTACACCTGTCAACTCTGACAACTTTTGATGTAAGGACAAAGGAGACTGGTAAAATTATTTAAAAAAACAATAAAAAATAAGCAGCTAATTATTTCTGTTATCTATGGAATTAAGAAATGTAATTCACAGACAACTGTTTATTGTGACATGTAAGAAGATCATTACATCGGGTGATTCACAGAAATCATATGACATTTGTGACCCGAAAAATCAACTGTCAACAGTACTTTTTAACTTGTTTGTATTCAATCTACAGCACACTAAATTTGCAGGCAATCAAAATTTGAAAATTATAATAAAAGATGCAGAAAATTGGAAACCAAGCAAAGCATATTATTTGGAATTAAAAAAAATAAACATTTTTCAAAACAGGTTTGTAAATCATTGTGGTGGGAGATCCAACGTCCACATAATAGAAAACGAAGGGACTATATTGGTCCTCCCCCAACAATTACCGCTAAAACAATCACATTATGTTCACATAGCAGTAGGAATACAATATATATTTATATATATATTAAAAAAAATCACCTGGACCAAGAGTAACATACCCTTGATTCAAGTGTTTTAAGACATGATCTCTTCGTTTGAACATGAACAAACTCTCAAACCCACGTTTTTAAGAAGTCAGTGTTGATGGATTTTCAAAATGGTATAGCAATATTTCACTCAGTTTGAGTGAAAGCTGCTTCTGTTTTCAGATAGTCATCTCAGATCACCAATTCCTTAATCCAATTATCGATCTTGCAGTAAAAGCTATACCTCTAAATTGGGCCGAATTTTGTTGTTACATGTACAAAGGCCAGAGATAACTTCAAATGCTCGCAAGCCAAAAAACCCACTCATCAGAACCCACAAATGTGTGGATATAAATATTTTACAATAAAACAGCTCATTAAATTTATTTCAACTTTCAAATGAAACTTTGCCCATCTTTGCTCACATTTTGACAAAGTGGTTCAATTTACTGCTGATCATGTTCTACATTACATAATTTGACATAAAAAGTAAAAACACAAACTTAATATTAAACAGGCTCATTTGCAGAAACCTAAGTCATGACCATTAACCAAAATTTCAATGCATATCCCAGAGTCCAGTAACCACGCCTTGCTTGTTTACTTGTTCTAGTCAAACATTGGGGTAAAATAAGACAAGGGGGCCACAGAATGTGGCGCATAACAGCTGGTGATTTAGAATTTCCCCCTTCAGATGTAATGTCTCCAGAACTAGGGGGTTGGGGCTTTGGCAGGGGAAATAATCAACATCTTAGAAAGTTATATTTCAACCAAACATTAAGATTGCTTCTGTACATCAAATTGCAAGGTGGGATTGGTTATGGAATTTGGAAGAAAGAAGTGTTTGTTATTAAGTCAACAATACGGACAACTATGCTCGTGCTAACACATTCAAAACATGTTAACCAAATAAAAATTTAAAAGAAAAATTAATAAAAATTAATTGTGGGAGACCATATTCTTGCAATGTTACAAGTGGGTTTTTGAATCATATATGAGCAACAATTAATTTCACTTCACCGTCTTCCTCTTCCCTTGCCACTGTTGAACAAGACAGAGCTCTCTCACATTGAGGGGCCCGTTTGAAAAATCCACTTTTAACCAAACATATTGTCTCTGTACAACATGACCAACATAAGTTAGCCTTAAGATGAGAGGACTCTCAGTTCTTCACATCCCTCCCTCACTCCTGACTTAGCTTTTGGGGTTATTTATTTAATGTTCACATGACCCCATCACAACTTATGGTCAATAGGGTCCTGGGCCCCACAAACTCATCCACTCATAGGAAGCTACCCACTGGTATTTAGCTCCAGGACTGATACGTGTCCTGGTACCACTGCTGGTCCCCGCCCGAGCTGTAGCCGCCACCGTTGACGCCCGCAAGCCCATATGCATTGCTCAGTGGCTGTTGGGCAAGGGGCTGATTTCCCCAGGTGCTCTGGTAGCGACGTTTAGTTTCCCCCTGGTTCTGGTGACCCCCATCAAACTTGCGCTTACCTGCTGCAAAAACACACACAACATATGTGAACCATTAGTCAAACTATTTACCATCACCTTCCTGGATCTTTTCAGTACAAATTCACATGCACATATCATTAGAAGGTGATTAACACATCTTCAGTGGTATAATTATTTAGCATGTGCTTCGCATCTTTAATGGAACAAAGAAACATGCAATTCAACTGAACTTTGGTAAACATGTGAATTGAAGTAGAGCACCAATTTAGGCAAGGGTGATTGTCTTGAAATATGTGGATGTAACCTCAGGACACTTAAATTAATTGAGCTTTCCTCACTCACATATTTCAAGTCAAATAGGACGATTATAGTATTTGAGGTAACTTAGCAGAGGAACAATGCAAAACAAAAACCAATCAGCCAAGCCAGTAATTCAGCATAACAGAATATTCCTTCCTAATAATTATAAATAGCAATAGAAGTGAGGGTTTGCTAGCAATTCACATGCTACAATGTCAATGTCAAATTCTTTATCTCTAATACAACAGCCTGCATCTAATACAACCAGCAATTATGTGAAATATCTCCCCACATTAAAACCAAGATGGAAACTGAGCTGATGCCAAAGATACAATATGTTGAAACACAAAGGAATCAGCATGTACCTTGATATTGCAATCACAAGTTTGTTTTGTTTTCTACTGTTTTGTCACGCTGGCAAAATTTAATAAGTAAAAATACTTTCGAAGAAATGCAGGAATTATCTTTTGCACCTTGGTACAATGTGGCACTATCACCAAATAGAATTCACAAAACAAGGAGTATATCCTGAAGGCAAAAATAACCTTTGCCTAAACTTCTGAAAGTGAAATATCCCTTGTCCAGAATTCTTGAAAGCTAGGATGGCAGTGTGAGGGGACCAAGCATATGGGTAGTACTTAAATGCTGCGTTCCGAAACTTTCTACTAATATTTAAATTTTGAAGGGATTTCATTACCATTACCTTCAAAAATAAAATTTAAAGTAACACACTAGCGTGTCTGGGACATGATCAACATATGTGCAGGTAGCCGAGAGAAAACCCCAGTCTAAACATTTATTTTGCAAAAATTTACGCAACATATGCTGTTTCAGGAAGACTAATGGTCTGCCAGTCAACCAAAATACTTCCTGACCACTTAATTTAACATTTACAACTGTAATATTGTTGAATTTCAGCTAAATAACTAACCCTCAATTAAATTGTATTATTATTCACTTAAATTGTAAAAATACTAAAAAAAGAAGCATTTGTTTCAACCCCACAAAGGCACAGTTTTATAGCATGAATAAATAATCCGACAAAAAGCAGAATTAATCATTAAGTAATAACATTTTCCAGGCTATGGTCGATTTTTCACACTACCATACAATACACTAGTTAAAAATATCGTAATTTCCACAATTGAGAATAAGTTTATTAATGTTCTGTTTTCCATTCCAGCAAAGTTAGTCACATTTATATTCCAGCAACAAAACACACATGTGAGCTAGTCTACTGTTCACATCACAAGCATTGGCTTGAAATGCACACATCTTTAAAATTCAACAGGGTAATATTAATCAAGAACACATTATTAGTATTTTACATGCACTGATCATGTCTCATAAAAAAAGTACTTCTGTATGAAGTCTAATTCTTACTCACAGCAAGAAAACTTCTACCCTCCAGAACATCTAGTTCTCTTAAGATGAACTTATGGACAGATGTAATAACCTACAATTTCAACTTCAATTGAATGATGTATTAATCACCATTTTACATTGTCATGTCTACTCAAGACATGCATCTAATATTGCACACTATGTAGCACACATCCACAATCAATGTTGATGTTGCCCATGAGCATTATTCTACTACATTTTGTGTTATACCTCAATGTAGAGAAGAACTAAGTACACAAGAACATTTCAATGATCAACATTTTAATGATAATTATCATTCTCTCAGTACATGCACCATATAAAAGCAATGCAATGAACCTTCTTTACAAAATAACACTTTGACACACTTTTTTATATATAAAAGGCTTCATTGTCAGATAAACAAACCAAGTTCAATATTCCATTCATGAGCTTCCAATTCAAGATAGAAAATTTCTTCAAACAGGCTATTACATTACATTCATGCAGGTGCATTACTATTTTCCTGAAAAATTAATCCATAAACTCATTTCTAGAAAATTAACTTATGACAATAAATGTACATTTTAAAAACTTATTTAACATTGTTTTAATTTTGTTCATTTCAGTAGTTTCCAGAAAAACCAAATTATTTAGACAAAAATAGCTTGTAAAATTTGTGTCAAAAAATTCGAACAGAAACTACTGATTTGAACATGATATGTACATTACATTCTTTATAAAAAATATCTATCCTGTGCACACTTTTCTTAAGCTTAATGCAGTAAGGCACATTCTAACATCCAAATCTTATTTACATTTATCATGGATCAAATATTAACAAAACAATTTTCACTGTTTTAACATATTAACAATTTTTCCCTTACTGCATACAGACACCAACATTACATTACCAAATCTATTGTATATAATATTACTTTACAACTAAAATTTTTGGAAAACAATATAAATTTATAAAATTTATTATAATTCCTTTCAGATTTCAAAGACAAGGTGCATCACATCGCAAGCTAATTTGGTAGTATATTGTTTACACTGAAAACTTTTTAAAGTGTTCAGCAATCAGTGTCAAAGTGAATAGTAATGCACTACAACCCTGAAAATTTGATACGACTCAAATTTAAGTCTGTTAATGACAAATGATCAAGGTTGTATTGCATTTACCTACAGACTAAGAGGTGAGTGAAAGGAGGTGAAGATACAGACCATCCTCACCTGGTAAACTTCCCTTGGCGCGGGCCCCCCCACGTGCGGGTGCTCGAGCCCCCCCACGGGCCGCGGAGGCTGCGGTGCGTGCCCCCCTGGCTCCCCCACGGGGTGGGGGCCCACCTGCTCGGCCACGGGCCACCACTCCACGCCCACGGCCAGCCTAACCAAAACAGAACACTATTAGCTCAGCCATGTGTGGAGCTTTACTTCAAGTAGTAAATAAGCATTACAACTGAAAGAAGAATTAACTAATAATAAATATAACAAACTTATGATGAAACCAGACCTATTTTTGATTAGTAACAAAAACACATTGAAGTTCACTGTATGACCCACTTCAACAGCACAGACAAATTATCAAGTATAATGAATAACAACATTAACACTAAAAAACACAACAACAAAAAAATGAACATGAATGATCATCCTCAGTGGACATTGTCATGTGATGTTGAAGTGGTTCTAAATGAGTAGGCGGGAATTTCAAGCACAAACCTGAATCCCACCGCTCATGGTGATCTGAGACGAGTTTGTTTCCATGAGACCAACTTCCTCTGGATCCTAGATGCCCAAGAGTTTAACATGTAGTAAATATGTTTTTCCTACTCGCCTTTATTGAAAACCCTTCTGCATACAAGAAACTTCAGTCAAGCTTAACATCTAAACGTGTAATGGTCAACTTGCATTACAGGAAATGAAAATTAATATTAATAATAACACAAATTACTTAATTATTTCTAAAAATACAAGTAACACATGCCAAATTAATATTCTTATCAGTTCTAACTCTTTTAAAGTTTTGAAATAATTATAAACTTAAACATATTTTGAACATTTTATACACCAATTGCATGTGTTACATGTATAGTTCATAAGGGCTGCTATGAAACTTCTGATACCTTAGTCATATCAGTATAGTCAACTTAACAGCAAAGAGCAGGGTTATCCAAAACGAGCAGTTTTGCAGGGGGGGTTGGGATATTTGGGAAAGGAAGCCAAAAGCATCTACTTGCGCCCAGCTAAAAGCAGTAAGCTTCTAAAAGCGGCCACAAAAAGCAGAAAGCACAGATACTAAAGCCAAAGCAAGAGAAATTTTAAAGGAGTGTAGCCAGTTATATGCAATTTATTCTTATGCAGCAACTTTTAGAGATTAGGCTTCCCTCTTCAAATAGCCTAACCTTTCCTCATAACTGAAGATAGGAACAGCAAATACCATTCAGTAGACAATTTGGAATTATTGTAAGAATATAAGGCGTTAAAGATTTTACATTTGTACACAGATGTTTAACCTGGGCTATCTTCTTCAAAGAAACTTTCCTGTTCCACAGGAAAAACAGAAAATTAGGGTAGCATAAAGATGACAAGGATCCAATACTTTGTAATCACTGTCGCACAAGAACCCTCAGCCACAACACCGCATAACAAGGATGCATGAACATTTGAGGAAAAGTTAGTCGATGTTGAATTTTAACTGTAGTGCTGAGATGTCTCCGTTCCCTTTCCCCAGTACTTTTGGATAACCCTGCAACTAGACAGCAAAAAAACAAACACATTATCATATCTGAGCCAATACAGGCACACACATAGCCCTGAGGCATTTCATAATAAACCATAAAACCTAACGATTTTCACGTAGAAAATATTTTGAATTACCTTTTCCCGGCTACTTATCTCAATTTTGAGGCCTGCATCAATGGCTCAGATATGATAAGCTATTTGAATGTGGCACCGTGTTCTAAAGGAAATGTAGTTATATAGCTACGACATGTTAGTAATTGGCATCAGGAGTAACCACGCAAAAGAGTAGTGCACTGAAGAAATAATCAGATGAATTACAGCAAAGGATTAACCCTTTGCACCCAAGCCCCACATGAACTGAATTTACCAACCCTTTTTCATACAACACAGAAGTCCGTAATTTGAAAGGCTAGCAGGAAGCATAAGTACATTAAACAGTTAATTTTTGCATGGTCACAAAAAGCCCTGTTATTGAAGTCACCTCAAACTTGCATCCAGGGAACTCTGCGTGTAGGTATTTGACGATTAATCAGGAATTCTGAACGCTGTGCCACAATCAAACTTAGCTAGCGTAGTACGAATGAAACGAAAAACGACTTGCAACGATTAATAAAGTCGATCGACCCACCGGCTGAGGCTGCCTGCCTCTCCCTCTGGCAGGTGGTGGAGGCGGCGGATAATCAAAATAGTAATCCTCGTAACGATAATAGTCATCGTAATACGGATCACTGTAGCCACCTCGATAATCCCCATAACCGTAATAGTCGTAATCATAATCTATAAAAACACACAACAACAAACAGACGCAATTTTAGCCACGACGATATCCAATCAAAATGATCTTTCCTTCGGGAAATCGTCTGAATGGAATAACAAAAAGGCATGCCGGGAAAAGAGAAGTAAATTAAAATTTTCAGGCCAGAAAATAAATATCTAACTACGTAAAATTTGGTTTCATTTTAGAAAAATCAAAATTACAAAAAATTACTTTTCTAATATAATTTAAATAAAAATACAGAAAATGAAGTCATATCTACCACCACACTTCTACACCAAAACTTCCAACACAAGTCACAATGGACAAACATAACTAACATTAACTTACCTTTATAACTAGTGTCCAAAAATGCAACTCCATAATGAGGAGAAACATTTGTGAACATACATAAATACACTAATTAAAATAACAAATACACAGAACATGATGTATCTCCTACAAGGTTTGTTTTTCCAAAATACCATGCATAACTAAACAGTAGATTGTACTGAAAGTCATTATCCTGCAGCATTAATAGGAGATCTATGCACGTGCAATATTAGGTTTTCATATCATGTCACCCTGCCAAGTGAAATGCAAACATATGATTTTGTTTTGCAATGCTAGGAACATTTTTTTCTGAATATTCATGAACAAACCAGTTGCCCATGTTTAAACTAAAAATCCTAGGATTACAAAAACCAGTCAACTGTTTGTAAAACATGCAGGATTGAAAATCTGAACAATAACTGCACCTACTCCTGGCAATATAATCCATCTACATTATACAGTGGTAGAACTGAAACAAACCAAAACCATGAATACTGCAATGAATGCCCAGATCCCTTTGCTCTACTGGGCACTAAATTTTCTGCAGTACATGCTTCTCTTCAAAAGCATCTTGCATCTGATATCGCAGTTTTCTGCAACTCCCATTTTCCACTACAAGGTTATCTTTTATTTACTCTACATGTTTTTATGTTGAACACATTAACTATTTATTTGAAAGTACACTTGTAACATTTTGTTCCATTGTCTTTGAAATATGTAACTGCAACACATCATGAAAATAGACAAAAACTCATTCTCTATCAAAACACTGAATGCAAGACCCAAAACCTTCAAATTTTATTGTTTTATCTTCTCATCAACAGAAAACAACTGCTCATACCCTTAATTGAAAGATACACAAGTAACCCACTAGAATCTCAACACTAGTAATTATGAAAACCTGGCTGTCTGCTTCCAACACAGTTTTGAGATTTAGAATTAATTTAACTCTTCAGAAATACTGCCAAGAACTGCAGTGATGTAGTTGTTGCAAAAACTGATGTTAGAGATGCTTTTAGTTAATTCCCCCATCCCCATAATTTATGTACGTAAAATAAATTACTTATCCCTGCAAGCACTCCCTAACAAACATATCTGATGGAACCCAATGTATTCTTTACATTTTTTAAAATTTCTTAGAAGAATTCCCAATTTTCAATATTGACAAAATTATCTACAAATTCTGATCAAACATCCTTCAATTAACACTGACAAAATTAAATATTTTCAGATAGTAAAGTCCCAAAATATTTTTTAATGTATTTCGAGTAATCCACTCATCTTTTGCAGACATGCCTTAGTAATTGTTTTTAAAATAATGAATCACATGGGCTGTAGTTTTCCCCATGTAAGTACTAAATGAAGATGCTCTTTTATCTACCTTCAAATTTAGATGTGAATTGCACAATGTGTAAAATTAGAACAATAACTGGCACAGTAACATCTAATTAGTTCATACTAAGAGAAAACACAGCACAAAAAATATAAAACATCCTGCACATAACTGAAATATAAAAAATAAAGCACACTTAACCTAATATAATTTACAATATAAGTGAGCAAGCCATCACTTACCACACAAGCATACACACACAAAAGCAATTTCTACTCTCTAACAAAGGAACTCCTCATTTAAAGTGCAACTTAAGTTATTGTATTAAATCACAACATCGCTCTTTTGTTGGTTAATGAAACCTGAAGTGTAATTTAACCAGCAATTATTCAATATCAAATCAATTCATTGGAAATCATTGGTACAAAACACATGAATTTGTATTTTCTCAGCACTTTTAACTATATCCAAATATTAAATTTTAGGAGCAAGGATTGTTAATGTATTTTTAGTAAGCACTTCATGACAATTTAAGACACCAACAAGTGAGCTACATTGTGAAAAATACTACAAGATGGCAAATATAGCATGCAGAGCATATATGCTCATTTAGTGTTTCAGGAGCCTTTCACAGAGCTGTTGAACTTATTTTTAAAAATTAACTTCATTTTAACATTTTGATGCATTCAACACTATCCAGAATTAATGAATGACTACATTTATACAATGGGATTAACATCTTTACAGTACCAAGATAATTGGACAACAATTAAGTCAATAAACCTCGCCTACAAAACACATGAAGGTAAATCTTTTCCAAAGTAATTGCCTGTCCAAGGCTCACAAAACAACTTTAGATCAGGAGTTCCATACAAATTCAAAAGAAATATATTTGGCAATTAGGAACCTTGTTTTAAAACTACAATCTACATTCAATAGACACTTCTATTTAAAAATATTGTATGATCATGTTTCATGCAAATCCAATAACTTTATGAAGGACATGTCACGAAGGAAAATCATTGTCTTAAAATTTTTAAGCATGCTTTAAATTTAATACCTGCATCTCATTTCAAGATAAACTGAATATAAGTTTGTGCAATATAATTGCATCAGGAATCAAAAATATGAAATATTAGTTTATAACATAGTACTAAAATTAAATATTGTTAGTAATGACTTTAAGATATGCAAGATTATCACATCAGCAGCTAATTATCAACACTGAATCACCAGGGTAACAGCAGGCACCTACCATAGTCTCCACGTCCCATGGGTCCCCTCATAGAGCCAGCCCCACTCGCACCACGAGGCCCAGGCCCTCCAGGCCCCCGCAATGGCATTGCCCCAGGCATCATACTCGGATGAGATGGGGAACATCCACCCCGCACTTGCATCATCTGCATCATTCTTCTTTCCCTGGCTCTTAAAATTTCCTCTTTCTTCTTTTTGTCTGAAGGAGGTTTCGCAAGGGATACTTCAATAGCAGAGCCACCCATTTCCTTTCCATTGAGTTCCCTCATTGCCTGCACCAAATCTCAATTTACAATATGCTGTGATAAATAAAAATTCAAACAGAATAAAACCATGGTACTCACTGTAATAGCATGATCTCTGTCTTCGAAGTGAATAAAAGCATAATCCTTGATTTTCTTCACCCTTTCAACTTTCCCAAATGCTTCAAATGACTCTTTCAATTTTTCTTCTGAACAGTCTTGTGTCAGATTTCGTACATACAAAACTTTAACCTATGTAAAAATTGAATTTTCTTACTAAATTGTCACCAAAAACAATCAGTACATCAAGAAGGGCAAAATTACTGAAACCAACCTTTGACATCGTCGCCTCATCAGGTTCTTCCTGGGGATCAGCCCAATCAACAATAATATCACAGCCCCAAACTTTGATCCGCCCTGTACCAAGACGTCGTTTAGCAAGAGAAGCAGCCTTGTGAGACTCATACTCAAGAAAACAGAAACCACGATTCTTTTTCTTGTCATCAGGTGAACTATAGATGATGACCTCCGTCAAACCAGCTAAAGAGAGATAAATATATAAATTAATAACAATCCCAGCGTGTGTTTGTATTGTATTTGTATATAAATATGCAACTGAAATATGAATCTTAAAATGAGGGGAGCACGAGAAAAGAGCAATCAAAGTCCATTTCATGGATCATTTTGATTAATGTCACAGCCAAATTTCTCGCACTTTCAAACTACATACAGCTGGTAATGCTTAGAATCATTCCACTTTCACACCTGTCAAGCCAATAAGTACCAAATGAGTGCAGTTCTTTAATAGTAAAATGGACTTTCATAAGTTTTCCCCTACACCCATCCAACATTCCCACCCCATGCGCATTTCTTTCTTAAATAGGGAAGCACAAAATGTAAGAAGCTCTAAAGCACTGAACATCTTAAAAATGGGGAACAAGAAGATGATTTTATTATACTAATGCTAGACTCAGTAGTCAAGCACACTGCTTCCAGCCAATCTTTGCTTTAAGTTAATCATTCATCTCCTTCACAATTAAAGTGAAATTATGGACGTAAGGGAGAGGCTCAACTTACGTGCATGTTTCGAAAATTCTTCAAACAACTCATCTCGATCTCGATTCTTGGGTATATTCCCCACAAATAAGCGATGATTGTTATAAGATACGGTAACGCCAATCTTTTTGCCTTTTCGAATTTCATAATCATTCAGCTGTAAGAACAATGCGGAAGGAAGAAAGCCAATTAAGCTTGCCTGGAGGGTATATGTGCCTGTTTATTGGCTGGTCTGCTTGTTGAGAGTGAAGGTGGGAACGAAAGGACACGGAATGCCCTGCCTGTCTGAACGTTAGCAAGCCAATTTCATCCCCGTATTCAGAACCACTCCTTACCTCATGTTTAGCTCGAGCTGTGAATTTAATATACTGAGGTATGTTAAATGTGATAAAGGCAGACGGGTAGGTATTATGGTACAGGAGGTTACACTCCTACCCACTGCCCACCAGGACCACCACTTAGGGACATGAGGAAGCTCGTGCCTACGAATGTGGGGTAAAAACTGCTTTTGAATAAGGGGGTAACCAACTAACAAACTGAAAGGCAGAGTTGCACTCAACCCACACATCCCCAGCTGTGACTACACTACATTATAAACTTCTCTTCCAATTCACATTACCTGTTAATTTACCAAACTCCTCCAGAATCTCCTCTTTGCCTTTAGACTTTGGAATGTTGCCCACAAAAAGTCGGAGATTGGGAACACTAATGTTAACTTTCAGGCACTTGTTGGGTTTGATTTCATGATTATCGAGCTGTGGGATGAAGAGAAAAACAAACATATGCCAAATTTTGGTGAGTGAGCCACATCAACAAATTCAAAAAATAAAAAATAGGAGGGCCAAGATTCAATTTAAGGACCAACTGAAGATTGGACAATTTTGCACAACATACTACTGTACAGGCATGCTCTTCACTTCAAGCTTCTTAATTTTTGTAAACTGCAAACACGGTGTTTTCAGTGCATCCTGTAACAAATTTTCTTACACCTAACAATTTCCATTCCACTAACTTTTTTAAAACAAATCTACTGCAAAGTGATCACCAAATAGTACTACTGCTACAAGAAAACGCATTCCAAAAATTTTAAAAAATAAAATAAAGAAAGAAAAGAAAGAAAAAATAACTAAACTGCGACTTTGCTTCTGCGACAGAGCCAAAATATGAGTTTGAATTTCAAATAACTCCAAACAAAAAGTTTCTCCAGTCCCAATTTTGCCCACAGAGCAAAGAGGAGACCTGGAAGTAAAACTTATCCTACACCTTGAAAACATTAATATTAAATACAAACAATTACATTGAAAAACACTCTTAAAACATCACTCTGGCCATCACAGGTTCAAACTCACTGAGCTCTGCAGCTAAAAGCATTGCATATCTTTAAGATTTAGTGATTTATAAAATATTTGTGCCAATTATGGTCATCATTAGACCTGTGAAAATTCAGCATTTTTCTAGCTAAGAATATAATAAAAGCCTCAAGTTTAAGACCAAATCAAGTGAGTTTGGTACCAGAGAACACTTAAAATAGTAACAAAACCCACTAGCCTGGCTATTCATAGAGGGTATGTGATACTACTGCAGCACAGCCAACTAATATATGTGGCTTATCAATAAAATATAGTGTTTTACAATATATTTACCTCTTTCACAGCTGATTGAGCTGCTTCCCTCGTGGTGAATGTAATAAAAGCATAACCCCTGTTGAGGCCTGTCATAGGATCCATCATAAGCCGCAAATCCCATATAACTCCACATTTTTCAAAAAGTGGAATGAGTTCATCTTCATACATGTCCTTGGGAATTTTTCCACAAAATACCTACACCCAAATTTATTATTTACACTCTACACTAAGACAAATTAAGCAACTTTCTGAATGGTAGAAAAATTACCTCACACCCATTGCCTGGTGTGGGCCCTTCCCAATTTGGTGGGGGTCCTCCGTATTTTCTCTGCCCAGTTGTCACATCAAGTGTGTAACCAGTACGTTCCAAAATAGACTGGAAAGAAGAGTTTTGCATATAATGTAAGGATATGCCTTCTTAATACAGAATTTTGATTTGAATTGCTGGATTCCTATTAACTCACTTTAATTTTGTCTTCATCAGGGGCTTTGGCAACAGTACCAGACCCGGAGCCTTGGCCTGCTCTGCTTTTCTGCCTGTATGTTTTCATTACACCACACAGATATGCAGACTTATTAGAAACGTGCTCCAAATTGGAGTCAAGGAACTGAGTAAGAACGTTTAGAGCTCCGTCCACAGGAAATTCTTTTAACGCATCAAGAGCACGTTCATCTAAGTCAGCATGTGCAAGTTTTCCTACAACAGTACAATAACAAAGTTGTACATACTACTTGGGAAAAACATTTCCAGTGCAAATACAGTGGTACATCTGAACAAACGACCCTACCAAAAGGAATCTCTAGACAACATACCCGTTTTATAAATTTCATCGAGTTTCCCAGCAACCTTTTCATCTAATCCATATTCCACCAATTTTGCATAGTCTGCCGTATATTCTGTCTTTATATCCTGTGATTCTTCTTTGGGCTCCTCTTTAACTTGCAACTCCCCATTCCCTTCCGCCATTGCTAAAAACAAAAATATTACAGGAACACTAATGATGCCCGATAAGCTGCGTGCGAATACCGAAAATTAAGAATGTCAAGTACTAACGGTTTAGGTCACAAAAAATCGATTTCAATTAGAGTTGCAAAATTCACTTTACAAAACTAATGAAAGGTCTGGTACAATTCTTTTAATGACTAAACAAACATACTTCAATACTGCTAACTAAAAATCAACCAACTGACCAGAATTTAAATGGAATTTAACGATAATTTTTTTTTTTAATCTTAAGAGCTCATATCAGTCTTAAACCTTATTTCCGCTTAAAATTATATCCTTTAACCCACAGCACAGACTTGCAAATTTATAACATTCTTCGGGGAAGATCAGACTTGGATAAAATTTAAATAGGGACACAAATCAAATTCTCTTCACCGTTCTTCGTTTGTTGCAAGGGACCACCAAAATTATTTATTTCGTGATGCAAAACAAGTGAAAGTATACATTACTCCAAAAATATTCGCTTCGCGCTACAATACGGGGAGGTGATCATGAGTCATGGCCCACGAAATGAAGAGTCAACTTTCCTCGCAATACATGGAAACTTAACAGCCCATTCATAAATCTATGTACTAAGTTAACATTGAACACTTACATCCACTCACTACCACTTTCCACAACTGTATCCCACGGGGTATTCAATTATCAGTATCGCTAAAATGCAATCACGTGTTTTTAATGCACGCCCCGTTTGGCCTCCTGCTTGCGCCATGCAAATGCTAACGACCTGAATTCAACCAAAAATATAGTAAAGTTCACTAAGGTACAAAGCACAGCGATATTACTTTCAAATAATGAATGTCTCCGAGAACATCTTTGTTAACACACGATTATGGCGCAATGTAAACAAGAGAAAGAAGGCGCCAAGACAACTCCTTGGTTCTTCGAAGCAACAAAACACCGAACACAAATTTATTTCAATATAATAAATAAACGAAGTTTCCGAACAAATGCGAATAATATTGACGCGTACAATTGACCTCTGAGACTTAATACAATTAAATATGCAACGCAATCTTACTCACAAACACAAGCGAGTACTTCTGTTCCCCAACGCACCGGCCGGCAATGGGAGTCCTAAGGTCGCTTAAATCTTATTCATAAATTCAGCCTCTTACTTTACAATACACAACACCACAAAAACAAACTATACACAGGAGATCGCAACAAATTCAGCCTTCGTTCTTCGCACAGCACACCCGAAATAACGACCGTTTTCTATCCAAAATCAATATAAATTTACCTTCAAAATTTAGTAAACCGAGGATCCGTGAGGGAAATGGCGGCAGACAACGTCAACGTGATCACGTTTGCGAGGGGGCCACACAACGACGCGCAGGGATACTCTCCAACCCATACCTTGCATAACAGGACTTGCAGTTCGAATTTAGAAAAGAGGCTAAACCTCATTGGTCCATCTATTACTAGGCGGTTGTATGAATTCTCTGGGAATGTAATATCCAGCTAAATTTCAAGGACCCCCTAGCACTTCCTTCACGATAAGCGACTGGCAGTGCAAAAAAATAATGACAAGTATTAATCAAAATTTCAAAGATTCATGAATATTACTTTAAATTGATAAATTATAAATACTTACACAGTAAGCGATTTGTAGAGTTATTTGTGGTAGAATCGCATGTAATCAGAACCAAGGCATTTAAATAAATAATATAGAAAATGGACATTTGGAATTCATTTCATGATGCATTGAATTATAGAATGCAAAAGAAAAGGCTACAATACCGAGAATTGTATATCGCATTTCACTCTCTAAAGACTTGTAAGTACTTGAATGGTTCAACAACTATCAATCTACATACCTCCAATTCATCTGAAATTGCCAAACCTTTCTTGTTTTTTCTGTATTTGCGTTACTGTAATAATACACAGCGTGGGCAAATGGGTGTGGCAATTACAATACTGCAGGGTTATGGCTGGGTGACCTGTATTGTTATGGATGTGATTATGACGAAATGAAATAAATAAGTCCAATATTTGTTCATTTTTGTAAATATCTTTATATGAGTTCCCCACTTTTAGCCACAAATGAATTTATTATAATTATTTCCAATTATCACTAGTTGCACTAAAAAATAACAGGTTTGATGCATTGCTTGGTATAGTTTTTCTTTGTTTCAGTGGCATTTAAGGAATTGTTTTTTTGTTATGTTAAAGCCTCAAGGAATGTTCATCATATTTTAATCTAATATCTGAGCGTTTTTGTGAATTTCTTGTAGCTCATTAACAGGTGTGTTTGTAAATGTGGCAACAGTGCCGATGTAAACATCGAAGAGCTTTGTAATGCAATGTGTTAGTGTGGGCGATACAACTTTTTTCTTGGTGCTTGGACCTTATAAGGACAGTTTGAAACAAATAGAGTTATTGCAGATCCTCTGTCAAATGGAATTGGCATCGGTGATGTAGCTGTGGCAGCTAGCCGGTGCGTCGCATAGTTCCGACTCCACCTGTGGTCCCACCCACCTGCGAACAGGAAACTGATACAAGTGCAGTGTGTTATTTTTGCGTTTTTCGTGAACATTTATCACTTTTAGTGCAGAGACAAAGTTCTGTGAGGGACAAATTCGCAATGGGTAGCACAAGACCAAGACACGGGAGTCGGTATACTGTCAATATGAACATAAAGTGGAGTATATTCTTAAGTGTCAGTTTGTTTGTTGCACTTGTTTGTGGTCAATATGAGTGGCAAGTTCGAGATGCATTCGACGAAGTGCGTTTACGAATGGATAAAGTTACATCAGATAATTGCCCAATTCAACACCGACCAGATCTATACTTGCCCGAAGATTCAATATCCCATCTTCCTGATGTTAAAGACATAAATATAAATCCTGTATTTCCAAATAGAACTGCTTTATTGCATCTACATAACATGGCTATGAATCGTGCATTTTTTTGGAGCTACATATTGCAAGCAAGATTCATTCGACCTGCAATAAATGACACCTATGATCCAGGAATGATGTACTATTTTTTATCAACTGTTGCTGATGTATCAGCAAATCCTCACATAAATGCTAGTGCTATTTACTTTGCACCCAATTCCTCCTATACATCATCTTACAGAGGATTCTTTAATAAAACTATGCCACGATTTGCACCACGAACATTTAGGTTTGATTTTACATATTTTGAAATGTACAAAGTTGTCTTTTCCATAATTTATTATACATTATTGTCTTGATTTGATACAGGGCTGATGACTTCAATGATCCAATTCATTTGGAACGTATTTCCACTTTGAATACATTTACTGTGCAAGATTTAGGAGCAATTCCAAATGATAGTTTGAGTTTGGACTACACTTCTGATGCATACAGAATCAATGAATGGTTTGTACTTTTGTGTTATTATTATTTAGATATCCAAAATGTCTTAGTTCTTTGTCATGATTATTAATTTTTAGATACTTGGAAATGAAATTTCTAATTGAAAATTCACTTTTCTCAGTGAATATATTGTTATTTATTGCTCCTTTTTTTAATGCACTTTTATTCTCCTCATTTAATTTTTTCAAAAGTCTAGGACCTCAAATTACTGGTTTTTTTTTTTTTTTTTTTTTGCAGGTACAAGAAATGGCTTCCGGATTCTGCACCTGGAGAAAGAAGACACGATACAAAAACAACATACCAAGTAGAAATTCGATATGCTAACAATACAAATGAAACATTTACTTTCCATGGACCTCCCGGTAGGAATTGGTAACTCCTTGCTAAATTTTAAATTCTGAGACTGTTTTTCAATACATTAATATATTTTTAATGTGATAGGTGCTGATGAAATTCCGGGACCTGTTAAATGGACCAGACCGTATTTCGATTGTGGTCGCTCAAATAAATGGTTAGTGAGTGCAGTTGTGCCTATTGCAGATATTTATCCTCGCCACACTGGATTCCGTCATGTTGAATACCCAACGTAAGTAATTGAGTTCAAAGCTGAAGGAAGTGAATTCACAGAAGAGCAAAGAAAGTGCTTATTGTTAATTGTGTTAATTGTTCAGATATACTGCAGTTAGTGTTTTGGAGATGGACTTCGATCGTATTGATATAAACCAATGTCCTAAAGGGGAAGGTAATAGTGGGCCTAATCGATTTGCAGACACAGCTAGATGTAAAAAGGAAACAACAGAGGTAAGCTCCCATGGTAAATTTTTCACATCTTTTTTTTTAAGTTTTTGAAAAATTGAAATTCTGCCTTTTTACAGTGTGAACCAATTCATGGATGGGGATTTAGACGTGGAGGATACCAATGCCGATGTATTCCAGGCTATAGACTGCCCACAATTGTTCGGAGACCATTTTTAGGCGAAATAATTGAAAGGGCTACTTCTGAACAGTACTATAATGGATTTGACTGTATGAAAATTGGCTGTAAGTGAAGACTGTTTGTGAAGTTCTATGGCCATAAATATTTAAATAAAATCGTTTTTCAAAAATGAAAATTCTTTTGCAGGGATTCACAGATTACCCGTGCAGTGGGGAAAAGCAAAATCACATATTCGAGAAAAGTATCTTGACAAGTTTTATGAGTATCGCAATTACTCTACAGGTCCTGAATCTTTACATAGTGAAAATATTAATATTGATGAAGTAGTAAAATTCATTCGTTCTATAAATCCATCAACATGCAAACAGTATGTAATTTTGTAATGTACTGTATGAATTAATAATTATGTTACCTGTATTTTCATACAAAATTAATTATTTAGATACCGTCCTCAAGATTTAGTTCTTCGGGGAGATATTAGTTTTGGAGCTGACAAACAATTTGTGAATGAGGCCAAAATGGCAGTTCGCCTTGCCAATTTTATTAGTGCTTTTCTGCAGGTGGGTTTCCATAATGTGTGCATTTATGTATTGAAGTGAATTCCATAATTCAATTTCTGATATGTTTAGATTTCAGATCCTCGTGAAGTGTACTCTGGAAAGCGAGTTGCAGACAAGCCATTATCTGAAGATCAGATGATTGGAGAAACACTTGCTCTTGTTATGGGAGATACAAAAATCTGGTCTGCTGGTACATATTGGGATCGTAATAAATTTACTAACAGAACGTTATTTGCACCTTTTGCTTATAAGAAGGAACTAAATGTACGAAAGTTCAAAGTTGAAGACCTTGCTAGATTAAATTCAACTGGTTAGTGCAAATTTATTTTTCAATTATTGTAAGGTACCAAACTCTGACTGTTTTGGCATAATTGTGCCAAATTACTCTTAAAACTTTGTTCTATTAATTTTGTATTCGTGTTTTTGTGCATTAAATTGTTGTGGACTGTTGCAGAGGAAGTGTATACAAATAAGCCATGGTTTCAATTTTTAAAGCAAAGATGGTCAACTAATTTTGATTCTCTTGAAAAGTTTTACATGAAAATAAAAATTAGATTTAATGAAACTGGAGAAACACTCAAGAAATACGAACACTATCCCAATTTTTACAGGTAAAGACTTAAAATCCCATTGTATGAAATCGATATTGTTTAACACGATAAGTACATTTTACAAGTTGAATGTAAGTTGTGATTGGATTATAATAAAAATTTTGTTACTCCAATCTGACAGAATAAATAAATGTATTTTTTAAACCCTTACCTCGAGATATAGATATTTAGTAGTGTTTCACAAAAAGATTCTTTAGAAAACTTTCAGATGATATTAATAAAAAAAATGCTATTTGCCCTGAATTATTGTGTCAATAACTTCCAATTAATATCAGTTTTATGTTTGTATAATGTGTATCAATTACTTCAGTGATTTAAATTATATTTATGAAGCACACTGCAGTTTAATATGTATCAATTTCATAATTCATTTTACTTGCTTATTCTCTAAAAATTCATTGAACTTAGTCATGCTACAGCCATATACTACGTGAAACAATATTTTTGGTTAAAATTTTATTTCAGGGCAGGCAATCTTGATCATGGTTACTGGACAACACCATATTTTGATTGTGATGGAAAAGTACCCATGTGGGCCATTACGTATGCTGCTCCTTTCTTTGGTTGGGATAGCCTTAAAGCTAAATTAGAATTCAAGTAAGTGCAATTAAGGGTAAGGTTGAAAATTTCATTGATTTTCTTACAAAATGCAGAACTCCTAAAAACATTTTTTTTTTATTACAGAGGAGTTGTGGCAGTGACAATGGATTTGCTGAAATTGGATATCAATCAATGTCCAGATAAATTTTATGTTCCAAATGCTTTTAAAGACACTCACAAATGTGATAAGAAGACATCTTACGTAAGTCACTGTGTAATTTTCTTTTCTTTCAAAGTTATTTATTATTTGGGCCCCTCTGGAAAGTAATGATGTAATTGAATTTAATATTAAGAATCGCTGTACCAAATTTTGGAACACTGTAGTAAATTTCTCAATTTGAGCTGGAGTGACATAGTGAGGTGCTGAAAATATTATGTAACTAGTTTACACATGTGAGAACTTTCACAATTGGATATCCTACTCCACCTTTCCCACCTTATCTGTAAGAAAGAGACAGGATCAAGTTAGAAAAGTGTTTTAATAGTATTTGAGATGCTACTCACCCCCACCTATTCCAGAAATTGGGAACACCCATGAAAAGGCAAACCTCGAAATATGTTTTAGAAGGCCCCAGAAGATATCATTTTGTTCAGTTTGTCACCTCATAAAATTCATTATTCTGTTATCTCCTTTGGTAAAGGGCTGATTGGATGTAAGAGCTGCAAAAGATATTTATATTACAGAAATTATATAGGTGATTTTGTAGCTATTTATTCATTTTTTGGAAGTTAATGTACATTAGTTCAGAGTAAAAACATTTTTTTTATTTATTTCATGAGCATGTGGTATAATTTGTAAAAAAAATATTATATAATTATATTAATTATTATTCAGGTAAAAATGAGAGATGTTTTAAGCAGATTATCATATATGTATCATTTCAATTAGTGCAAATGGCTGTGGGTGCAACTGCTTGATTTTTAGAGTAGTGGTTTTGGATTGTACACGAGGTGTAGATATTTTCACTTTTTTAAGTGTCAAGTAAGGTGAAGGGATCATGCATTCTTTTGATTTCATCTAAATTGTCATTATATTGTAACAGTGAGGCAGGAAATCATTTTGTGGTACTTTGTTGCCAGCGTTCCGCCCTGCATCGAAGTGGCACCCAGAAAGAACTATACCCGTTATTATTCTTTTTGCTTTGCTTTGAAATTTACATTGGATTCATTGATATTGTTATTGTTTTCATTTTAACATTGAAAATGGGATGATATTACAATAATAGATGAAGATAGTGAAGTAATGTTGTGATTAATTTTTTCCAGTGTGTTCCAATTCTTGGTCGTGAGTTCGAAACAGGAGGATACAAGTGTGAATGCCTCCAAGGTTATGAATATCCATTTGAAAACCCAATAACTTACTTTGATGGACAGCTTGTCGAGGCAGAATTTTCAAATATAGTGCAAGACAAAGAGACAAGGTAGCGAATGTTTTCAGTATGTTCACTTGAGTATTTGTTTGCATATGTTTTAACTTTGATCCGTTTGTGTACAATTCTTTTTCAGATATGACATGTTCAAATGTCGTCTAGCTGGAGCTGCAAGTGTGCAGAGTAATTTAGTAATTTTATTTAGTATGATATTAACACTCTGGATGCTACATAAATGAGTATTTTTTTTCATTTTTGCTAATATGTTGTACATCCAAGAGTCATTTTCCAGAGAAAATTCTGACTGTTTATAGAGTATGTTTTATACAAGAAATATTCCTTATGCTAAATTTTTTTAAATGTGTCTGAAAAGGTAATGAGTGTTTTTGTGCATGAAAGTGGCTGCATTATGTTTCAAGTAATATCAATTTAAACATATTCTATGTTCAGTTTTCCTATATCTAATATATCACATTATAAAAATCATCTTTGATTTGCATAAAAAACTTGAATCTAGCTTGGAAGATATTTAAAGCATTCGAATTGAATATAAATAGTACTTGTTTACAACAGGACGTATTCAGTAATGATAAAATTGTCTGAGTAAAACCGTGCTTATTCTGAACTTCAGCCAAGGCAAGGAATCACAAGAATGATGCTGTAAAAGTTACTCCTGAATTGTTGATCGGGTAACTAGAAGGATTGGTGTAAAAGTTTACAACTCATTATCATATTCTTCTCATTTTCTGATTATTTCTACAAATGGCCAGTGAATCAGTGCATTGGGCTTTTCAAGTTAATGAATTAGGAATTTCTGTCTGCCAAGACAGAATGTTGATTTTATGTTTTACGTTGTATATCAATATTTGTAAGGGTTTATTACATTCTTACTATCCTACATTCCTTCCTAAGTATTCATAATTCATTTTGATGTTCTTTTACCAAATGAAAGAATGTATATGTTCATGCATTTAGCATCTTTTGCTCAGTTAGCTTTTAATTTATAAAATACTCTCATTAAATCCATTTTAAGATCTGAACTTTGATACATGAATCTTCAACAAGCTGGAGAACTAGGCTTGAATTTAGAAGAGGAAGAGTGTTTACAGGCAATATTATCTTGACTTAATTAAATGATAAAGAAGATCTTATATTTTTATTAGTATTGCAGTAATCTAGTCTGGCTGTTATTTTAAATCTTTATTTCATTTTTATTATCTTGGTATTTCAAGGATGAATACTCACGAGTCAAGATATTTGTGTCAGTTGAAGCATTAAGACAACATTCTATGGAATAAAGTGTAGAGTACTAGTGTCTGTCTCTAGAGGAATATATTTAAATATTTTAAAAATTACAAAATAGGCTACTAAACATCATCTCAGATCTTGAGCTACTCACTAAAAAATTCATTTCTAGTGTTACAATTGTACAGGAAGGTACTGTTTTGTTGTGTGTGAACTTTTCATATTTTTTGTGCATTTATATACTTGCAAGGAACTTTTTAGTGAAGTAGGTCAAGATCTGAGATGAGATTTTCTTGGCTGCCCGGGTGACGCCGCATCCATGGTGAAGGTGCCGACGTTTCGGTCGCTATTTTGCGACCTTCCTCAGAGCGTAATGCTAACGAAATGCATTACACCCTGAGGAAGGTTGCAGAATGGTGACCGAAACCGCCATGGCGTCACCCGGACAGCAAAGTAAATACTGACTCCGACCACGGAAGCCTACGCTCTCATCTGAGATGATATTTGGTTGCATTTTTTGTTTTTATACATTTTGAGTTTTCATCCAAAAACACAATGGTGGTTTGCAAATCATTTGCAAACGATTTTACCCCTTTTCTTTGCGGTGTTTTTTGTCTTGCTGTAATCAAGAACATAAACTTAAAGTTCTATTGAATGTTATCAAAATTGCATGTATAGTCTGTGATAGAATGTAATGATTACTTTTGAACTCAGGATTTTGAGTGCTTTGTGTGTGGCATCCTAGGTTCTAAGTAATCGAGATTTGGAAAGAAAGGAAAAAGTATTTCTTCCTGATTAAATCAATTGTTTGCTATCCATGTATTATGGTATGAAGAACAGTGATGAGATACCTCGTAACATGTATGTTTCTTATTTGATCTACATGTCAAAGACATGCTTATTGCATGTATGAATTTACACACAAAAAATCAGTGTATATCACATGTAATTGAAATTCTCACAAGACCTTGTAGAAAATTGTTTTAAGGAAGTTGTCATTAACAATGTTAGAGAATCACTATCACCATTTCAAAGGGCACTAAGCATGAATCAACATCATTCATATATTATACCTACAAAATCCCCCTTCTAAGCAAGACTTTTAATACATACTTCGTTCAGATGTTTTTCCATCAATAAGACTGTTAAATCAACCTTTATCTAATAATTCAGGTTTTCTTTTTAAATATGTTCCCATCACATGAAGAGAATTCTGTAATGTTTAGTGTATTTTTACTACAGCATTTTTGGATGATTGTATTTTTATATAACACAAATGGTTTTGCTCTTGTGAAGTTTGAAACATTCTCTTAGTAGGTGTTATTGGTTCAAAAACAATCAATAATCTCATCCATGAAATAAGTTATTTTTTAAACTTATTTCAGGAATATATATGTATTATTCTTTTATATTTGATATATTTTATAGTGTATCAGTGCAAATGTGCATGAGAATGGATATGAACGTTCTTATCAAGTAATTCCCATACTGTTTTGCAAGACAGTGAAAAACTTCAATGTGTCTCCGTCCACTAATAAAAGCAGCTGAGTTTCCTTCCGTCCATTTCTGCAGCTGGTTATTTTACAAAAAATTATTTTACTTGTTCTGTTGTATTGTTGAAAATTTATGGAGAGAAATGTTGATTTTTTATAAGGTTTTACTTTTGGAGATGTCATTTCTAATATTAAGTTGAAATATTAATAAATATGTTCCATTATTTACTATCAGATCAAATATACTATTTTAACTTAATTTTGTAATGAAGATGCATTTTTCAACCTAAAATTTAATACAGTGATTGAAATAAATGCAGCTGTAAAACATAATGTATAATTGATAGTACAAATAAAAACTTTTCTAAATCCTGTGTTCCTCTTTATCTTGTATGATAGATTACAAATTGTATCCATAAACCATTGGCCCAATTACCTCAATTTTGGAAGTGCTTTGCTATGATAAATGTCCCTAGCTATTGAAAGTTCATTTGCACTTCAAAAGTAAGCTGGACAATTGAACTACTGAAACTCAAATTAAGAAACAAAGTGAATTAGTGCAATGAATAGAAAAAGAGCAGTAACAGTAATAAGCCCTAAGATTCTTTTCCAAGTTGATATCTCCCATTTATAATCAGAATTTTATAAATTATTTTTTGTATTGATACAGAGAAAACTGTGTATATAAAACATATGCAAAAGGTATTCTTTACAAACAGGACAAGTGAAGCAAAATGAAAGCAGAACAAACAACTAATTAAATTATGGAATAACAACACTTAATAATGGTTTGAATCAATTATCAAACTTACCATTTTGTTTCACTAAAGAAATTATGTTTACATTAAGGAATGGTTCAACACATTTTAATACTAAAATTACATTCGCAAGTAAGTCAAATTCATTTCAAAATCGAGCTGAGCATTTCACACTTCCTGTATATAATTTGTTTCATTGAATAAATTAGTTACTACAATGCAAAACTGATGAGAAAATGAATGCTTTATTTTTGTAATTAAAGAAAAAACGTTTCATGTCATTTAATTCTCAGATTAGAATCACAGCTTCTTCAGAACCTTGTTTTCGATCACTACACTACACTTTGGAAACTACTGAATTTGGCTTCTCACAACTGTCAAACTTTC
This sequence comes from Gryllus bimaculatus, assembly GCA_017312745.1. Taxonomy (NCBI): domain Eukaryota; kingdom Metazoa; phylum Arthropoda; class Insecta; order Orthoptera; family Gryllidae; genus Gryllus; species Gryllus bimaculatus. Next base: position 1,590,842 of record BOPP01000122.1, on the reverse strand, counting down.
TTAATTTGCATTCACACTTTCAATTTTCCTTTAGGTAGAATGTGGAACATTTTGAGTTCAGTTTATTCATTGCATTCTAACTAAAACAGACAAAATGGCTATTACAAGCATATGATATTCATAAATACCTTAAAATGGTAAAATTCAGTGGAAAAAGAAATATAACCACACAGATAGCACTATAAACAATAAAATAAAATAGACAGATAACAAAACACACACATAAATTTTAGAAAAAATTATCAATGCATCAACAACTGTCATTGTTTAACATTATAATTTAGGTCATGTCTACTCTTGGTTGCAAAATAGAAAAATGTTCCCATGGAAACAAAATGTTTTCATGTTAAGTTTCATTATTGTAAAAGAAATGAATATTAGGAAAATTGCTGCCATTTAAAATAATTAGGAAACTGTTACTTGTTTGAGAATTCCAGCATTTGCATTGTATTTAATGAGCTTACATGATATATTTCATAGTTACATTGCAGTTGCATTTCATTTAATTTATTGGAAATCAACAATACACATGTTTTGTACAGCAATAGCAAATATACAAAATTACCAATGTATGGCTGTCAATCAAATCAATCAATTTTTTTTATTTACCTTGAAGGAAGAAGGGACTGGTTTCACAAACAAATAAAAATTATATCAATAATTCTTGAAAATTTAATGCCCATTATCTGGAAGTTATGTACATATTGTAATTTCTAAAAGTTTTAACACTATCAAAAACAACATATCAGAGTAATATTCAACATCCTATTGTAAAAATAGACCTTCAAATTTGATTAATAACTAGAGTATCAAACTAAGGTAAACACTCATGAAGCAATTGCTTTATCCTTCTGAATGTAATTATAATTTATAAATCTAGTTCCCTGGACAAGTTGAGCAGAAGTATTTGTAAAATGGCAAGCAAATAGCAATAAGTTTCGTGGTTGCACCTTCCATGCAAATCTCATGAACATACACGAGTACAATGTCAATGCTAGAACAAACAGAAAGCACAAAACAAGTCATATCATATGAATTTTGTTATATCTTAAATGACATTAACCTTATTTTTAAAATGTTTATGCTTCAATATATGCAACAGTTAAGAAACATGTCATAAGTATATACACAATTTGAATAGAAAATATTTTCTCCTTCCACTACTTAATTAATCCAAATAAATGAAAATGTAGAATATTAAAAGAATTAGAAAATCCATTAAACCTGTGGTCATTTTTCCACTAATCATTTCAGGAGATTTTTGTGTATCAGCAATGGCAGCAAGTGGAATTCCCCAATTTGCAATAGGTCCCCAAAAATGTGTACTGAAAAAAGAAATGGGCATTCATTGATTTGTTACACTTGCTTGGAGAACAGTGTCTCTATCTTTCTGATGTTCATTCATATTAATTTCTCTTATACATGTATTATGGATTCGCAAAATTATCGAATGGTATCTGAAAATACAGAAGCTAATGTCATCTCTCAGGGGCCAAAACACTGTTCTCATTCGCCTTCGTTCTTGGCGACTGACTAATATTGTTATTTTGTTGTGTGTTTGTTTTTTTGCGAGATTTTTACACCAAGTCCGCAAACAAATATATGTTTTACAAACAAATATGCATGTACTAGAAAAGTAAATCTTACCTCATAAGATAATCACGAAACTCTTTGCTTTTAAGATGATCTATTCCTTTTTGCATTAATCGAGCTGCCATCTTTTCAGGTACTTTCGAAATGGTTTTAAAAGCTAAAAAAATCTTAAAATATACACAGATAAAACGAAATAACGAGCTTCCAGTGAATACACTTAATTATCTACAAGCTGCCATATGGAAGCAGCTGATTACGGCACTACCACCTTATGGATGTTACATGTCATTCTTCAGTCACTTCGAAATATGTTTTTCATTCACAAGTTCGAATGTACCAAGAAATACTGGTCTTCAGTAACACGGAAACATTTCGTTGCATCTCAGGATTAAATGAGCTGAAAGTCGAGATTAGTTCTTAAGTTTTCATAAAACTGGAATGTTCTGTTGTGCTTATACTGACTCATTATTGTCTGCTTGATTTGCGCACGTGGAACACACGAAACAGACACTTTGAGTTATCGATGTCCGGCGTGAACACTACTAGCATCTATCAGGGTCGTGTGATGTAGTAGGTCTCTGAGCGTTTGTTTTCCATGCCAGTGCCATGTGCACACAATGTGCAACATCCTTGAAGTTTGGTCTGTATGCGAAAGACGAGTCAAACAGCGCGGGCGATTGAATCATGCCTCGCGTTCCTTCGCGAACATGACAAGGGGAGAAGACAAGATGAGGAGAAGGGCCGGCCGGCCAATGACTTTTCGATGTCGCAAATGAGCGCATCTTCGCAAGTCACAGCGCTCTCTCCTAACTCGCGGCGTCCGTGAGGCAACGAGGCAAGGACGACGTGTCCATCGCCGCCACAGAGAGGGGTGAAAAGTGAAAACGTAGAAGCGAGTTGAGGCAGTTATCTGTAATTAACCCACATCCTCACCTACTGACCGTCTGCTCCCGCGGACTTCTCTTGCTTATGCTCCTTCATCGTTGCGCAACCTTTTTTTACACCTCAAACAACGACGGGGATTTCCTTCTTCGTCTCTCCCAAGCCTGGATTTCACTTTCACCAGCGGCGGCGTCTCCCGACTTTAACATGCTCTTTTTGGAACGTTTTCCGACCTCGCGTAGCAAGTACCCCTGTCGGCTCGGCGCGGCGGGCGGATTTGAAAGCGGGTACGTGCGATGTTCCCACACATCACGAGGAGTCGTTGGCTGGCGTGCGGGGAGTGGAGGAGGGGACGGGCCGATGCGTTCGGAGGTGAGCTGGCGAGCAGAGGTCGCCGGGCGAGGGAAAGGCGCGAGTCAGACTCCTTTCTAAAGGAGTTTCGCAATGCATAATGCAGCTCGTCTTTCTCTGTTTCAAAAATGCTAAAGAAGAGCTTGCGAATGTGGGTCGCAGGGCGCGAAGCCTGAAGCTCACGGAGCCGGGAAGGAAAGAGTGTGTACATTTTCAGGCCTGTTTCTTTTTCTTTTTTTTTCTTTTTTTTTTCTTTTTTGTTTTTGTTTCTGGGAGATGAAGCAGGTAAAGTGGTACGAATAGACAACAACAGTTTTAACGGTGGCGAATGTATTTTTTATTTTTCTAATCTTTTCCTATAAAAAGCTTTATACAAGTAAAAAAAAGTTTGTTTCCAACAACTCTTCGTTGCTTAGCTTACATTGTATAAAAAAAAACATGTATTAAATCTCTGACCCGTTTGCTCCAATGTCTTTTCTTCAGCTCTCCGTGATCTTGATGTTCTTCGGGTTGACGATGGTAAGTGTCTGTGGCTTCGTGTTTAAAGTTCTTTAGTTTCTCCGCCGATCTCACTAGGCGAATGTGATGGGGAGGGGTGGCGCTGGGGGCGAAGCGGGAGGCCGCCCCGAGAAGAGGGGCGGCGGAGTGGCGAGGGGGGCCGTGCCCGGGCGAGCGGCGGACCCGGGCGCGGAGGGCGGCCCGCGTTCCGCCCGCGCCTAAAGGACGTGGGAAGGGATGGGCGTCTTAGTAGGACGGGGCGCCGTAGGACGATGACGGGGCGCCGTAGGATTGAGCGGGAGCGTAGTTGTAGCCACCACCGCTGCCGTATGTGGTCTGCCTGTACTGGGCCACCTGGATGGCCTGCTGGGTGTTACCCAGCTCGATGCCGACGACACGGTAGTGCGTGGAGGGCACGCCGTACTGGGTGGACGGGACGCCGTACTGCGTGGACGGCGCGCCGTAGCTGCTGGAGATGCCGCCGCCACCGCCTCCGCCGGACGCCGCGGCGTTGGCCTCCTCGCGGAGCAAGATCTGGCGGATCTTCTGCAGCAGCTCGGCGTCGACGTACTGGCCCTCGCTGGTGGAGTAGCCCACGGCCTCCTGCACGTAGCCGCCGCCGCCACCGCCGAAGCCGCCGCCGCCGCTGTAGCCACCGCCACCGAAGCCGCCGCCGCCGCTGTAGCCGCCGGACGGTCTCGAGTAGCTGTAGCCGCTGGGCGGTTCCGCGGTGGCGCAGGCTGCCAACGCAGCCACTACGCACTGCCAAAGAAAGAAATCCGTTAGTGTTGCGCCCGAGGGAAAAACCTCAGCTCGAGGCACGCCCGGCTCCGCTACACACCCAAGCTCTTTTCGTTCGACTCTGCGCAAGTCTTTCCCTTCTGCTGGGCGTTCTTTTCTGAGTCGCGACTCAGAAGCGACCCCAGAGCATTTTAAAGTGCAAAAGCACATTCAATGCGCTTAGGGAAGATATGTGTCTTAAGTTGAACTCAAATAGCATCTAGGGATCTGAGTTGGAAATAACCCTACAACCATTCCCATTGATGTCTATCGCCGAAAATGCGATGTTATCTTTAGATCATTTTAGTCTTAAAGAAGATTCAGTCTTCCTTCTAAAGTAAAGTCCTGCGTTTTAGTTCAAGGAACGGTAAGACACGTTCCCTCGAAAAAAAGACGACATTTTATTCGTTATGCGTTCTTGTGTCAAAGAACCAGATCTGACGTGATATATTTGGAAGACCAAGTAAATTTGACTGAGACTGAATGTTCCAGAAGTGTGTCATAAAATTATTGTCCTTATTTATTACCCCCTGTCCTTAATTATGGTCCTCTTCATTACCGAGAATCTGTAAAATTTTATAGCTTGTAGGCGAAACAATTTTCATGAGATTCTTAAAATTTAAAGGACTACTGTTGTAGTTTACTAGCTCAATGTTTTCCTCGGTCATATTCATGAAGTATTCCAAGTTATAATTTTTGTTACCAGACTGCTTTTTGACAGAAGAGAAGATTCAATATTGACAAAACTTGCTGTCATCGCACAAGTCGAAGTGAATGTTGAATAAAACATGACGCGTAAGTTTCCTTTTCCTTAAAGAACATTTTCATTTTTGCTATATTATTAGAATGTGACATTTTTAATCTATTTTTTCATTCCTTTACCATGTTAACATTTACTTATATTTCAGTTCCAATTATAGGATCATAGAATTCTGACAATGAACGTCTTTCCTTCGTCTTAGAATTTAGAGTTTACGAACATGTTTGATTTATCAAGTCGAGAAAATATCGTCTCTTGCAATTTAAATTTGCAACAACTTAACCTGCAACCTGTACCCTCCGAGAATCCGAAAGAGATGCTTGTATTCAAGCATGGGCAGTCCGGTTGCTACGGCCTGAACGCGGCACAAGTCCGAAAGAGCACACTTCTTCGGAAGAATTTTGTTCACAAGTGCACCGCAGCAGCTTCTTCGGCGAAGCGAACCGAAGACCCCACGGGAGGGCGGATCGAGGCGAGGCGAGGCGAGGCGAAACAAGAGTTCCCCGAGACCCCAGCCCGAGTCTCCGGAGGAGCCCCGGCTCGGGGGTTCACTGATCACTGGGCGGCGCGGGCCGGCGCGGCGGGTCGCCCAGCCGCTGCTCCGCACTCGCCGTTGCTTACCAGTGCGAGGGTCTTCATGGTGCTTGGTCTCGCTCCGGGTGGATGCTACGGAGAGCTGTGAAGCCAACTGATGCTTCCAGAAGCCCACGCGGGCCTTTTATATCAAAATCTGTTTTGGTGACGTCACCGCCAGGGGAAATGTGCGGCGCCGCGCGGGAGCCTGTTGGGAGTTGTTCGGCGCCGGGGAGAGATGGTAAGCGCTCGTGGGAGGGGATGGCTGGCCGCGCTTCCTACACCTCCCGCTGCCATCTCGCCGAGGGAGACAGAGAGAGAGAGAGAGCGAAAGACAGAAGAGGAGGAGGAGGAGGAGGTGGTGGTGGGAGAGAATGAAAGAAAAAGTGGAACTCTTGTACCGGCTCCATGGAAAGTAGGATTCTCCTCTCCATATGCCGCAGCCAGGAGAGCGGCGCCGCGCCGCCGCCGCCGCCGCCGTCGCCGCCGGGGCCCGCCGGGGGTGATGGGGCCGCGCGGGGTCGAATCGACAGGCGCAAGGGCACCCCCGACCTCCGCGATGCCACATCGCAACCTGTGCAGCGCGTGGAGATCCCAACGGGGGGAAGAGCGCGCAACCCAGGACTTAGGACTCGCACTCGCATGATCAATGAAATTCCCGATAAATTGGACTGTACTTGCCGCAGACGAGTTGGTTCTACCCAGTGCCAGAGCTAGACAATTTCGGACCTCAGGCAAAACTGAAATTCAGAACCCTCCAGAAAATTCAGGGGGAAAAATAAAATTCGAAAAATGTATGTGCAGATATACGCTATAGTTTTAATGAAAGTGCTATGAAATATTGACTAACAAATTTAGTAAAGATCTCAAATTAATTGATATATTTTTACTTTTACAGACTAATTTACCGCGACGTATAAAATCGTGGTAATAATGTTTTTAAATTCAATTTTCGTAATTTTAATTTTTCGTATCTCCCTTTTTCAAATCCCTTGACTCTCAGAGATCCGTTCTGCCGCGATTGTCCGTTCAGCCCATGACAGCGCTGATAGATGACTATTGGTTATAATAAGGAGTCAATGAGAAAAGTTCAGAATGTACCATCCTGAAACAGTAAATAAAAGGATGAACGCATTATTCAATTAAATAAAGTATATTTCTAACGTCACATTATTTTTGAATAATTTATCAACAGCTGTATGCAACGACTACTCTGAGTTCTGTCATAAATACTAGCATGTAAGCTTCTGGTGTTTCCAAGTATGTACACTTTATAAATAACTACTACAGGATAAATCCAGGTGCCAGAATGCTTGTTTCTTTCATTAATCATATTTGTTTCTCTCGGGTTCATCGATTGTACTTTCCTTGGCAGGGGAATTTGAGGAGATACGAAGAAATGACAAACGATTACACACTATCAACAAATGTAAGTTAAAAAGTCACAATGTTGTTTTTGATCCGGCCAGGTTTTGATTTTCATCATCATCATAATTTTCATCATAGTTATTAACAGATAAGGTTTAATACAATTAATAGATAAAGTGTTCGTGATTTCTTCCTTTCAGGTCAATAATTTCTTAGTTATTAAGGTATTCCTGAACTTAATTCTATCACATTCTCAAAATACTTCAGTGGATTTTTTGTAAATATTTCATTTCCTGACATAGGAACGGTCCTGAGTGGATTTATTAGAATTAATAATTAGTGAAAACATTTCGAACACACATAAAAGTAGGCGCCTATTGTTCACCCTGAAAAAAATAAATTATGTTTACAGCAAGCAAGTCAAATATTTTTTAAGTCCAAAATGATTATAAGTCCGTACCATTTATCTCACTATCCATTCTACTTGAAACACTAGCGTTGGCATGCACTGAAGTTTACAAATAATTCGTTTATTTGGATACAATACGATCCAAAAAGAATAGCATAAACAAGTCACGTTTTTGAACAACTCACACATGTATAGCCTTTTCGGTACCCACAACAATAGTGACATCAAACAACTTGAAAATGTGCACAAACAACTAGTGGTGCTTCAAAAAAATATACTTTCTGCTATTACTCGTATCTTGCAATTTTCGAAAGATCAAAAAATTCAACGAAAATCAGATCTGTGCTATTTTTATAAGCGTACTTTGCTCTATACGATGAAAAAATAAAGAAAGATTTTGTAACTATCTTTTAGAAAATTTTTGAAAATTTTGTTTAACTTCTTGTAACGTACCTCCAAAAATCAAAATAACCGTTGCAATGAAGAATATCAATTTTGATGAAAACACTTCTTAGGGTTTAAGACTGACGGACGGACGGTTAGTTGTTTTGCCGTAAACCGTTTTTTTTTGGAGTTAAGGACACACAAATATGTGAATTCTGACTACACATTACAATATTAGAGGAAGTTATTTACAACATAAAGGAGCAAATATTAGCAATTTTTCGGCATCAGGGATCGTAAATACAAGTTTTTCTCGAAACGTCGGTGTTCCTCATTGCAGCCTTACAATACACTCTTCATACTACTACATTAGTAGTAGACGATAAAGTAAAAATGGATGCAGTGTTGTTTTATTTGTTTATATACATGATTGCTAACAATTAGTTTGAACTATTATTTTTCAACTATATGAACTCTTACGATTATATCACACAAAGAAAGACAAAAGTTGAAATCGAAAATTGCAACATACACTACTCGGAAAGTAAAAATATTATTTCTTGTCTTTCAGCACTTTTTGTACAAGACATGAAATTAAGGATGTTTACAAATTCTGGAAAAATACAACCTACGAACACAGGATTGAATGTGTTAATGAAAAGGCAATTGAAATGTTTTACATTTACCATTATCTATATATTGTGTTGTAGTGAATCTTAGAGGAAATCCAGATATTCACCTTAACATATGGGCTAAAAGTAAGGCGTGCGAGCAGGCAGTAGTGGTCTCCCTGAAAAAATCCAAAGTCCAGAGTCCCAGATAATAAAACATTTTATACCCGCAAATATGCTCAATTCTTGATTTTGCTCTATATTTAAGCTGACAATTTGGGATAATTGATTCACATTTTTTAAAAGGCGCTTCAAACCAACTAGTAGTTCTGTAAATGGTTCAACAAATAATTCAATTGTATCATTTAGTTGTATTTATTAATTGTATCTTTAACGTTATACTTTCATTCCCCACCTAATAAATTTGATTTATTTACTAGTAAAGTGTGTCCAGATCCGGATGTTGGAGGTAACTGGTGAATTTTCGCCGTAGGTTTGGGTGTGAAACGGGGTGCACTGAGCCTCGTGGGTACAGGCGTCATCATCGGTACAGTAAATGGAAATAGGGGATAACGGGGGTCGTGCGCTGACCACGCATCGTCTGTGAAGAGAAGGGGCCTACTCGATCGGTCCTTCGTCTTCAGTTGTCGCGCCAAAGATGATGACGATGAAAGCGTGTCATATTAAAAAAAATTGTTTATTGGAAAACGAGAACAGAAATGTAGTAGCATCACCTTTTGTTTTAGGCCGCGCACACCTGTGACAATACGTTACAGTATTTTGTTGTTTAAAAAAACATGTGTCAGACGATTGACGAATATAGTGTGTATTCACTGCATTTAATATTTGCATGTAAAAACGGAAATCTTTGAACTGGGGAATGTGCGGCATACCAAAACGTTTAATTCTCTTAATGTTATTTCTAAACAGTTACTTATATTAGTAACTGTAATAGTGCATGTCATCATTTAAAGATCTACAGTTGAGCAGAAAATATCCAAACCATAAGATTGAATAGCTGAAAAATCACTGGGAAGATGGGATACATCTAAAGATTTCAAGCAGCAAGGATGCACGCTGAAAATGAGGTTTGTGCGGGATGTATATTTCCACCCAATTCACAATAGTTTCTCGTACTTAAATCAAAAATATGTGTCCCTGCAATTCGTGAACGTAAAAACAGTGCGCAGCATGTGGTTTAGCTTCTCTGTCTCCAATGCTCAGACGCAAACGTCGCGTGGATGCATTGTAAAAATCAAAGAATAATGACAGTGGTCTAGAGAGCGCCACAGCTTAATTTTTAGATTTTTGTGGATTTGGTACGTTGTGCATTACTCCATTCAATTAAGGGATGAATTGTATTGATAAAGAAATTCTGGATTTAATATTGAAGGTGTAGAACAGTTTCAAAAATAAATTTGAACTAGCTGAACCATTATGATTACTATGTACAAAATAAATATCTGTAGAAAAGTCCCAACAGGACAGTACAACTTACGCACTACACGTAAAAAGTAAAACTTCTCTAGAATATTGTTTCATGTCATTAATACTTATTTTCTGAGATTAAAGAAATGAGTAAACTTTTCAAATTCGGAAACAATATAATCACTATTCACTGACAATACAGGGTTGAACGTGTTTCTGAAAATGTCATTGAAATGAGTTATATTTTCCAAGAATTGGACATTTCTTGCAGTGAGCTATAGCACGAAATTCAGCTATCCACTTTGATTTAAAAACGTAAAGCATTACATATTATTATAATCTTCCTCGCTCTAAAGCACGCAACATCGAATGATTTCAGTAGACGCGCATTAATAAACGGTGCCGAGAACAAACGTCGGCACATAAGCATTCACACTATTAATTATAATGTATTATTAAAATTTATTGTTTATATCTAAAATAAAGTTAATAATAGCTAGCGACGAAAACTTTCATATTAATCAAAGATAATACCTTTCATGTAACGCAAAAATTACGATATGTTTACTTGAGTAGGACGCCAAAATATTTTCTAAACGAAACCCCTTAGTGTTTTAAATATAAAGATTGTTGCAATTTTATAAATGTAAGAGGTTTTAATGATAATCAAAACTATACGGGTATATAAAAGTGCACTTTCATCTATTCGAGCAAAGAATTTTGAGCTACTCCCTTTTTGCAGAAAATTTTGAATGTGTCACAGGAGCTTCAGGTATCTCCCTCACCCGAAAAATTAAAATATCTTAATGATCTCTGGAACGGCAAATCTAAATCTTATTTCTAACGTTCTTAGCAAATTTCAACTCAAAAGCTTCTAAGGAGAGAGAGTTATGCACGTCGTCCATCCATCCACTTAGGCGTGTGCAGTCTAAAACAAGAAGAACCAGCTTCATTTGTCTTCTCTTTTTCATTATACTTTATTTACAATTGATATATTTTACTAAAAATTAAATAAAACTATCTGAAGGAGAATGAAATCATAACTTAACGGATGTATGTATGTTTTTGGCATTTTGAGTCGATTATCCGAATTTGCCGGGTTGGTAACGGTGTCTCCCCTGCATGGGCCTAGTTTCGTTCTCACGCTTGGGGGTAAGAGGAGGTCAGGAAGCGATCATGACCGATTCCCTTTATTACAAATGGGAAACTCACCTTTCTTGAGCTTTTCTTCGTCACACAGCTACAGAAACTGAGTCGATTTTAAAAAAATGTTACGACTCTAATTTCGCCTCGACCGGGAACCGAACCTGGAATTGCATAACTTAATTGATACAAGAATTAATCAAAACAATTGTTTTTATGTTGAGCCATTTAAATGGGCTGGAGAGCCTCTTTCTCAAATGACATGTATCAGTCCCCCAAATTGTGAGCTTAAAAAGGTTAAATTAAGGAATTTATCTTATTTATGGGATTAAAATGTTTTCTTACATACAGCTACGGAGCTCCTTTGAAATTTTCAAGGGGCCACTGTCCCCCTGAACCCCCTTTGCGGACGCCTACGTCCATCCAGGCATCCGAATTTTCTGGTACAAAATTACGTTTACCACAACGCCACTTGCACCAATCTTAACCACGTTCGTGACCACCAGCCCAAGTACACCTTATTCCTGATGCATGTGAAAAGTTAGAGTTCAAAAGAACATTAATAATAAATTTTAAGGCCAAACATTCTGAGATACAAATTATTGTTGACGTGATTCCAATACTTTTCTTGCTATCATTGCTTCACTAATTACATCCACATACTACCATACTTGCACGAGCTAGATGATGAAACGATTACTGTTTATGACAGATTCATTGCAACCAGCACAAAAAACGGAAAAATGAACAAATGACGTCGGATAAGCGTCCGTTCTATTGATTTTCATATTTATTACAATTTACTGTTTATACTATAAAACCGGTTTTTAAGAACAAGTGGCAACACATCTAGGGTCCATTACCTTTCATTTAATAAAAAAATCTCGTAATTTGGTTGAGTAAAATGCTCAAATATCTTTCTAAACGAAAACTCTTAACGGTGGAAAGATATACGTCGATTACTTTACAAGAAAACCTAAATAAATATAGTGTGAATAATTTGAGAGTTCGATCACCAGATTTATCATGTTTAGACCTCACGACTACCGATCTTAATTGTCTCTAATTCAGTCTTCCTCGACTTCTTTTACAAGATTGTTATTAGTACAGTATTAACAATGAATAAAATTTAGTTAATATTGTAATTAAAATGAGCATTTTTCTAATTAAAAGCAAATATAAAATTACAAATGTAACAGTTGTAATTCCAGAAAATGTTTCAGGAGATGGATTCTCGTTTTCTTGAGATGACAAGTTATTGAATTGAGTTTTAAAATTCCACGTACATAAATAACGACGTAAGTAAAATGTTTAATGAGAGTGAAAGTATTTTAAGATACTTTCATATATGCAGAAGTTAACTAAAACAAAAGCTAAAAATAGGTAACATTTTTTGAAGATACAAATCAAGTTTATGTTCCCCCGACTCAATGTGTGTGTGTGTACATATGTAAAAAAGTGAGTCTCGAAACAGTATCGTCTGACATTTAGTAAATCAGCCATATTTAAGAAAATGTAGTGCTGAAAAACTCATCTCTGCCAATGTTACTTCAAGTGTTAAACTTATGAATATTTGAAGCAGTAATTCAGCACTTAATTCTTGATCTGTAGGTACGTTTTGTTAATTCGGATAGTAAGTACTTTGTGTACACACGTTAGCAAAAAGCATTCATGGGGTTGCGCCATCATAACCCCCATCGTTGCTCTTGTAGTTATGACAACGACCCCCTCCGTAGCTACCATCGCTTCCGCTCACCAATGGTCCTCTCTGTTCCGTCGCTACCAGCGGTTGAGTTTAGCTCAGAGTCTGGTTGAGAATTCCCGCTGTCTGGATCTCGCTGTCTGGATGAGAATTCTAGCATCTAGCTGCTCTGATCTGTAGTTTTTTGTGGTTTCTTCTATCAACACCCGTCGAATGCCCGAACAGTACCCTAACAAACGGACCAGGGACCGCCTCTTCCTTGTCCTATCCTCACCCGTCACACACACACACACACACACACACACACACACACACACACACGAATATGCACTACACTTCCACGTATATCGGTAGACCAGCCGGCGATGTTGCGAATTTGCGATGTTGTTCTTTGCACTTTTAAAAAATACGGAGGGAGAAAAATTAAAATTTGGAGCCATGATTGAGAATTTTTTTAAAAAGCAAAATTGCATTAACTTTAAAAAAAATTATATTCCTTTTATTGATGCATAGGAGCAAAAATGTTTTAAAAAATCCGATTTTGAGAAAATTATTTCAGTAAAAAATGTTTGTATTTCACGCAAAAGATTTCTTTACGGAAATAATATCTAACTTCCATTTTGTCGTTGGAAAACACCGAAAAAAATTTCAACTTTTGCAATTTTCGAAAAACCACGGATTTTCATGAGACCTGCGCCATTTTTAAGTTATTTGTTCAATCCGAAGAAAAGGTTAAATAAAAAATTTGGAGCCTTTTTTTATAAAATTTTCAAAATGTTGAGGCATCATGTAAAGTTTTCCTGAAAATCAAAATTTCTGTTTCAAACTTGCAGAGACTCATGTTCGTAGAGATCTATCAAAAGATATCAATTTTGGAGAAAATCATCTGAACGGTTTAGGCGCCAGCGCTGTCCGTAGACATTGACTTTTGGCGATTTTTCGGTGTCAAGGACCCACAAAACGTGGAGTCTGACAATATATTATACGAGGGTAATTTTCTACACATATGAGTAAGATTTATCCATTTTTTAATAGGACTCAGCAAAAAGTGTTTTTTTGTAGAAAAAACGCCGTTTTGTTTCCGCCGCTTTACAATACTTTCTCCACACTGCGTAAAGACTGCGAAAACTTAAGAAAGATAGTAGTCGATTCTTCAGAGAATTGTATTAATCGCAGAAGTACAGTACATGCATTATCATGTAATAATTCAACAGTTTCCACTCCTACTTAAGAATATTTTTTTCACTTATGTTTACCAATTAACCAACGAGTGTAGCAAGTTCTGCCTTATCCCATTGCTACTCTCTGACGATTCCGCATTTGACTTCATGCCGTAAATCGCCGGCGAATGTCGACGAGACGTAAAAATACGAAAGCGGATCTTTTCCTTTTATTAATTTTCTCCGGCGCGGCCGCGTCTTCCCACCTGCGCCACTGTTGCGTGGTGCTGCGTTCGTTGTGCAAATGGCGCGCAGCGACGAGCGCTAACGAAGGGGCGCCGAGCGGCCCGGAGCGCACAATGGGCACGCTAACTGAATTTGCATGACCATTAGACGCCGCCGCCGCTTGCGAAAACGAACTCTGAGGAATGGGACCACTTAACGATTACGTACGAACTTTTTGTAACTTAAGGAATTTGTGGCATGTGTGATATTCGTGAAATTCCAGGTAGACCTTTGATTTCGATGTATTCGATATTGGTATTTATTTGGAATCGATTGCTTGATTAGCGTTTCCGTGCGCGTCAACGGCTAAGGTCATTATTCCCGTAAGTCTTGTGCATGTTTTGTCGTAGGAGGAGGAGGTGGTGGTGGTGGTGAACTTCCTCCGCAGGATTGCGACATCCGGCGCCACCTACGTCGGCCTGAAGGGTTTTCCCCAACCAGGTATCTTCTCACCAGCCGAGACAAGCATTAACCTCCCGCCATATGTGGACGTGTAATGCTTGTAAGTATAAGTGTGTGTAACTACGGGGCGATGATAGGACAAGGAAGAGTAAGGAAAGAACGTGCGTGGTCAGTGGCCCGTTTGTTAGAGTACTGCTCCGACATTCACTTGGTATTTTTTCGGAGAAACCACGGAAAACTATCGATCAGAGCAACCGGTCGCTAGAATTCTCCTCCAGACATCGACTGAATTTGAACGAGCTATGAAGCTATGTCAAATATTTTGCCACCGTCGGGACTCGAACCCTAGGTCCTTTCGGTCAGTGGCACTGCGGTGATATCGAGTGATGCCCTGAGCCACCTCAGTACTTGATGTCGATTTTTATGATATGCGTACATTATGTACCAGTGTTTTCCTCTTATATTAGCATTTATTTTAATTTTCTAAATATTAGTTTCGTGCATAAAAAATTGGGATAAGAGGTGAACATGTAACAATATGCTCTCAGTTTCATGCATTCAAGTGAAGAGATATGAGGTACAGTGAAAAAAAGTAAAGCGAACTTTACATGACCATTTGTGAGGACGCCAACTGAATGACACGAATACTTCTGTTGCATGGAACAGATTGTGAAAAATAACAATGTGTGTTCTTGTGAAGAAGTAGGTGACGTTGTTACAACTGGCCATGTAAATGTCGGAATGGGTAACACTCTCGAAGACAGGTGCAGGTCTTGGAATTCCGTTCTACTCATCGATCGAAGAGTAAAAATAATGTAGCCAAGACAGCGTCTGCAAAAGCAATCTTGAAATACCAAACTAATTGAGATGTATTCATGATATGTGATGATTGATGAGCAGTTTTTGAGAAAATCTTATTTTTAAAATTGCCTGCTTTTCACGCAAAATTTCGCAAAAACTTAAACATCTTTTGAAACAATTGTATATGGGATTTCAATATGTACATTAGAAAATAGTTTAATTAACTCTATCTTCAATATTCAATTTGTAGGAATACGCTCAAAAAATGTTTAAGCTGTTTTGCAATTCACGCAAATTCAGAGATTTCAACGAAAAGCGGACTTGCACCTTTTTATGCCCAACTTTGTTCTATCCGATGAACAATTTTCATCCAAAAATGTTGATATATTTTTTTGAAAAAAATTGAAAATGTCTTTGTGGCTAAATGTTAAGTACCCCAAAAATTAAATTATCCCTTTCCAATTCAAGGAGCCACGGCATTAGCTAGATCGATTTTGTAATATCTGTTTCGGTGAAAATTCTGCGTTTGGTTTAGTCGCTAGCGTTGTTAACAGACAGACGAGTTTATAGTCGTACACAGACGTTTTGGCGTAAACCAATTTGTTTGCTTACAAGAAACCCCCAAATAGTGAATTCTAACTACATAGCGAGTCAGAGGAAGTAATTTACTATGTATAGAAACAAGAATTCTTCACTTTCTTGGTATCACGGACTCACAACCGAATTGTTCTGAAGAAAATCGCCGAATTTCCTGATGAATTTCATAACTTTCTCTACAGTACGTATGTAGATCCCGAGAAAGTAAAAATTAAATCAACAGAAAATTTGTTCAAGAAATTACAACGATGTGTACATCTTGGAAAAACGTTGAGGACCTCCTCCTCATAATAGGTTATTCGCAGTCTCATTTTCCTTAGTTGAGCTTAGTCAAGTGCTTCTCAAAGTATAATTATCTCTCCCACTTGCTCCGTTCCACTAGCCCCACCGTTCACATAGCGTTATGGGTTCGTCCGCTGCAAAAAGCAGGCGCACAGCTGGGAACGCTGTTGTAAACGCGGGTGATGACGGGTGCCGTAACAATGTACTGCATGCCTTGCATTTGAATACAATGTTCCTGGGCGGTTGGGGGTGAGGGCAGTAGACTGCATAACGGCTGCGGACGCGGGAGGCACGATGTGTCTTCGCATTACGCACGGCCGACGCAACGGCAAGCGGCAGGCCTCCGAATTTCTCTCGTGTCCTAATCCGCCACGCGTGACGCAAGGCCGTGATACGTTCAAAATACATAGTAGCGGTTGACCCCGCGACCCGCGCGCACGTCGCGGTCGCCATGCTAATGAGTCGGCCT